>CM056611.1:9904339-10016951 GCA_029721355.1 Tegillarca granosa | reverse complement strand
TTGTCAAGTGTGGTGTTTTTAAATGAAAATTGATTTTTGTCATCTTGTAAATGTTAACGGGAGAAAACACACTTTTAAGGATGTCGGTCGGTATCTCGTTAAATTTGATACTCGGTATTCTATAGGCATAATGCAATTACACAACTAAGCATTTGTAATATAAACTTCGGCGGATGTTTTATTAACAAATCGTACAGACTTTTAATTTCAATTTTGAATTGAAATTTGAAAAGAAAATTGTTGCCAGAGGAAAAAATGTCATGAGCAAATAGAAATTCTAAAAGGTTTCTTCTTCTTCTTTTTTTTTTTTTTTTGGATGAATTCATTGACCGAAAATTCTGATTATCTAATACCAAGTTCAATATCTCCACTTTGTAGAAAAAAAAAAAACGGATTGGTTGTTGGTTGTAATGTTGTTAAACGTCGCATCAGCAATTTTTTCTGCTATTCGTGATAGAGCATGGTTATCAATCTCCATGAATTAATCAAGTTTGTGTATGTGTGTGATGTGTGTGTGTTTTGATAAGGTGCTAGCTCACAGAGTCAGTATGCTGCTGACAAACATACCACTTCCCCAGTCTGTTATCCTGGCACCGAGTGAACCAGTCAATACTCTATCTTCCTAATGCCGAGTTCTACGCAAGAAAGAAATATCTTCAAAATCCTTTGAACAAGTTTGTGTTATGGTCTGTCGATTACTTACATGTAATCAGAGCAACTTTTGTTAAAGTGCCAGCTCACCTAGCCAGTATGCTGCAGACAAACATACCACTTCCTATTTAACACTTTTCTGGCACTAAATAAACCAGTCCATACTCTGTTTTCCCGATGTTGAGTACCAGGTTAGGACCTAGTATGTGTGACCCTACAAATTTTGAACCCCTGACCTCTCTCGCTCTCAAACAGGTTGCTCTACCACTAAGCCAATGAGGTGGTGAAGAGAAAGAGATGAGTTTAGTTCAAGTTCATAATCACATAGGGACTTATGTACAAATTATCATCCAAAGACAGAGAGAAGAGAGAGAAAGAAAGGGGGTGGAGAGAGAGAGAGAGAGTTGAGTTTAGTTGAGTAATGGTGTTTTACCTCCCAATCAAGATTCTTTCACTTATTCTGAGGCGGTTAGTTCTAAGATTGTGGAGGAAACCGAAGTGCCCAGAGAAAACAAATGACCTTTGGCAAGTGAACTGACAAACTTTCTCACACAAGGATCAGTCCCAAGTTGAGATTCGAAACCAAGTTGGAGAGAGGCGCTGTGATCCGTAAGCACACGCTTTAGACCACTCTGCCACTAAGAGAGAGAGAGAGAGAGAGAGAGAGAGAGAGAGAGAGAGAGGAGAGAGTGTGAGAGAGAGAGAGAGCAAAATAAAGAAACATGATGTACTTAATAAAAACTGCAATATGTCTTAAGGGAATGATGTTTATCGATTACAAAATTAGATTGTTAATGTGTCCTCGTATTAAGTATTTTACTACAAAGTTGGTGATTGTCAGGAAAAATCTCTCCAGATCAGATGATATTGAAAGAAATATATTGTGATTGATTAAAAAGCTGATCATCGTCAGGAGTCTTTACCTGTCGGATAGTCTGGGTTCCAGAATCAATCAAATTAACACGAAATAAAAAATGTTTACGTGGTCAGCTGTCAAGTAGAAAAAACATCCATCAATCTGGAAATTACTGGTATTAGGTAAAACTAAGTTTTTTAGCCAGTGGTCAAGTGGTCAGTTTGACTATTAATCTTGATGTTTTCAATCAAGTTTCATTTTAGAGAAGTATTTTTTCTTGCAAGTTGTCCATCAGTCAGAGTGGCTGCATTTATTGACTGATATCTTCAATTATTTTAAATTCGGAGTAAATTAACTTGATATTTGAGTTGACACAATGATCTTTAATGTCTAATAAAAATATCTAGACTATGTGTTGATATTCAGGTATATAATTGTATGTAGAGTTCACTATCTTATGTTAGTTATATTGAGATGACACCGGTTCTGTCTTATTTCGCTGATATTGAGATGTCATTGTTTCACTGCTATTAAGATGTCACTATTTCACTGATTGAGATGTCACTATTTCACTGATATTGATGTGTCACTTTTTTATCATATTTCAGTCAAAGCTTTGTCAAATTTGAGTTATTAGATGTCACTATTTCACTGAGATTGAGATGTCACTGTTTCACTGATATTAAGATGTCACTGATACTTATATGTCACTTTTTCCCATAGTTCAGTTATATTTAGATGTCACCAACTTTGCCATATTTGAATTATTAGGAGATGTCACCAGTTTTTGTTTTGCTAATTGTTTCACAATTTAGAACATATACTCCCTAGTAAGGGGCTTTTGTTGCCAAGTGGTCTAAAGCACATACTTAAGAACACAGTGTCACCATCTGCTTATGTTCCAATACCTAATAGAACATATCCTAATGTAAGGGCCTATGTCAGTTTGCTTGTTGAAGGATGTTGGTTTTCTCTTGGCCCTCCAATTTGCTCTACCATCTCAGAACCGGCTGCCATAATATAAATGAAAAAAAAAACTTAACTCAGGCGTAAAACACCATTCCTACCTCTCCACTTTTCTCCCCAGTATCTTAAGTTTTTTGTAGTTAAAAATTAATACTTTTTTAAGTAAAGTTGACCTATTGAGATTTACAGGTGACTCCATTTCAATAAACCTTTTAATCTTCCTGTTATCCGCTTTCATGCATATGTGCTTTAGATCAGATTTATAAAACTTTATGGTTGTCTTACACTTGCATGCACTTAGGGCACCCTTAACATGCTTCCTCACTTAGCCAGTACACCACAGGCAAGCATACCACTTTCCTGTCAGATTATCTTGATACCACTTAACCATTTGAAACTCACCCCTCTTAATGCCATGTGACTGGCAAGATTGCTTTATGTTAAATTTAAAGTCTGTACCAAGCTGGGGTTTGAACCTATGACCTCCCACTACTGAGACTGCCGCTGAGCTACCCAGGGGGGTCAATATGAAGAAAAATATTCAATATTGAGTGATCAGTTTTGTACTTGTCAGTATCAGTAATTTCTACTTATCTGGACGTTTAATCGATCATACAATTGCTTGCATCCATTACATGGGAAATTTCTAAAAAAAATTATATAATACGGCTTGAAAATCTTAAAAAAATCTTCAAAAAAATATTTCATCAATCGTGCAATTGCCAATAGCTTATTTTTGTGTATGGATCGTGATGTCATGACAAAACGGAAATATTCTTTTATAGGGTACATTAAACACCCATTAACAAATCCGATCAGACCATGTGTTAAAAATGAGTTTTTATTCGATAATCCATTTTTATCAGCCTGCGACAAGCTTATACCATTATAAATGAACTGATATTAATACGTTTAATGATGGTTTTACCATTCCAGGAGCACAAATTAATATTGTGAGGGGGGTTGTTCCAGCGACATTACATAATAACTTAGGGCACTATGCATCTTAATGAACGTAAATGATTACTCTTTCTTTGTTTTCCTCTCGTGTTGATGTCACTATAAATCCATTATACTGTTTGACGTGATATTTTGGGGAAAAACAATTAAATTTCTCTCTTTGTTTGTCATTCCTTTCATAGAGCTAGAATTATGGGTATCATGATTTCCCTTGGAAGTTCTAAAATGACTGTCATAGAGTCGAGTAATATAGATATTTTGTGGAAACTAAAATTGGAAGATGCAGAGAAGTTGGCTCTTAAGTTTTCTTTTCAAAGTTGTTTAAGCCAGGCCTGAAACAATTTTCTTAGAGATCAGAGGAATAGATGTCTCGTTGAAATAAAATGTTGGAGGTGTAGAAAAGTTGACTCCTAAGTTTGAAGTTCCTAATGCCAAGCATGACATGATTATCATAGAGACAGAAAATGAATATTGTTTTAAAGCTCAATATAGAAAATGTAGAAAGATTGGCTTAAAAAATTTAGGAGTTGTGAAAGCTAGATTTGAAACAGGTTGCCATAGTGACAGTTATACACATATTGTGTTATTTAAAATTAAATACAGAAAATGTTGAAAAATTTGCCTGAAATAGGTAGAAATCAGATATTCCATCATTTATTTTGAAACCTTACCTCTGAAATACAAAAAAATATTGTGTCATAATTCCATGTCAATGTCTAAAAAAAAAAAAAAATACTGGATAGGCTAGATATATAGAAAAAAAAATCAAATTTTGACATTTCTTATCTTGGCATGACATGCAACTGCCTAATATGTTTTGAATTAAAACCCTGTCATATGTTATTTTTAGTATTTTATCTTTAGAAATTCATCATGTTTTTAAATGAACTTCTTGAACCACAATTTAAAAAAAAAATACAAAAAATTCCTTTTCATTCCTCCTGGGGTCTCCATAGCTAAGTGGTCTAAAGCACCTACTTACAGATAACAGTTTCTCTCACTGCCTAGGTTTGAATCCCAGTTGGGCTGATTCTAATATGAGAAGTGTTGTTTGTTTTTTCAAGGTACTCTGGTTGCCTCCACCATTCTAAGTCTGACCACCTTGATATAAATGTAAGAAACTTGACCGGGGCATAAAACACTATTACTCCACCACTCTACTCAACTCATAAAGCTCTGGTATAAAATTTTGTGTTAGTTAATATGACATGACTTCAATCTCTGATTTGATTGGTTGATTGATTTAATGTGGTTTTGCGTCCCATTCAAGAATTTTTCACTCATTTCGAGACATCACCAGTTATAGGTGAAGCATAAAAAATTTTAACCTTTGCGGTGCATTTAGGGCAATGGGCAGGGAGGGTTCTTTTACGTGTTATGCCTGCCATGGCACAGGGCATTGGTTTTTTAGGTCTTATCCGAAGGACCTTGTGATTTTCATTTCTAAATGCTGAGTGCTTGGTGAAAAGAACAGTCACTACCAATTTTCAAGTCTTGGTCAGACCTGGCTGGGGTTTACATCCTCAACCTCCCACATAGGAAGTGAAGACTCTACCAACTGAGCTACCATAGTGGTGACTTCAATCTCCGAGTGACAAATCTACATGTTAATAATTTTTCTATTTGATAAACATGTTTATTTATTTATTTATCATTTGGACTATTAAGGCATTCATTATTCATTTGATTTAACATGAAGACATTTATTTTTTTACCACCCCTGTATGATAAATAATTAATGTCATTTTAACAATAAAAGCCTATACAAATTTATCATTATATGAACAGAAAAAATAATAATAAATGACATAAAATACATTGTATAAAAAATTGAGCCATGAGTGAGAAAAAAGGGTGCAGGCTGTATCATTTTTTACCACCCTGTACAATAGATTATTAATGTCAATTTTATAATAAAAGTTTCTTTAAAGGTCCTATAATATGACTATAAAAATAATTTACACTACAGCTACCATATTTTTTTTCAGAACCCCCAAAATAAAATAAAAAAATAAAATAAATACAAAACACCTAAACTTTCAAAGGCTATTGTGGCCAAAGAAATCTCATTCATGTTTTTGACCCATTTGTAAAATTCATTATTTAATGTCATAAGGGCTATGATTTTGAACAAAAAACATATTTATGTTACCATATTAGTTTTGCAGTATAAAAAATAAAATAGATACGCTGAATTTAAATACTGTGTGATGTGGCCAGACAAAGTTAATTTTTACAGTCTGGTTCAACAGATGATGAATGTCATCTTTTCAATAAAATGAGTTGAAAATAATGTTTATGTTCTGACTTTCTTGGATATATACATGTATATATATAAATACTAGTATATAATTGAGGAAAGAAAGTTGAAGGTTATAATAATAACAAATATCCAAGCAGTCTTTTCCTGGTGTCATGGTCTCCATTCCGCAATTATGTCTTCTAAAAATATCTTGCTATACGATTTACGATGTGTTGTTTTCTGGATTTTAAAACAAATGAGAAAAAAAGGAAAATTCAAAAGGTGACAATTGCTATGACCACAAAAAGACTTCCTTAAAACATACGTTAATGATCTTATTCTTGACCATTCTTAATAATATTTGGACATTTATTTTCTGGGTTTATTGTTGACCAATCCTTTATAATATATGGACATTTGTTTTCTGGGTTAATTGAGGAAGAGTTTTAGAAAAACTTTGAGGAAAAAAACTTTAAAGTGACGTTTTTAACAAATATAATTTGAGTATCATGCATACTAGATGTTGTTATTTAAGTCAATTCTTTTTTTTGGGCATTGAAACAAAAACAGGATTTGTAAGCATTTTTGAGAAGATTTTGTGCCCTATTAATGTTGCATAAACAATGGTACCTGGTGCTGGTGCATATGGTTAAAGATTTTTTTTGACTGGGTGTGTGGGACTGAACACTTGCATCAGCATTAAATATAAGAGCTAAATTCTGTCACAAGTCTTTAAAATGTAACTGTACTGAAAATCATGGATAACAGGGGTTTGTTTTAAACCTGCCATTCAGTCATAAGTAAGGCATGTCTATAGGTCTGATAACAGGGGCTTGTTTTAGACCTGCCATTCAGTCATAAGTAAGGCATGTCTATAGGCATGATAACAGGGGCTTGTTTTAGACCTGTCATTCAGTCATAAGTAAGGCATGACTATAGGCCTGATAACAGGGGCTTGTTTTAGACCTGCCATTCAGTCATAAGTAAGGCATGTCTATAGGCATGATAACAGGGGCTTGTTTTAGACCTGCCATTCAGTCATAAGTAAGGCATGTCTATAGGCATGAAAACAGGGGCTTGTTTTAGACCTGCCATTCAGTCATAAGTAAAGCATGTCTATAGGCATGATAACAGGGGCTTGTTTTAGACCTGCCATTCAGTCATAAGTAAGGCATGTCTATAGGTCTGATAACAGGAGGTTGTTTTAGACCTGACATTCAGTCATAAGTAAGGCATGTCTATAGGTCTGATAACAGGGGCTTGTTTTAGACCTGTCATTCAGTCATAAGTAAGGCATGTCTATAGGTATGATAAGGACAGCTTGTTAACGGTACACATGGTACTAAGATACTTATTATTGGATTGCTGATAGGGATTGTTAGTCATTTAAATCTTGTACTTAGATAAGAATTAATGAAGTAATTGATAAAACTAATTAATTTGTCTCGTTACTAAGTGGTGTTAGTACTATAATTATCAGTAAATGAAAAATTAAGTTTGCTAAAAATATCTAGATGGGTTAAAGCAAAAATTGGGAAGAAGAACTTACCCATAATATTGTGATAAAACAATATGTATTGTGGACAGACATTGAAAGGGGGAGGGACAGAATCACATGTTTATTATTATTATTAATAATAATAATAATAATAATAAGGTTTATTCAATGTGTATCCTTACAATTCTTTGAGATTTAAGCTTTTAGCTGAGTTGCATCAATCGGACCGCCTAGGTGGCTCATTGGTACAGCATCTGCCTCGAAAGCTGGAGGTTATGGGTTTTATACCTGGATGGGTCATACGTGAGACTTTAAAATTTGAGATACTGCTTTCTCACATGACATTCAACATAACAATAACACAATATTGACTGGATCAGCTGGTGCCAGGATAATCAAGTTGGGGAGTTGTATGTTTGGTTGTGGCATATTTTTACCCAGTGAGTCACTGAAAAGTCACCCTTAGTGTGCACTAGTACATGAAAGACCATAATAAACAGTTGTACAACTCACACATACATGACCTTGTTCTTACATCAATCAAAAATTGCTCTCATTGCGAATAGCTGAAAAATTGCTGATGAGATGTAAACAACAATACAACAAAAACAACAACATCTACTGCATGAATAATTTTCAGTTAAGTAATGGTGTTTAACGTCCCAGTCAAGAATAATTCACTTATATCGAGGCGTTGCAAGCCATAGGCGAAAGTGCAGAAATTTTGCCTGTGTGTTGCGCTGATGGCATTATACAACAGAGTTCTTTATCTTGCCATGCCATGACAAGGGACCTCGTTTATTTTAAGTACCCATCCGAAAGAACCATGACTTTCATTTCGTAATGCCGATTGCTTGGTGAGAGAACAGTCACTACTTACTTTCAAGTCTTGGGTCAGACCCAGCTTGGGTTCGAACCCAAGACCTTCCACTTACGTGAAATTAAATTAAAAATATCCAAGGTGTAAAAATATAGGGAAACATATATTGACAAAAACCACATATTGATCACTTTTCAAGTGAAGATTTTGAAATGTACCTTTCGGCAGTTAGCTTTGCTGCTGAAATATTTCTTTTTTTTTTTTTTTTAAAAATCAGGTGATAAACAAATCTAAGTTTTAGACAAACATCAAGAAACATACTTTGTGACAGAAATCATTAAATTAGTGATTGTCATTGACTTTTATAGTGTGTCAGTTAGCTGTCATCAATCTCAATGAGGCTTTTGCGTGTAGAGTAATTATCACCCCAGCTGCTGACAATATTCTCATGAAAAAATATGGTCTTTATATAGCTAGTCTGTTTTTATCTCAAATCCCTGAAAAAAAAGCTATAAATGTTTTGGAAGAGAAAGTGACTATCAATGGCTGAATGTTCTAATGCATGTGAATCACAGTCTTTCTGTATGAGGGGGCTTGGTGGCAAGTGGTCTAAAGCGCACGCTTACGGATCACAGTGCCTCTCACTGCCTGGGTTCGAATCCCACTCGGGACAGATCCTAGTGTGAGTAAGTTTGTCAGTTCGCTTGCCGAAGGTCGGTGGTTTTCCCCGGGCACTGCGGTTTCCTCCACCATCACAGAACTGACCGCCTTGAAATAAGTGATAGAATCTTGACTGGGGTGTAAAACACCATTACTCCACTCCACTCTCTTTGTGTGATAAGTTTGAATTGAACTTCAGAAGATCCCACTTTGAGAGGGTTCATCAGTTCATTTGTCAAAATTTGATGGATGTCTCTTGATACTCAAGTTTTCTTCCCATTTCAGATTTCATTGATTGGTGTTTTATATCCTTGTCAAGAAAAATTTCACTTACATCAAGACATCATCAGCTGTAGGTGAAGTGGCAGAATTTTTTACCTTTGCAGTGTGCTCAGGGCAATGTGTAGGAAGGGTTCTTTAATATTCCATATATAATATGGGATATCAGTTTTTAAGTTCTCCTCCGAACAACCCCATGACTTTCATTTCTAAATGCTGAGTGCTTATCTAAAGAACAATCCCTACCAATTTGGTCAGACATGGCTGGGGTTGGAACCCTAACTTCCAACATATGAAGCGAGCACTCTACAAACTGATCTACTGCAGTGGTCAGATTTTTATAAGTATAATCTTGATTAGCACATAAAATGTTGCTCTATGTTATTGATTTGCTGTTAAGGTGTTCTTTTGATAAGTTGACTTTATCTGATTACAAAACTGTCAATAGTACAAAAGAATTTGAACATGTACCAAATCCGGAACATATTTCGCCACGTGAAATAACCCCAGGATCTTTGATTCAGTTAATCAGACCTGGGTTATACATGTAGTACCATATCGACCTGACCAGATCATGTCACATTCTCTCCCCATTATTTCTGTACCAAATTTATCAATTAATGACAGAATAATATAAATTTACACATTCTGGAAAGGGTAACACAGATTATTGTGTACCTAGATAAGAAAAAAACATGAGAAGTTTGCCAAGTTTTATATATACATGTATATATAATTATACCAGCTTGTGTTTTCTGGCATGAACTTGTGTATTAATCCCCTGTGATGCAACAGGTTTAAAGAAATTGTTAGAAGATGGGTAAATTATATTAAAACAGGCTCTAAATGTTAGGTAATTTAGTAATTAGTTCTCCTCTATTTCTTAAATATCAAAGATGTAACTTTTTGTGTTGAGTGCAAATTGGCTGCTATAAAACACAGAATCTTCCTCAAATAAGGTAGGACTGTACTGGTTTGCTTGGTCTGCAATGTTTATCTGGGACATTGCAGGTGAGTGCACTGGTACTCTGAAAGGTTGCCATAAGTGTACAGGTTTTCAGGTTATGCAGAATTCCATTTTAAGCAGGCTTTAAGTTCAGGCAGAATTCAGTTTAGACAAGGTTTTCAGTTCATGCAGAATTCAGTTTAGACAAGGTTTTCCATAAATGCAGAATTCGGTTTGAAAAGGTTTTCAGTTCATGCAGAATTCAGTTTAGACAAGGTTTTCAGTTCATGCAGAATTCAGTTTAGACAGGTCTTCAGTTCATGCCGAATTCAGTTTAGAAAGGTTTTCAGTTTTTGCAGAATTCAGTTTAAACAAGGTTTTCAGTTTTTGCAGAATTCAGTTTAGACAAGGTTTTCAGTTCATGCAGAATTCAGTTTAGGCAAGGTTTTAAGTTCAGGCAGAATTCAGTTCATGCAAAATTCAGATTAGACTGGTTTTCAGTTTATCTAGAATTCAGTTTTTCAGTTCAGACAGGTTTCTCTGTATAACAATAATTGTAAGATTTATTTCTGTTAAAGAATATTGGTAAAAGATAACATGTTGGTTAATTTTGTTTTCACGTTTTCTCTCCAGATTATTTTTTTCTTTCACACAGATAATCTGTTCCATTTTATACCAGTAATTATATTGTAGTAACAATTTACACGGAATGATGATGGTGGTGGGTTTTTTTTTGTTATTAATGATTGATTGAAGAATTTGCTCGTCATTACAATGATTACTTGAGAAAACAAACCCACATCTCTTTAATATTGATGGATAACAATCTGGCAATTGTTTCATGCGAAATGTGATGAATGAAATCAATGAGCTTGATCATCAATTATTACTAGAAACCTGGAGATATGTGTTTTAATTTTTCATTTGGACAGAAAAAAGAAATTTTCATTTTCAAGATGAGAGTTTTTTTTATTTCTCTCTCTCTCTCTCTCTCTCTCTCTCTCTCTCTCTCTCTCTCTCTCTCTCTCTCTCTCTCTCTCTCTCTCTCTTAAATGTGAGTTTCTTTCTGTAATGAGTGTTTCTTTCTAAAATGGGAGTTTCTTTTAAAATGAGTTTTTTTTTTTTTTACTGAAGTTCTCTGGATCTTTCTACAAACCTTTCATTTGAAAATTTTGGGAAAAAAAGAAAATTTTTCTTTTCCTGTTGAAAGTTTTTTTTTTCCCCTTGTCTCTAGAAAGGAATGTGTCAGAAGTCCCTAGTGAAATATGAACTCCGATAACAAAGAAAAATCTTATAAATATCATATGATATGTTGTGCTATCATGAATAATTGAAAAGCTTATGGTTTAACAATTCATCCCAACATCTAGTCTTTTGTTTTTTAAAACTGGCAGATATATTCCGAAATGTTGTTGTTGACTTTAGGTTGTGAGTTCAAATATTCTACTTACCAATAATTCTTAATTTTGAGCCTTTATTTGTTATTAAATCATTATCTCTTAGTTTCCACCACCATCTTAAAATTGACCGCTCTGATATGAGTGAAGAATTCTTGATGAAGGCGTAAAACATCCTCACTTTGATCAAACTTTAGTTTCAAAACCTTTTTCTGAATCTGTACTTTATTCTCTTGCTTTGAGGAGACAGTGGATACTTTCTATTCATTTTAGAAAATTTTCATGTTGCACATTCACAGAATACTGTCTTTACAAGAAAAATAAATGTAACTGACTGATTCGATGTGATATTTATGGAAACAATTGTTCTACCAAAAAAAAAGGGGGGAGGGGGGATGGGGGGGCTTTTCATCTGGTACAGTGACATATGTTCCATGATAGTCAAATTTCAAACACTGCAAAATGTATCTAGCTGATTGAGATAAAATTGGCCCAGAATGTTATAATTATGATGTATTACACTGGCTTCAAAACAAAAAACATGGATGACTTTTGATTTAGATTAAAAACATTTATTTGATAGTGGAGTCTGTAATTTGAATGTGGATATCAGTTTTTCAGTTTCGGACTATCTGCAGGTACAAAAACTGATATTGATACTTCAATCGGAACATCGCTCAGTATTTATGTGAGGTACAGCTTAAAAGACGGAGCATTGTTCTGATTGATTGATTGATTGATTGATACTTACTATTGTGTTGACTTACTGAAACTTCCTATGATATTAACTAACCATTTATCTGCATAATTATAGTCAATTGATTGAGAACAATAATTTAACTTGGTGGAAAATCCCGTAAATGAATCTTGCTTTTGGTTGGGACGAACCTTGTGCAAGCACAGCATTTGTCTTTTGAAAAAGGTTAAATTGCCCTGTGAAAGCACAGGACTGATCCAACTGAGTTTTTGTTGACAGAAGGCAAGACAACATTATAATGTCATTTAAAATTTGTATGCAGCTAAGGTTAACAACACATTATAGACTGTAAATCGAACATGTTCACAATTTGTTTTATTTTGTAGAATCTGTTAAGATAAAATGTTAAAGTAGTTAAAATTCTACAGTGCTGTTAATGAAGTGTTATACTATGCCAGAAAGAGTTTAGTACGTTTATGAAATTTTCATTTCTATTTTTCAGGAATTGACCCAACAATACCTGGTTACCCAACTTATTCCATTGAAGCTTCTACACAAGGTGCAAATGAAGAATTCAACCTTCGAATACAAGGGACAACGCTGAGAGATGACGCAAACTTTGAATGTCAGGTTGGGCCTGCTAATGGGGAGCCTTTCCTGAGAGCTTCAGCTAATCTTACTATTATAGGTAAAGATTTATCTATTAGAAATATATCATTTTCTAAGCACTACACCTGTGGTATAGATATGTGATGGTCAAGCTAAATCAGCTTAATGTCAGTTTAAATCGGCTAATGGGAGCCCCTTCTTTGATCTTTAGTGTTTTATGCAGGTATATATGGCAAAAGCCGATACTTAATTGCGAACCTGAAGCTATTGATGGTTTCATTGTTATATTTGGCATTTTTATGACTTTCCAATCCTTGTCTGAAGAATTTTTGACATCCATGGACAAGCACTAAGATAGAGCCATGTTATAGTAAGTTTAGATGGACTAGTTATTTGGTTTGTTGTAATGTTGTTTTAACATCACATCAGCAATTTTTTCAGCTTTTTCTCAACAAGACAAAGGTTATTAATCTCTGAGGATTCATCTAACAGTAGGACGGCCAGCTTCGATATTTTCCGTTAAAACCGCGGTTTTATCTTCAGGGCCTTTCAAGGGGAATAATTCAATTTTGGTCACTAGGTGTCGCCTTATCGTCACCTCGTAGAATTTGCATTTCGTGGTTATCGTAATAAATCATTAATTAAATGGGTTTTTTAACTTAAACTGTATAAAAATTCTTATGTATTAGAAGGATAATTGATTTTTCTAAACGACCACAACAATCGTTGACCCATCAAAACAAATTAAAACGTCGAAATTCTTGACATAATGCGGGTTGTTGTGAATGGTCAAAATGAAATGGGCGGTGCTGAGCCAGTTTACACCCT
Organism: Tegillarca granosa; assembly: GCA_029721355.1. NCBI lineage: Eukaryota > Metazoa > Mollusca > Bivalvia > Arcoida > Arcidae > Tegillarca > Tegillarca granosa. Next base: position 10,003,542 of record CM056611.1, on the reverse strand, counting down.
GTAAATTGAATTGACAGAATCGCATCCCACACTGATTGGGTAAAAAATTATACATGTAATCAATAGTATTTAGAATACCCGTCATTTTGATACCAGATACAAACCATCATTTGCACCGGTTTTCATACGGGAAGTTGACAAAATTGGATCACTTGCATGCCGAGAATTTTTGAAAACAAAACAAAAAACCGTACTAATTATTGGATATTCACTTATATTATTTATATATTACTGTTCTATATATTTAATTTTATAGTTTGAAATTGATTTTTACTTAGTTTTGATTCGATTTAAGTTTTATGCAGAAAAAATTGCCACGAAAATCCAACCGCAGGAATCAAAACACAGATCGCCCTCCTGGCCCTTGTACTGTTGTAGTCATCACGATATCTCTAAAGTAATACTAACATACGTTCATCTGTCTCAAAAATTGAATAATTTTTTTTTCACTTTTATTACTTTGAAAGATTTTAATTGTATTTGTAGAGAGTGTGGTGCTAGATTAAAAGTGGGATTAAGCCAGTTGCCTGATGCAACTTGTGATAGCAGTGGTGCAGAGAGATTAACTGATTCTAATGACCAACATCTGCTTTTTGTTATTGTTTGTTGTGTTGTGGTTTTTTAAATCAAATTTTCTGATTTGTTCTCAATATGTAAGCATAGAAAGCATAGCACAGTTAGACCACTGAATTAGTATGCATACAGTTGTGTCATGTATTCAGGTTCCATTGGTCAGCACTAACACTGAAGGAGAGACAGATGAATTCACAGTAGAATTTTTACTTACAAAATATTATCAACTAACTCGAACAGTTTTAAGTTTATGAATTTACAAGTTGTGAGACAGTGAATATGTCACTTTGCCATCTAAATATTAAGTTTTTTTAAACTTAACTTTCAGGTTTATTTGCAATCTGCAGTGCCTGAGTATCCAAATCTTGGATTTAGCATATGCTATGCATGAAGCCATGATAACTTCAAAACTTGTTATGATACATGTTTGACACCTGAGCTGATTCTAGACTCACTAACATTTGATGAAATTGATATCTTTTGTTTCAAGAAAAGTAGTAATTTATTAAGGTACAATACAGTGGTGTTATCTAGTCTACATAAGAGATTTATACAAATCAGCCAGTATCTGTTTTCAACACCAACACTACATGTAACTTTACAATTTCAGATTTAGATACAAGAAAGCTTTGCCATTCACCTGTATGGTTACTAAGAATGCTACATTTTAAGACCACATTTATGCTTTGTCTGAAATTCTATTGTCCTTCCAACTGCAAGATGAAAAAGGAACAAATTTACTTCTTTGCCTACATACCACAGTTATAACCTTTGAAAAACAGGTTGAACATCTTAACAACAGAATGTAATGTTTTGAACTAAAATTTACTTTGTTGTTTCTTCTAAATCTATTTGAGAATTATGGCATACTGAGTTTGTTATTATAACTCAAGGAAGCTGTCAGAACATATGCAGCAACACAGACAAACATGTCATCATATGATTAACTGTCATGTAAAATCAGAAAATATCTAATTCTGTTTTGTGAAATTTATTTTACAGATTAAAAATATTCAATTTCTCTCTTCTATTGGTAGCTGTACATTCAATACTCAGAATCTACAGTGCTTCTTCCCTTTACATCTTTTAGTGACAGATTAAGCTGACAACTTTGACTCAAATTTTTCAACAACAACAAAAAAATATATATATTTGATATCAATATTGCTTTCAAATAAAGCAAACTTCAGAATTCTAAAATTGAAAAAAGGACATTGGCACACACACTAAAAACCCCTGTTGATTCCAGGATATTAATTATTTGTACAGATTGGAACTATATATTCCATTTTTAATTCTGTTGATATTTTCATTATTTTGCACATTACACATTTTTGCAAATACAAATAAGGAGCCTTATAGGTTGTAGTATAAAGCTCACTTTAATATCACAGTACCTCTCGCCACCTAGGTTCGAAATTCACTTTGGCTGATCCCAGCGTGAGAAGATCTGTTAGTTTGCCTGCCAAAGGTTGGTGGTTTTCAGCAGAGACTCTGGTTTCCTCCACTTTCTAAGAACCGCCCCCTTCTATAAGTGAAATTTTGACTGGGGCGTAAAACAAGGTAACTCCAATCCACATAACCACAGATAAGTAATCAACTTTTTTTTAATTAAAAAAAATTGTTGTTTATTTTTTTCTTTATATTTTTTTATGTTATTATTATATTAATTATAATATTTTTTCATGATGATTATCTGACTACCCATGCCTACAGAATTATTTCCATATACAGTGTATATGGTTATGTCCTATAATATCGCATCAGCAATTTTTCAGCTTTTTGCAATGAGAGCAAGTTCATTAATCAAGTATAATTTATGCAGGAGATGTGCCAGTATTTATAATGGTCTGCCTTGTAATTACTAATATCACACCGTCAGGGCAATTTATTTTGTTAAGATGCAAGCTCACTGAGTTCATATGCCACACACAAGCAAACCACTTGCCCTGTCACATTGTTCTGGTACTAAATGAAACAGTGGATATTCTGTCCACCAAATGAATAGTTCAGGTGAAGAGACAATATTTCAAATTTTGAAGACTTGGGTATAAATTGACCGAGGTTTAAACCCACAGCTGTTGCATGTTGAAGATTTGAACCCCAGTGCAACTTTGTAACTGACCACATGCAAGAAATACTTGTTCTAAATTTTTAACTTTGGTTGAGGAATAATTTTTTCCTTTGTTTCATTGAAAAGAATTTTTAAGAAAATTATCATTTCTCAAAAAAAAAAAAAAAAAAGGAAAAAAAATGCATTGATAATAAAATTTGAAATTTGAGCATAGTTTCAAATTTAGAAATTAAACTTTGATTAAAACAAATTCTAAATGAAGTGAAAATTGCAAATAAGCTTCCATAGCATGATAGAATTCATTTATAACTCCCGAGCACCTGTGTAACATCTATATTCCTTAGACAATGTTGCATTTAGAATTTTCTAAAAGAAAAACGATTAATTTTTACTTCTTTTTGGATCTTAGTTTTCTTTTTATAGTTAAAGTATGCAAACAAAAATTATATCATAGGAAATAAGTCAATTTTTAATCGTATTCATACGAAGAACTGTAAACAAGGGAGGTAAGTATACACAAACGAAAAATCTATCGTGGACTCTGAGCAACACCTGCTATTTTCTGAATTGACAGAATCGCATCCCACACCGATTTCGGACAAAACTTTGATATGATCACATTAGGAAATGAAAATTATTTCATAATTTAATAACAAGAACCCATCATATGTCCTATTTTTTTCACAATACGTGTCTGAAGCACCGGTTTCGTCCGACAGCTGTGAGGCAACCTCGACTTTAAAAGCGTTTATCTCGTAACTTAATCGAGATATTTGGCTATTTTGTAGATTAATTGAAGGAAAAAATATTTATTATTTAAAATATTTGTTGGTTTCAAATTTATAACGATGTCATCTAACAGTTTTCTTTAAAATTCGAGACTGACTATCGTTTCCGATTTTGTACCTAAATTTAAACCGAAAGTCACGTGACCAAAGTTATGAAAATTCAGCCATGTTGGAAGCTGGCCATCCTACTGTAAGAACAAGTCCCTGTATGTATGAGGTGTGTGCATGTGTGTATTATAATCTGTCTTGTATTAGCACATTCTCAGGGCAACTTTTTGTTACTGAACCACTTTGCCGCAGGCAAGCAAACCACTCATCCAGTCCATTATCCTTCCACCAGATAAACTATTCAATACTCTGTTTTCCAAATTTTCTGAACACACTAGCTTAGAAAGCAGTATCCCAAAAATTAAAAAATTTAAAGTATTATGTATGACCTGACAAGGGTTCAACCCTTCCCCCACCCCCCCCCCCCCACCCCACACACACACACACACACACACACACACACACACACACACACACACACACACACACACACACCACCACCACCACCACCCAGCCTCACTCGTGAAGTGGACGCAAGTTCAAGTGGAGAAAATCGCCGGTAAATCAAATGTAGGTGAAAAACCTGTATCTGATATTTAACTTTTTATTATGCTTGTCTTTGGCTTCCAGTGTTAAAGTTTGTTATTTCTTATAACTTTTTATGAATGAAATTAAAATGAAATAGACTTTTTTTGTTATTTATGATTACTCAGATATTCTAGAACATTATTCATTATTCATCAATTAAGAATAACCAACAGAGAAAAATGTTGCTTTGAATAAAAAATAAAATATGTTTATTTATTTCTGTTTCAGTCCCTCCCGAGTTTCCAGAGATTTTAGGATACAGGAACGGTGTTACTGTAGACATTCCATACACTCAGCATTTAATTAATTTTACATGTTTAGTCCGAAACGCTCGTCCAGCGGCTACAATAAAATGGTACAGAAATGACCAACTAGTGACACAAGGTATCCAGACCTTCACGGAACCGATTGTGGGAGATAAAAGAGAGAACACACGAAGTATCTTAACGATTGGACCTAGTAGTAATCACCAACAGGAACATGGAGCTGTGTATAAATGTAGTGCTGAAAACACAGCATTAAATACTCCTCTGACGTCACAAGTCAAACTCAATATTCTTTGTAAGTATACATCAGAAGTTTTACATGTTCGCTTGTGTAACAGGAGGGAGAAAAAATGCAGGGTCGGAACGGAGATCGAACCCGGGACCTCCCACACTATAGACGAGTGCTCTACCATCTGAGCTACCCAGACCGCTACATTTCTCCCCTGTTATTCTTGAGTTTCCAATGTTCCTATGGGAAATCTCACCCCAAATTCCCTCAGATGGACTTTATATGGCCGCATATATTTAGTCCACCACTTTCGTGGCTCCCCCCACACTGGCCATCAAACTGTAACAGGAGGGAGAAAAATGCAATGTAGGACTGGGGATCGAACCCGGGACCTCCCGCACTATAGGCGAGTGCTCTACCGACTGAGCTACCCAGACTGCTACATTTGTAAATGACTACAAAATGCATCCATTCTGTTCAATGAATAACGTTTGACTGAATAGTTTAGAGTGGAGTAATGGTGTTCAACACTTCATTCAAGATTCTTCCTCTTATATTATGACAATCAGTTCTGGGATGGTGGAGAAAACTGAAATACCCTGAGCAAACCACCAACCTTCTGCAAGAGAACTTGTAAACTTTTTTCACCCTGGGATCTGTTAGAGTGGGATATGAATCTAGGTGGTGATCCATAAGTAGTTGCTTCAGGCCACTAAGGCACCGAGACCCATGAACAATTAAGAGTGGAGTGGAGTAATGGAGTTTTACGCCCCAGTCAAGTTTCTTTCACTTATTTCGTGGCTGTTATTTCTGGGATGGTGGAGGAAACCCGAGTGCCCGGAGAAAACCACCGACCTCCGGCAAGCGAACTCACAAACTTTCTCACACTAGGATTTGTCCCGAGTGGGATTCGAACCCAGGCGGTGAGAGGCGCTGTGATCCATAAGTGCCTGCTTTAGACCACTCGGCCACCAAGGCCCCTGAACAATTAAGAAAATGGGCTGCAATAAGTGTACTGTAAATTAGCCAGTTATGTTGCTAGTGATAAAAAATTGCATTCAAAGAGAGATAACTCTTAAGGAAATAGAGAGCAAGGCTGGGGTATCAGAGGTGTCATCACAGCTATTATTATGAACTGTGTATTGTGTTATATAGGCATCATGTTTTACATAAACATTAAGATATGGTCAAGTTACCGAGCTCTGATTATGATGTTTATTAGAAATCTATTGTGGAATGTATGAAAAAAAATTAAAAAAGAAAATGTATAAAATTTACTTTAAACAAAAATAAAATTTTGGAATTTTGGATATACACTCAGATGAGCTTTATGGTCGATGGGTCTCTTGATTTAATGAATTTTACTAATATTCAATGGGTATGCATTCATTGTCATTACACCTACTCTTCTATTTTGAAGGTAAAAATACCTTCCTAATGTGTCCTTCATCAGGGTCAATAATAATGTCCAACACATTTTGCTATCCCCACAGAGGATACTTTCATCAGTGGATGATGAACACATGTTGATGGACACAAAATTTTAAACAGCGCATTCTGCTATCCCTGCAAGGAATGATTTCAGTACAACATCATCATCAATGGAAAAACTTTTAAGCCATGTCTGTGGACACAAAATTCCAAATTTGATTTGGAAAATAATTTTGTTTCATAAATCATATATTATGTTTAATCATATATTTTCTTTGGTTTTATGCATAACTTGTCTGTGATATTGCTGTTATTTGTAAATTTACAAATAATTTTATAATTTATTTAGTTTTATATAAATTTATTGAGTTTTTTTAATTTATTGTAAATTTAAACATTTTTTTTTTGTCATGGAAAATAAAAAAAACTGCAATAATGCTTATCTGGTTTTAAACAATAACTCACTCACTCTAGGAATTTTTTCATTGATTTTTTTGTGTAAAATGTCATAGAAAACAATGTGTGAAAAAACTGAAGTGAACATGAAGAATTGATATGAATAATTTATTGATAATTGTAGGGCTGAGTGGGTTTTTTTTTAATTTATTGCCACCATTTGTTCTGAAAGTCAGATTCTGATACGAGATTTATTGAAATTATTTGGAGTCTTATATTATTAGTATCAAATGAGAATTCAATAAATATTCACATTGCCAATGACCAAAACTATTTTAGGAAAAAAATTTATTTATTATTTTTTTTTTTTTTTAGAAAATTTTGTATTATTTATTCATTTAAAAAATTCAAGACTTTTTCTTAATTTTTATTTATTTATTTATTTATTTATTTATTTATTATTTTTATTTTATTTTATTTTATTTTTTTATTTTTGCATGGACCTATAACAATGTTTTTATTGTCTTGACATTTAGAAGCAACTTTTTAATATATATTTAAAATCCTAAGACCTAGATCAAAACCCAAATTAATTTTGTATCTTCAGTAATGAAGAGTGATTTTGTTTTTATTTCAGATCCTCCATCAGAGCCAATTATCACAGGGTACAGTTCTGATCAGGAAGTGAGGGCTGGTGACAACTTGAGGTTGATCTGTATATCAAGGGGAGGCAACCCACTAGCACAAGTGATCTGGTTTAAAAATGATGTGACAGAAGATATTTCTTACGAGAGTGGTAGAAATCGATCGGAAAACGAATTATCATTTCAGTTGAAGAAATCTGATAATGGCGCTGTGTTCAGATGTGAAGCATCCAATCCAGTGACCCCACAACCGTTAGTGGAACAGGTCAAGCTCACTGTTAACTGTAAGTACACTCTTCTCAGTAAAAATGGTCAATCTCCCTAACTCTTCTCTCATTTACAGAAAAGAGGGGGGGACTAGGTTGCCAAATGATCAAAATCTTATGGCGTCTTGCAATTTCTAGGTTTTAATCACACTCAGGCAGACTCTAGTGTGAAAAAGCTCTGAAGTCACATTAGTCACATTATGATCAAAATTGAAAGTTGAGGTCACCATATATAGAAAAATACGATTTTATATCCTTGATAAATTTAATGTGGTAGTAAACCATTACCCAATGCACTGACACCTTCGACAAGATTATATTTTTAGTAACAAAACAAAGTATTGTTTTAAGAATTGAGAATAATGATTTAAGCAAACACAAAATGCATATTCCAACAAAAACCATGACAGAAAGCAAGCTACTAGAACATAAAAAAAATCATAACTATGAAATTCAAATTGGCTACAGTCAGAATCACATAAATCACATTCTACAGTTTCGGTTTTAGCAAAGCAGATATTTTTTATAAGTAAACAAACTGTTATAATTAAATTACCGGGGTACACTTACATTTTATTGTTATTTATTTATTTATTTATTTATTTAATTATTTTTTATGTATTTTTTTTTTCAGTTCCACCTGAGAAAGTGACAATAACTGGCAACAAGCTGGCAAAGGCAGGGGAGAGTATTGATTTAACGTGTGAATCGTCCAATAGTAACCCAGCAGCTGTAATCACATGGATAAGTAGGGGCAGACAAATTGCTGGAACGACGAACGAAGTATCTGAATCTGCTGATGGTGGTTTTATCACCAAGTCTTCCATATCGGTCACTCTAAGTGGACAGGAGAATAATGTTTTATATGAATGCCATGCTATTAATGACCAAGTTGGAACAGTACCAATCACAGATACCGTCACACTTAGTGTTCTTTGTGAGTTTGATTATTGTTCTTTAAGAGATTTTATAAGGCACACTTTGTGTTCTCTGTGAGTTTGATTATTGTTCTGAAAGAGATTTTATAAGGCACACTTAGTGTTCTCTGTGAGTTTGATTATTGTTCTGAAAGAGATTTTATAAGGCACACTCAGTGTTCTCTGTGAGTTTGATTATTGTTCTGAAAGAGATTTTATAAGGCACACTTTGTTCTCTGTGAGTTTGATTATTGTTCTTAAAGAGATTTTATAAGGCACACTTAGTGTTCTCTGTGAGTTTGATTATTGTTCTGAAAGAAATTTCCTAAGGCACACTTCTTAAAAAAAGAACAGTTTTCTCAGTAGTTTTGAAATTCCATAGTCTTCCCTACTGTTGTTTGTCTTTTCTAAATTCCCGATGATTTTTGACGATTCTTGGTTTACAAAGAGGAATTAGTAAATAAAATTTATATCTTTATACAGTATCGCTAAGTTAGTTCTCAACAAATTCATAACCAGTATAGCCAATTACACTTATGGCAAGGTTAAAGTTGCATACCTTGGTATCTTAAATTCCTTGACCCTGGGTCACTATTGTGTCACAATTGATAATTTATTTTTTAATTCTTTATTTTCATTTCAGATCCACCTGGTCCACCAATGATAATAGGATACAATGAAAACGATATTATAAAAGCAGGCGACTTGTTACATTTGAAATGTCAGTCTGTTGGCGGAAATCCACCAGCCACACTGAAATGGTACAAAGGTAAGTATCAGTGGTCAAAGGGGAGATAACTAAAGCATAATGGGACATAACTGGCTATTGGTTTTCTGAAATGCCAATCTGTGATTGGTTCTTCTGCAAATACTTTGAAATGGTATAAGGTAAAGTTAGAAATTTTTTGTGAGAGGTCTAAGGGGAGATAATTCCGTTTTCTTATCAGTTATCCCAAGTTCTTGGTAACACAATTAATATTGATCAACATTGAAAAAATAACATCTTAATAATTATCACTTGTGACAAACTGGGGCAGCTTAAAACATGACACAACAATAAGTTAAGTAATTGAGTGGCTAGATAAACTAAACAATATTGGATACTACTTATTATAACACTTTGACTTGTTTATTTGTACCATTTCATGTGCAGTGTTTAACAAGAGCCATTTCATGACAGACCAACATTGCTTACAGGGCCAAATATAAGATTTTTTACATTGTTTTCTTGACCTTTGACATGCAAATATATATATAAATATATTTGTGTCTTGTTTGACTAAAGACCATCCATAGGTATGAAAGGAGTCCACAAAATATTGGGACATACAGACATACTTGGGAATTCTTAAATACCCCTGGGATCAGGTAGGGGAAAGATTCGTGCTATGTATTATGGTAAATGGTATCAGTTGAGTGGCACAATATTTTTAGGGATATAATCATGTTATTTATTTTGTAAACAGAGGTCCCTAGCAGGCCTTCACAAACGCCGATTTTTAGCAAAAAACGCCGATTCAAACTTAAAAAAGCTGATTGAAAAATATCCGAATCAGCTTTTTTCCCCATAAATAATAAGACAAAATCTGATTAAATATTCTTTAATGCTGGCTTGTTAACAAGTAAAAGTACTCAGGACAGTGTCACGATTCACTGAACATCCCTATTCACAGGTAATAACCTAATACCTTACAAGTTAATTGATTACTAGTGGCTTCACCTGTTCTAGAGTATACAAACACATACACGTGCCTGGGGGGGGGGGGGGGGGGGTGTAGTACCCTTTGCCGATCACGGGGGATGTTGATGTACCCTTTGCCTACCGCCGATTGACCTTACCGGCGTTTGTGGAGCCCTGGTCCCTAGACATGTTCATGTTTCTTATTTTACCATTTTATGAATTTTATGGGTTATTGATTTCAGGTGATGAAGAACTGGATTCTGAGGTTACCGTTGGGAATACTGTTTCGGCAAGTCTTGCCGTAATAACAAAACGTAATGATAACAATGCCATCTATACCTGTAAAGCAAGCAATGAAGCTACACCTGTCCCACTAGAGGCTCTGGTCAAGTTAACCATATACTGTAAGTTATCCAAAAATAAAACAGTAGAAAAAAGAGCTACTAATTCATATGGAATTCACACACACACACACACACACACACACACACACACACACACACACACGTATATAAATAAAAAAATTAATTCTGCAAGTAACTTGAACCTGCATTGAAAGGTTTCTTTCTGATAAAGACTGACAGATTTGTTATTTTGACTGAAAAATAAGCATGCTCTAAAATCCTAGGTCACTATAGTTGTTTGTGTAGTAGAGTGATTGTTCAGTGTGTTTCAGACTGGGGTCAAATCCATGCCAAGTCTGATCAAAACTTGAAAAAAAGAAGTAAATGTTGTTTTATTGAAGCATTTAATTAAAAAAATATATAATAATAATAATTATAATAGTAATAATAATAAACAAGTTTTTTGGACGAGACCTTAAAAATATAACTATAGGTTGCAGTAGGCTTTTTGTGATGAGGAACCTTCCCTGCATATTGCCCTGAGCATACTACTAAGGTAACAATATATGCCATTTCACCTACAGCTAGTTACCTTCCAATATAAGTAAAATATTTTTTTTCTGAGATGTAAAACCCGACATATCTATCAATCTAATCAATCAAATATGATCACATCAACAGGTGGCTGTAAGTGTGAAAGTGTAATGATGAGAGGATTTTAACATTATAACTAAAATTTCTGTTTTCAGTCAAGCCAAAATCTGTAACTGTGACAGCGTTTCCACAAATCGGTAAGGCAGGTGAACAACTGACCTTGACATGTATAACAGCATCCAGTAATCCTGCTGCTTCTGTAACCTGGGTAACGAGAAATAAACAAATCCGAAGTAATAACACGGGAATATCGCCGTCCGATAATGGTGGGATGACGACCACAAATGTTCTGAAATTTACACCTACCTACATGGATAATGGTGCTCTTTATCGCTGCCAAGCCAAGAACTTACTGCTACAAGAATCCACCAATGACGGGATTACCCTCGATATTCTTTGTAAGTAGATAGGTAGACAGAAATGTTACATTGTTGTTGACTGTAAAATATGAAATTACGCTGTTACATTTATAGAAACAAGAATTTTTATATCAAGATGCAGGGGAAAAAATTCAGTTATTTCCCTTAGATCCAGACCATGGGTACTGGCTGAAGTACAAGTTTATCATTCAAACCACTTTCAGATCATTTGCACTGAAATATGTTATGTTTTTTTTTTTTCTTCTTCTTCCTCTTCTTTTTTTTTTATTATTTGTTTTCAGAATTTATTAAAACATCTCATTGGGGCACCATCTTAAATTTTAGATTTTTGATGAAAAATCTTACAATAGTGACTGAATTCATGTATGTGCATGAATTGGTCACTGTTGAATAGTATTTGTACCACAGAAAAACATTCCTATTCACCGATCAACAGGCCTTAAGTCTATTGATTAAAAAAATAAATTTAGAAAAACTGCAATCGTTCTATAAAAATAATTTTAAAAATCTTTTTTTATTTTAGATAAACCTGTGTTTAATATTTCAACATCACGGATCATTGAGATGAAAGAAGGAGAAAAAAAGGATATTGATTTTGCTGCCTCTGCTAATCCGAGTGAAGTAATATACTCGCTGTATAAAGGAGAAATGGAAGTAGATACGTTCACTATAGACAAAGGTGTCATGAAAGTTAGCAGCATAGAAAGGCAAAATTCCGGCTCTTACGTCATCCAGGCAACAAATTCCGAAGGATCAACAAATTATAACTTTTCCATTAATGTACTATGTAAGTATGTACAATTTTAGGGATAAAACCATATATAAAGGGGGCATGAAAATTAGCACCATAGAAAGACAAATCTCTGACTTTTATGTCATCCAGACAATAGCGAAGAATCGACATATTTTAACTTTCCAATGAATGTTTTGAAAGTATGTACAATTTTAGGGATATCGGTAAATTATTGTTTTAACAATTTCTGAAATTGAAGGTTAAAAATTGTAAATAATTATTGTGATTGACAATTTTCATACAGACATTATGTAACAGTAATATGAGAGAATCTCACCGTAACTTACTAGGTTCTGATTTTGACATGAGTGTGAACATTGGTTGACTAAGTCTTTGGTTATTTCGACTTAATGGACAGAGTAATACTTATCTAAAGTACCTGATTTCAACTTCAGAAGAGGATTTTTAGGTTGAAATATAAAGTGACTAATTTTGGGGCTAATAAAGAAATTTTGAGTTATCCAAAGTTTTTTCTTATCAAATTGGCAGAAAATAAGTTCCACAGATGTTGTAAGATACAGAATGTGGATTTCAACACTATTTTAAATAGAGCGCAGTAGAGCCGCTTAATCGTGTTTCCTGCCCAAGTCAAGATTGCTTCACTTTTATCAGTTTGGTTGGTTCTGAGATGGCAGAGAAAACTGAGGGCCCCTTGCCCTCAGTAAGAGAACTGACAAACTTTTCCACACTAGGATCTGCCCGATTATGATTTAAACCTGGGTGGTAAGAGGCATGTTGACACATAGGTACACCCTTTAAACCCTTTGGCTTCCAAGGCTCCATTATTGTGAGGGGCATGTTGACCCCTTTGAACCCCTTGGCTTCCAAGGCCGTATTATTTTAAAGACTCTTTACATACCTGTTGCAGATCCCGCTGAGATTGATATTATAACCAGCCCTGTCGCTGAAGACGAGAAAGGCACAGCTGTCTTTGAATGTGTTGCTAGCGCCAATCCTAGAACCAACAACATGATTGTATGGACAAGACCAAACTTTGACATGTCCAAAACAAAACAAACATACGAGGATGGTAAAAGCATTCTTACAGTGCATGAATTAAAGCGCGAAGATAGCGGAACATTTACCTGTACAGCTGACAACGGAATTGGCGATCCTGCTGTAAAAGAAGCCCAGCTTGTTGTTAAATGTAAGTGTCAGTCTATATTGTTCTTCAGTTAGTTAGAAAATGTGGATTTATCAGTAAGTTTCAATATAAATGTATGAAGCTGAACATTATACAGATCTTATCGCTGTATGATTTCCTATTCATGATGTATTACACCCCGATTTCTTTTTTTTTTTTTCTTTTTTATTTTTTTTTTTGAGTTGCTCAAAAATATTTCTTACAAGATCTTAAAAAAAACCCATTAACATGTATGTTGCATCCCTGGAAATAATGGGAGGTTAATTTGATTAACACAAATATCTCTATGTTTCATGAAAGAAAAATTAGATTTTTATATTGATCAATACCTTATTTTAATTTCTCTTGATAACTTAACCAGCTTGCATATTATTGCCAAATATTTTAGCCCCAGAATCCATTTCTTATATCATAAGTATCCCCTCATTTTACTTCGAAACCCTTTTAAAATACCAGAGTTTGACTTCATAAATATTGACAATAAATGGAGGATTTACTGTATAAAAATAATGTTATTGTGAATATTCTTAATTTTTGTAGTTCCACCGGTTATCGACAAATCACCACAGCTTGCCAAATCAGCTGGTGATGAAGGTTCCACAGCTCGGATGATATGTAAAGCTGACGGTGCTCCAAAGGTCAATTTTAAGTGGACCAGGGTATGTATTTTATGCAGTAACAATAATAAATTTAAATAATAATTAGGGCTTATACAGCATCTTCAGATATGAATTATTTATTATTGTAGGTTGATTGGTTGTGGTCGAGTTTTTCGGACTGGGGTGGCTTTCATCAGTATTTAATACTACATATGCTTGCATACCTGCATATCCATCTGAAAGATACTTACAGCACCACCTTTCAACTTTAACTTTACTCATTTAATAATAAATAATTAATTAAAAAATTAATAAATTTACATATTAATCTTATAATGACCAAGTTTAGATTATTCTGCTTTTGGACCTAAGGCTCAGAGTTATTTCCCTTGATAACGTGTTGGCTTTAAGGCTATGATTTGGGTTTGAGGTATTATTATTATTTTTTGGACAATTCTAGAATTTTTTTTTTGTGTGTGTGTGTGTGTGTTTATTGATTTTTTTTTTTTTTTTTTTTTTTTTTTCTTTTTTTATTTTTTTTTTGAGAAAGGGCATGATGTTATAGGTGCACAAGAATTTATTCATTTATATATTGTTTGTTTGTTTATTTGTTTATTTATTTATTTATTTATTTATTTATTTATTTATTTATTTATTTATTTATTTTTTGTATAGTTAAGGCACATAGTATCACAGGTGCAAAAAATCAATACATATATAAATAATTTTTTTATAGGAAGGTTATGATGTCTCTGGTGGTAAATACAGCACTACCGATGACAAACTGGACGGTACCTACCAGAATATTCTTACAGTGACCGATGTGACCAAAGCCGAGTACGGTTCCTACATGTGTACGGCATCCAACGAGAAAGGGACAGATACCTTCACCATTAAACTAGATGGAACAAGTAAGTTTTCTTCTCCAGTTTAATGATTTTGCACCACTACACAACGTCCTCCCCCAAGGAGGGGACAACAATCACTTCTGGAATTAACATAACCATTTTCATGAAAATTCTCATAGTGGTCAAACTGCCTCAGTGGCTCAGTGGTAGTGCTCCCCTCCCCCCCTCAAGAGGAGGAAGTTAGGAATTTGAATCTGGCAGGATTATAAAGACTTAAAATTAGAGCTAAATGATATATTATTGAACCTTTAAAAATTTAACAAACACGTCCATTTTAAACTTGACAGGTATCCCTGATCTTCCATATTATGTGAATGTTGTTAACTTTACTCATGAAGCAATAACTATATCATGGAAACCAGGATTTGATGGTGGACTCGACCAGTGGTATATCATCAGATATAAAGCTGCCAATACCCAGGAAAACACATTTATAGAGATTAAAAATCCACATAGAACTGTTTTTACTATTAAAGGTAAATATAAAATTCTTATAAGATTCAAAATGGGCAATTGGAAAATCAAAATGTTGGCTGCATGCACTTTTAAGTAATCAATATGTTTAAATTAAAATGGTTGATGAGAAAATCTAAATTTAGGCTGTTTGCATTTTAAGTCATCATTGTGTTCAACTGAATCGTTTGAAATTAAGTCGAATGCAGTGGAATAGATAAACAGTTTTTTAAGAGCCAGTAAAAATTCTTTCGTTTATTTTGAGGAGCTCAATTTTTTGTTGGTGACAGGAACTGGAGTACAAAAAAAGAAGAAGAAAAAAAAACAAAAAAACCCACTGCTTTTTAATTTGCTGATAAACCTGGCCACACTAAGATTTGATTGTGTTGATTAATTTGAGTGATCATGTTCTTGGCCCCAGTCAAGAATTTCTCTCTTTTATAGAGGTTGTCAGTTCTGGAATGGTGGAGGAAATTTGAGTGTCCTAAGATCAGACTGAAAAATTTAGAGACAGAGCTGGCAGGCGATATAAATATTTAAACTTGAATACAGTACAGTACCTCTCACTGCCGTACAGTACCTCTCACTACCTAGGTTCAAAACCTAATCAGACCGAGCCTTGTGTGAGAAAGTTTGTCAGCTTGCTTGCCAAAAAAGGATGGTAGTTTCCTTTGGGCATGCTAGATGTTCTTGTATCATTCACTATCCAGAACTGACTTCCTCAATAAAATTGAAGGAATCAGGTCTGGTGTTGTAAAACATCAGTACACAACTTGTAACCAAATACTATAAGAATGTTGTTGATAGTTGTTATGTCACCTTCCTTTTATATTTTGTTTGACTCTAAAGATGGTAGCTCTGGTATTTGTAATACAAAAAATTAAGAGTATCTCTATTTAAATTTCAGGTTTACAGAGAGGAACGACATATAAGATAGCTGTATTTTCAGAGAATATCAAAGGCAGGGCAGAACAGAAACCACAAGAGATAACTCGAAAAACAGCAGGTACATTAACAACACTATAAAGAAATTTTTTGAAGTCATGAAAGATTTTCTCGTTAGTAATAGAAAAAAAAAGATTTGAAAAGGGTTAAAATTTTAATAATTATAATAATAATAATGATAATGATAAATAATTATCATTATTATGATAATAATAATAGTAATGAATATAAAAAAACATCTTTACATAAACAGTACTCAGCATATAGATTTTATTTGTGTGAAAAGATGGAGAGAAAAAAATAAAACAAATATCTCATTCCCTATTAGCAGTAATTTCATCATGGCAAAACTGAAATTAGCATCCGAGTTTATTTGTTTTTGTTTTTCAGATATAGCACCAACTGAAGAACATTCCCTAGTTACTGGGACAGATGATACTCCTGTCATTGTTATAATGGTTGTATGTGTGGTAGGAATATTTCTCCTGGCTCTAAACATAGGATTGATTCTGTTCTTTGTCAGAAGGAGGAAGAAAAGACTAGAGAGTGAGTATCGGGGATCTGGTAGGCAATCAGGCCCCAGTTTCACAATTATTCTTTCCTTAACCCAAATTTAGCAACATTCATAAGTCTCTTTTTGAACTATATATAAAAAATTTTAACAAAATTAAATACAGATGTTATAAGCTTGAAGTGATCTTAAAAATGACACCTTAAATTACTGAATATCTTAAAATTATCAAGATTTTAAATGTGCAAGATTTAAGTTAAGGAAAATCTTAGTTAAGATATAATTGTAAAACTAGGGCCAGTATACTTTTTAAGTTCTCTCCCTTTTTTCTTCTCTCTCCTTTTGTCAGAAGAAGGAAGAAAAGACTAGAGAGTGAGTATCAGGGCTCTGGTAGGCAATCAGTATACTTTAAAAGTTCTCTCCCTTGTTTTCTTTCCTTCCCTTTTTGAAAGAAAATGAAACAACTAGAAAGTGAATGTTAGGTTTGTTGTAGGCATCAGATATGCCTCAAAAGTTCTCTCCCTTGTTTTCTCGTCTCCTTTTGTCAGGAGAAAGTTTTCTCCCTTGTTGATAACAACACTTATGTTAGCCTCCAGCTTACAAAATTGTAGCATCAGTTTTTGCCTATTATGCATTATTTTACTTGAAGTTTAACCATTGTGGCTAAGCTGTGTAAAAGCATTGGCTTATTGAACTCAACTCCTCTCACTGCCTTGGTTCGAAGAATTCAACTCATGCAAATAGTATCAGAAAGTTGGTCAGTTTTGCTTGCTGAAGGTCTGCAGTATTTTCTGGGCACTCAATTTTCTTCAACAACTATCAGTTGGAAATGAAAGAATTTTGACTGGGGAGCAAAATGCTATTATCAATACTCCACCTTATCGTTCCTGATACAGTGCAATTATTGTAGACTGATTAAGCAGTGGAAAACCTGTCCAAACTGAATTATTTGTTGTGGAACATACTTTTAACATTGTTTGATAAAGTTGCCAGAATTATTCAAGTTAGACTGAATTTTTCAGATTGGAAGGTGTCCAGATTTGGCAAGGTTTTTCTGTGGTATTTTGTGTTTCATCATGTGACACTTTATATACCAATAAAATGAACAAGATTGAATGATAGTAATTTGTATGTTTTTGACAGGTAACAGTGATACAACAAGCCACACTAACACAATAGAATTATATGGTCCAAGTAAAGAAACAGCATTATATCCCTTACCTAATCACGATGATAACCCGAGCTACGGAACTTACGAGAAAAATATGGACGATTTGTCTGACGATTATCGGAATTACGAGGTAAACATCACATGATATATTCATAAATCGGTCATGGTTTAGAGTTTAGTCGGCATGTAATACCAGTTTTGCTATTTTTTGTTTGTATTTACTTTAACATTCAGTTCATTTTCCATGATTTTTTTTTTTTTTTTTTTTTTTTTTTTAAATAATTTTTTTTCCATGAAATAACGATTTTACATTATATATTCAACAACCAGTTTTCTGTTATTGAGTTCTAAAAACTTTTATTTTTGTAATTGAATATTAAATATAAGGCTTTTAATTGGTTGTTTCTTGATATGTTTGTTTATAAGCCATAAGTCTTCGAAGCTTTGAAACAACTCAAACTGGTGTGTAGTAGAAAAATATATCACTCAGAACCAAAAAAAAATTGTACTTGCTACACGACTTGCAGCATCACTTTTTGATTGAAGAATTTACCCATTATGTTCCCGAATAGTTACAATAATATGGAATGGTCACTATAAACAACTAGATTATAAACTCGACACTTTGATGAGTTTCTGAAAAAAAAGGTCTCCTCCTAACAGGATTTTTTTTCTAGATGAGCTGATGAGAAAACTGGAGTCACTTTTATCAATAAAAGTACTGATTTCACACTTTTATGAATGTCTGAAAAAAAATCACATGTGAAAAACAAATGGAAAGATGTAAAGTTTTCTTCTTTAATTATATTTGGTGACCTCTCAATATAAGTGAAATATCCTTGAACTGGATATAAAATCTTCAATCAATCAATCAGTAAATCAATCAATCAATCAATTAATAAAACAGTCAATCGATTAATCAAACAGTCAGTCATTTGTCATTTGTTACAAAGTAGAAAAGCTGGCCTTTGATGTTTAAGAGCTAAAAGCTAAAGTTTCATTTCAATTTTGCTATGATGCCGCTTGCAGTTGTGGCCTTATCTCTTCCTGTAATTACCAACCTACACGCCCATATATATATATATATATATATATATATATATATATATATATATATATATATATATATATATATATCTGCATTGTGAGAAATATTTTAAGTTCAACTGTTGATTGATTTTTGTTAATACTGGAGTGACAGAGTACACCAGAAGGTTGAGAAGGTCTTCAACATAATTTTATTCAAAATTTTATTAGGGATTAAAAATGGAATATGCCATATGATACTGCATCCTGTTTATGTTGAGGTTTGGTTTCCATTAGTTACGTGGAAATAAACGATTCTTTTGCCATAACAATAAAACATCAAATTATGTGATTTTCTATGTAAAGAAATAATCATGTACAAGATTTATAAGGTATTGTGTGGTATGTTAGTGGAATCATGAGATTTAATTGCATACAACATATTCAGGACCTGTTCAAACTTGCAGAAAACAGTATAGAAAACTTCTGTGTCACAAACTCCCACAATAGTGTTGTTTTTACAGGAAAATGTCAGCTTATGCAATGCCATATTGCATTGATATGGTTGCTCCACATGAATAATATGACGTATCAGTGTTGGCCAATGAAATAGATTTCATACTAAACTGAATTGGCGTTACATGTGACCATCGCATCAAAACATTTTCTAAGCGCTAAAACAACCTTCTTTTCTCTGTCACTCTAGCATGTCTTTTTTTGATTGGCTAGAATTATTTGAAAAAAAAATGTTTTTTAAAAAATATGTTATAGTAGAGATTGTTTAATAAAGAAGTTTTATATACATATATTCATGCTGCTTCATTATAACATAGAAATAAGATCATATAAGGTATGGTTGGTATTATAACGCACCAAATTCAGGAAATATTTGTCATGCCATCATTCAATATGAAGCATCTTCATATGAGTCTGTTGAACTATCAGGGTTATTAGCCGGCCTTATTTGGGTCCCGAAAAATGGGCCCTGTTCCCATTTATGTTGGTTATTCATGATAACATGTTTACAATTTCAATAAGGTTAAACGTGCTTTAGAAGCTACCTGTATATAAAGACAACCTGCCTATTAAAATCATAATTTTGATCAAGGTCTCTTTGATTTCTCCTTTAAATTAAAAATAACCTGTGCAAAAGGACCACTTGTTTATATAGTCTTTATTTTACTGTAACATCTACAGTTTTATCAAGTACGCTTACATCAGATTGCTCCCAAAATGATTTCAAACACTTTATTTTCTCCATTTCCATTTTACTGTAAAACCTAGTTCTAAAAGGGGGCGTGTCAATTTGGAATACTGATTCATGTATTAATATTTGACCACTTGTTTGTTTAGCTCCCAAATGATTTCAAACACTTTATTTTCTCCATTTCCATTTTACTGTAAAACCTACTTCTAAAAGGGGGCGTGTCAAGTTGGAATACTGATTCATGTATTAATAATAAAAATGTGTTTGTAAACTTATGCTTAAGGAAAGCAACCCTGTCATAACAAAAGTGCAGAATGCCATAGCACATTTGAAGAGGTTTTAGCTGCATATTAGACATTTTGGACAATTTTCCGAAATTATTACTAGGACTGCACTAATAAAGTGTCTACAATTATGAAATTTATCTGAATTATCTTTGGTAAAACTTAAGAACAAAGATATTGCTGTATTTTTTCTATTGTGGCCTTAATCAAAAACCTTCTCTTTGGAATGTATAGGTCCAAATAATAGTTCAACCAGGCTAGAAGCTCTTCATATTGAATTGTTGATTTTTCTTACAATTAGGTAAAAAAAAATATATGCCCATCCACCCACCAAGACACACTTCTTTATAAACAAACTTCACTGTACATTGTTTGATACTGATGTTTTGTGCTTTTTAATCAAAATACCCAGGAATTGGATTGTAATTTAATGCTACTAAGTATAGTTTTAGAAAGATGAATTTATAATTAACCTTTGCTTAAAAGAATTTTTTTTTTAATTATTTAATCATTGAACTTGATGGCAAAATCTTTTTAGACATTTTAAAACAAATCCCTAGGGCATTGTGGGTACCATAGACAGCTTTGTAGTTTAGAATACAATTAAACAATGACAGGGAACCAGGCTTTTTTAAAAACATCAGTGTCTTTAAAATGTTTTGCATGAAAAAAAAAAACTGCATGTAATTTCTTTGCATGGCATTTTGATGTTTTGCATTTTGCAGCAACACAGTGATGAGAAAAGTATGCACAGCTCGAATTGTAACTGCAATTGTTATCAGATGACGAAATCATCAGGGCGTAAGACACACTGCTGTCTACCGCCAGACAGTTCTGGGGTAATTATAGAACATAACTCGTGTGCATGGATAACACAAAAGCTGTGTAAAACAAGGGAGTTCAATCTTCTTCTATTTCTATCATTTCTTGCACCACTATCTATTTCTGGGGGGGGGGGGTAATCATCAGACACTACAAATATGTTGCTGTGATTTTCAAGGGAGATCACTCTTCTATTAATTGTATCTTACTGTGATATACAAGGGAGATCACTCTTCTATTAATTGTATCTTACTGTGATATACAAGGGAGATCACTCTTCTATTAATTGTATCTTACTGTGATATACAAGGGAGATTACTCTTCTATTAATTGTATCTGTCAAGTAATGTTTTGCAAACTTCTTTTTAAAGGAGTTGGATAATTTGACATTGTTGGTGGCCTTACACAAATGTATTTTTTGCCCAGTTAGAAGCATTATTTACTTATTGTCACGGAGACCAGTTACACTTTATGCATGTATATGTCATATGTATGTTTCGTAATTCCAGTAGAATACAAGTCTTGTCTTAGAATAAATAAATATTTTCCAGTACATGTACCGGTATTAATGAATGTTAGTGCTAATTGATGTTTTTAATTCTGCTGCCATGCCATTAGTTGAAATCAACATAATTTAGATTTGCATAAAAATGCTATAATTTTGAGATAAGTACATGTATTTCTGGCACAATTTTATTTGCTTGACAATTATATATACATATATTCATATAAACTAGCACAATTATAATTAAAAATTTGCACATAGTATTAAAATGCATATCGGAGCATCAATTAAACTCTTTAAAGAACAGTAATTCAAATAAAAGCAAATTGCTTTGGCAAATAAATAAATAAAACATAAGATTTTTATTGATTTGTTTGTTATTTATCTGTTTTTTTATTTTTAGGATGAGGATATAAAGCGAGTATTTTTACCTCCCCCTGGATATAACAGTATCTCTTACACCCCTAATAAAATGGACTCTCCCGACATGGACCATAGACAAACATATATACCTGATGACTATCTTGATGATCAGCCTCCCAGTCAATGGAGATATGAAGGTAATTATTCATTAAAAAAATAGCGAACAAAAATAAATAAATAAATAAAATTAATAAATAAATGAAAAACAAACAGAAAAAAATATAAAGGTATAAATTCAAATTATATTTTGCAAAAAGAATGAAAGAGCATTTTGTTAATGTGAAATGTGATTGGTTCTTTGAAAGTTGGAGTCTGGGCTACAGGTGGCTTAATGGTCTTGCATCTTTGAAACCTGGGACCATGGTCTTAGATGGTTAAGTTGTCTGTCCTCTTTGAAACCTT
Source organism: Tegillarca granosa (assembly GCA_029721355.1). Lineage (NCBI taxonomy): Eukaryota > Metazoa > Mollusca > Bivalvia > Arcoida > Arcidae > Tegillarca > Tegillarca granosa. Next base: position 9,981,070 of record CM056611.1, on the reverse strand, counting down.
GGAGCCTTGGATATAGGTGTCCGAATGATCCTGCCTCTTTGAAACTTTGGATCTTGGTCATAGATGACTTATCTTGGTCAAAGATGACTTGGTCATCTTGCCTATCTTGGTCATCATAACTCTTTAAAACCTTTAATCTGGTTACAAATGACCAAATTGTCTTTTGCCTTTAAACCTTTGAAACCAAGTCACAGGTATCTGAATGGCTTGCCTTTTTGAAACCTGGAGCTTTCAATTTATTATTATTTCAATTTCATCTATTTCAAGATGTACCAAACTTTTTAAAATCACCATGCCTCCAATCAGGTTGAGATCGGCAGAATATAAGTACGAGTGGTTAAGAGTGGTTACAAGGGGCTCTTAATCAAATATTGATGTCATATTTTTGCCACTTTTTTTGCAGATCCTTATAGAATGGGGCCAATTAAGGGTAAAGGAACATTTGACAGTGATTACCCAGACGACGTTGCTGACCGCAGTTCTGCTACACTTATATATAACGATTATGGCACACCTGACACAAGACCAAAGGTATGTCATATATATATATATATATATATATATATATATATGTATGTATGAGGAAGAAAAAAACAATTAGTATAATTTTTTGTGCTACATTACAGGACTAAAGGTGTTTCTTTTATTAACGAAATAAAAAAAAAAAACAAATACTAAATAGATAAATAAATAAATAAATAAATATAAAAGTTTTACTTTTATATAATTTCACCTGATATGGGACTGGGAGTTTGTTTTTTATAAATAAGGGTAGAAAAAAACTTTTATTTAGTATAGTTCCTGGTTATTGATTTGTTACAAAAGATGGATTGATTGATTGATGTAATGGGGTTTTATGTCCCAGTCAAGAATATTTCACTTATATCAAGACATCACCAGCTATAGGTGAAGTGGCAGAAATAATGACCTTTGCAGTGCTCTAAGGCCAGTGTGCAGAGAAGATTCTATAACTTGCCATGCAGCATCAGTTTTTAAGGTCTCATATGATTGACCCTATGATTTTTATTTCTAAATGCTAAGTGCTTGTCAAAAAAACAGTCACAATCAATTTTTATGTCTTGATCAGACCTGGCCATGGTTTGAACCCTCAACCTCCCACATTCAAAGCGAGCACTCTAACAACTGAGCTACCCTAGTGGTTTTTACAAAAGAGATTTAAATTTGCATACTCATGGACTGTTTTTTGTAAAATAAGAGTGAAGTTTTTTGAGTGGAGTGGAGTAATGATGTTTTACGTCCCAGTCAAGAATCTTTCACTTATTTCAAGGCGGTCAGTTCTGGGATGGTGGAGGAAACTGGAGTGGCCGGAGAAAACCACTGACCTTTGACAAGCGAACTGACAAACTTTCTCACACTAGGATCTGTCATGAGTGGGATTCGAACCCAGGCGGTGAGAGGCACTGTGATCTGTAAGCGCGTGCTTTAGACCACTCAGCCACTAAGGCCCCCTGTGAAGTTTTTGGGCTCCACAAGTGTGCACTCATGTTTTAGGGGACTCAATAAAAGTACTCTAACCATACGATCTTTGGGGAAAAAATAAAAAAAACAGCCCAGAATTTTATGTAATGTTTACTTTTTAATTATAGTCAGCTTAATGGTGGCTATCTGTTAATTATGTGTTATATACTATTTCAGAGTGTAACAGACTATTCTGATAGATCCAGCAGTAGAGGTGGAGGTCGAACACCACCACCAGCACCCCCAGTACGATCTTCCAGTAAAGGAGCAGCTAATCATTACATACACTCACAAGGACCGCCCATACCTGATAGAAATTACGACATAGATGATTTACCACCACCAAATTATAATCCATCACCGCAGCCACGATATCTCCCTCCCCCAGGTAGGTAATATTAGCCTATAGTCACTCACCATAGCCTCAGTATGTTACACCTTGGGTATCTAATAATAATAATTACCTATCATCCATCACCATGACAGTGATATGTCCCACCCCAGACAGGTAATGATTTTCCATTGTCACACCTCAACCACAATATGTCTGAACCGAAGGTAGATAATCATTACCAATAATCCCTGTTCACAGCTGTTATATGTCACACCTTCAAGTATTTATAATGGTCACCTACAATTGCTATATGTCCAACCTCAGGTAAAATAGTGGTTCTTAGGGCTACAATCTGCGGCTTGGTCTTGCGAAACTGGGGCCCCAATTTATGCAAGAATGGGATTAATCATCACTATGATAGAGGTTGTCTCCCTTTGACCAGATTTTATTTGTAATGACAATTTTTTCCAGATTTGATATATTTCCTTGTATTTTTTTTTACAGGATCATTGGGATCATTTTCAAGTAATCCAAATGTAGTGACCAGTCATAATTATGACAGACCTCAAATGCGGCCCTCCTCATCCTTATCACGGACACAGCAAGTATCAGGGGATGAAATGCGAGGGCATCTAGTGTAGTAGGGGAGATAAATCATAGTTAAAGGAGTTGATATTCATTTCATACAACATACGGAGATATCATTTGAATTATTCCATTCAGGGAGATTGTGATAATTTGGAAATTTTGAGTGGAAGTTTATTATGCGTTTTTCAGTATCTTGTTGCTGATTATTTATGGTGCTATGTGCAATCGAGAGATTTTTTTTTTTTTTTTTTTTTATCTATCCCTGCCAGCTTCTTTAAGCATTTCTGTGTAGTGATTTTTCATAGATTATTGACATTAATTTAACCTGTGGACCCTAATATAACAGTGGTTTGATCCATAAGATATGGATTGTTCCACGTTGAGGGGTGGCATGTGTCATTAACACTGCCTTTCATAAAAGTATGCACACCCCCTTTTAAAAAGTTTTTTCTTTCAATAAAGAAGGTATATGTATTATGCAATGAAGTGTTATGATGAAAAGTTTTAATATTTACACTGCCTATTCTAATTTATTCAGCTAACATAGGAGTTACTTACATTTATGAAAAATATGGAACCTGTTCATCCCTAAAAAATAAGTGGTTTGTTCTAAATATAAGACTTGATTGACTATGCCATAAACATTTGAGGGATGACAGATTTTTATTTAAAAAACACAACCTTTCATAACATATTTCGTTTACAAAGATTAAAATTCACCTTTCAAACTAAAAACAGGATTGAAACATGGATTCCTGGGCTTCTTTCATCTGTTTGAGAGGAGTTTGAATGATACAAACAGTTTAATGAAAGAAATCAAATGTTTTTATGGAAGAAAGTGAAAGAATTATTGACAAAAGTACAAATGAGATTGTTAAAATATTTGAACTTGGATTATCCATTTATATATCTGTGGAATATTGTTTGCTTTTAGAAAAAAGTAATTTTTTCCAATGCAGGAGATTAAAATGGATCTCTGGTGATATCCCGACTTATCTATGCTGAGTTCATGTTAAAAAAAAAAGGAGAACAGCAAACGAATCATTTCCATGTAGTTTGTAAGATGAAAGCTTTGAATTTGAGACAAACCAAAACAAACCAAAACAAACAGTTTCTGTGATGCTTTTTCATAAAACCAAATCATAGGAAGAAGGTATGAAAATGCTTAAGACATTTCGGGGACGATTTCTTCCAAGTGTTCCGTTCCATAGAATGTTGATGTGTATATGTGTGTTTTTTCATATGGTTTTTCTTGCCAAAAAAAAGTTTCAAATACATATATATCTATCTATATATATAGAAAGAATTTTATATATCAAATATTCTTTTTTGTTTATTCATATCTGGTTGTGTGATAATATGATATATTATGTCATGTGAAAATGTGTAAACATGTAGATTTTGAAAAGTATGTGTATTTCGTGTGAAGTCATGTTTAAACATGTGTGATCTACCAGTATATTTTTTTCACATGTATGTATGTGTGTAGTATGGAATTGCATGTGTGTACTGTGTATGAACATATGTTGTACATTTCACATTGTTCTTGGTGTAAGATTTGCAGCGCCGTTCATGCTACCTGCTTTAGCGTGCAACTTCCAGGTGATTTTTCATCTTACCTGCTTTAATTAGCAATTTCCAGGTATATGAACTAAAATTATGACTTAATTCCCCATTGAAATAACTTCATCAAATGAAGAATGAGTTGACATAACCGACAGCTATGTTTGATCTCTGATGTCAAATTTGAGGGAAAAATTACCACAATGAGATTACAAGGGGACTTGTGTAGGCTTTTTTGCCCAAAATCTGGACAAATTAGACATATATGAGTGAATGTTTTGTAGAATCGGAGAACATGTGTACAATTTGTGCATACATGTGTGTGTGTGTGTGTGTGTGTGTGTGTGTGTGTGTGTGTGTTGTTTAGTCTAATTGATTTTTGGATTTTTGCCAGAAATAAAGAAATTGACGATACAAACATTTTTAAACATTTTTTAAAGTCTAGATTCTAAGTTTTTTTTTAGAGTTAATTAATAGTTCAACCTTCATGAAACCAGTCTTTTATTATATACATCATCATTTTTTTGCCATTTTGATTTCATTTTCAACTATCATTTTTAACTCATGCATAATTTTACCATAAGTTAGCTCTACTGCCAATTTATTTGTTTTTTAAGTACTAAATACAGCATTTTAATTCATTTCATTAAGTTGGGATTTTTTTTTCAATTTTTTTTTTTTTTTTTTTTTTTTAATTGCATAATTTAAAGAAATTTTTATGGAGCATAGGGAGAATGATTTAGAAAAATATTAAGATATGTTCAATGTTCATTTCTGATTTTTTTCTAATTTCTATTTGTTTTTTGTTAATTTTTAATTTTTTAATTTCACTCCATTGAATTTTGATTTTAAATAAAACCTTCATCATTTTAATTATTGTTGTCTCATTTTGTATTTCTTTTCATTTGTTAGAACATATTTTTTATTTTTGAATTTTTTTTAAATTTTTAGTTATGTTTTAACAAGAATAGTAAGTAATGATAAAACATAATCATATTAGATAATACATGTACCAATATGAGACAAATGTGCCAAAAATCATTTGTATAACTAATTACTAGTACATTTCAAATCTGCATAATTTTAATTAAAATGTATACTGACATAATACTTTTATTTCATTAAGTTTGCTTGCTCTCCTCTGTCAGAAGGGTTCCTGTTTGACCAAGTGGTCTTTAGCATACACATACATTTAAGTATTGAATCCGATTTTCATTCCGTTCATTGAGAAATAACCCGAATGGACTTGTGCTCATTGTGTAATTCCCGAAACGAAGCAAATTATGCAAAATGTGCACAGTATCCATTCAGGTAATTTCTCAATGACCCGGATAAAAAAAAGATTCAATGCTTATAATTAATTTTTGAAAACAATGTAATTAAATTAGACAATAACTCTATGCAATTTTTGCTTTTAATAATAAACTTCAAAAAACAAGGTAAAATGACGCACATTGAAAATAGTTAGTGATAAGATTATGTCACATACACATCAGCTTTGAGTGGGTGTGGCTAATTTACGTTCAAGTCATTGAGAAATAAAAGTGAACGTATTTTCGCTTTTTAACGAATACTGTTAGAAATTTGTCAAATTTAATGGAATTCGCCAGTGTATCTCGTGATACCTCATATCGTTTGTGAGGGACAATTATTTCTATTGACAACGGAATCGCAAAAAGTTACGTTTTCCCATAATAAGAAGTTTTTTCGGGAATATTTGACATAGACGTTATCCATTTCATTCCGCACAAACGTTAAGAGGTATTGATCACGAAGTACACTGGAAATTTCCATTATATCACAAGTTTAAATCCCACTTGGTCAGATCCTAGTGTAAGAAAGTTTTTTTTTTTGGTTGACCTGTCAAAAGTTTCCTCTTGTTTTCTCTACCATCTCAGAACCAACCGCCTTGGTATAGGTGAAAAAAACTTGATTGGGGTATAAAGCACTATTATTCTACCCCACTGCTTAGTCTGAAGTACTTCGTACAATATTTTGATTTGCCTTAGTAACATATCAGTTTATTTTGTAAATTTTTTTTTTTTTTAATAAATTTTTTATAAATTTCAGTTTGTTCCAAAATTGTTCATGTAATTATAGACCCTTTATTTGCTTTAAGAGCAAGAAATTAGGTCAGTTTTAACCTGATTTTTATGTGTTAATGGTAAAAAAAAAGTATTGTGGCATTGTGACAAATGATTGTTAAAAAGACCCATTCTCACAGAATCTTTATTATTGTGACAATTGAGGAAATAAAAAAGCCCTGTAAATACATGAAAGAGTTTAGATATTTTATTGTCAAGGTCAAAGAGCAGGTGTTCACTACAGGATTCTGTCATATTTTAGGTTCAAGGTCAAAGGGCAGATGTCACTAAGAATCTTGTCACTTTAGGTTCAAGGTCAAAGAGCAGGTGTTTACTACATCTTCCTCACACTTGAGGGTCAAGGTCAAAGAGCAGGTGTTCACAACATCTTCCTGACATGTCAGGGTCAAAGAGAATGTGTTTTCACAGCTTCCTGTCACATTAGGTTCAAGGTCAGAGAGGAGGTGTTCAGTACAACTTCCTGTCACATTAGGATCAAAGCCAAATAAAGTTTATGCATTTTTTTGAAAAAAAAAGAACTTGTGTTCATAAATTCAGGAGTATTATTTACACTCTTTTTAAAGTCAAAATTTATTGTTACGCAGTCTATTTAATTTTATAACTAAGTTACCAATGTTGTGATGGTAACCATAATTAATGTTGGAATGGTAACCATACTTAGTTACTAATGTTGAAATGGTAACCATACTTAGGTAACCATACTTAGTTACATATGTTATTATAGTAACCATACTTAGTTAATAATGTTTGAATGGTAACCATACTTAGGTAACCGTACTTAATTTACAGTGTTTTAATGGTACCTTAATTACCAAAGTTTCACAAGCTTCATTGCCATATTACAAGTTTTGAGTTTGTATTTAAAGTTTTTAAATATAGTTAAAAAAAATGTTTGCTTGTTGCTGTAGAGTTTTTTGCTATAAATTTTATAATACGTTGATTCATATCTAGATTTTGTTTTTTTTTTTCAAATACTGCATATCAATTTATATTTTTGTAAAATTTCCATGTTTTTATTTTCATGCTAGATATCGTTTAGTATTTTGATACCATTTTGAGTAATATTGCATGATATTTTCCAATAGACTACTTACAACACATTACAATACTGAGAGAGAGAGAGAGAGAGAGAGAGAGAGAGAGAGAGTGTTTAAAATAATATTATCATTTTGCAAAGTTTAATTTGTTGCCTTGACAAGAAGTCATGGGATTCAATGTCTCATTTTCATCTGAATAAAATTTTATAAATATGAAGAGTAGTTGTTATCCATTCATAATTACAAATTTTCAGGAATTTGTAAAATTTACACAGGATATTGAGATATGATATAAAAAAAGTTTACCAAAACACTGAAAATAGCAAATAGCTTTTTAACAGATTTGTGTGCAGATATACATGTGATCTAGCATGTTAAAGTCGCTTTGAATGCGCCTTAAAACAGAGCGAACCATTAAATGCACACTTACAAATACGATGCATTTCTCTGAATGTCATGTGCAGAATTAAGAGAAAAATTCAAAATTCTGCACATGACATTAAGATTAATTCTTAAAGATAAATAACTTGCTCTCGTTGCAAATAGCGAAAAAAAAAATTACTGCATGACAATAAGGTTAGATTGATAAATAAAAAAAATTATTTTTTAAAATCAACATTCAGAATTTCAAAAGGCTTATATTCCCCCAAAAAATAATTCATCCATAATCACTGATTTTATCGCAAAGGTTCGGCTAAAGGTTCTTCAAACCTAATTCACAAAGTCTGTACCGAGTATGTCCACCATTGGCAATAATGCAAGCAATACATCGGCGCCTCATTGGTCTAACAAAGGTGTTACAAGTGACCGAGGATCCTGTTTCAGATGCAAATTAATGCATGGCAAAGTTGAACCAACGCAAACGGTTGATTTTGCAACTGACATAAACAGAGTTTCATTTATTTCAAACATGCTCCATTTGTGATAGATCAGGTGACATGGCTGACCAGGGTAGCACATTGATGTCGTCCAAGAAAGTCAAATATAATGCGTGAAACAAAGGGGGTGTTTTGTTTCGTCACGGAAACATGCACCAGTCAAAGACCACTTAATCAGATTAACCATTCGTCCACATACCACATAAGACCATTACACTTCCTCCACCGAATAGAAGACGTTGCACGACACCGTTGTCTTGGTATCGTTATCCAACAAAGAAAATGCACCCTTAATCGACCATCACTGCTATTAAATTATGGAAATGGAAGCTCTATTCACAAAACGTACATCACGATGACGATGTTGGAAAATTTGGCGGATAGCTGAACGTCTTGGTTTAAAACGGCGTTCATGTAAACGATTTCTGACAGTTTTTGCACTTATTTTCCGCAAATTGGGGGTGGTTTTCGCTGAGAAAGTTGTCGATTGGAAACGATTCCTTAGATGGTGCAGCTTGGTAAAATTATCCTGACGCAGGTGACCCGGTATGGGGCGGTCTCTGGTTGTGATCAAATTGTTAGAAACGTCGCCATAAAGCATTATTATTGTTTCATACACTCCAAATCTCCTTGCAACAACAATACGGGCAACATCCCCCTAAATCATTCTGACGGCTAGATTGAAGAAATTAACACCCAGTCCAAACACTTTTAACGCATTTTCAACGTAATTTGAATTTTGTTTTCTGTGTTGCTTGAGTTGAGTTGAGTAATGGTGTTTAACGTCCCAGTCAAGAATATTTCACTTATATTGAGACGTCGCCAGCTATAGGCGAAAGTGCAGAAATTTTGCCTGTGTTTTGCGCTGATGGCATTATACAGCAGGGTTCTTTATCGTGCCATGCCTGCTATGGCACGGGGCCTCGTTTATTTTAAGTTCCCATCCGAAAGAACTGTCACCCACTTTCAAGTCTTGGGTCAGACCCGGTCGGGGTTCGAACCCACGACCTCCAACTTACGGAGCGAGCACTCTACCAACTGAGCTACCGCAGTTTTCTGTGTATCTTATCTTCTATTATCTTGTTATAGAACTTGAGTACCTCAATCTTTAACCAACAATAACATTAGGTGAATATAAAAAAATAGGCCTTTTGTGGTCGTGTGGTCGAACGCGCGCACTTAAACGGGTCACACCGCCTCTCACTGCTAAGGTCCGTATCACACTTGGACAGATCCTGGTGTTAAAAATGTCTGTTCGCTTGCCGAAGGTCGGCAGTTTTTCTCAGGGCATTCTGGTTTTCTCCACCTTCCCAGAACTAACCGCTTCTGTATAATTGAAAAAACCCTTGACTGGGGCGTAAAACACCATTACTCAACATAAATACATGTGCAAGTATATAATACCAGATTTTACCAAAATAGTAAGATCTAATACTTAAAACTACATTTAGACAGATTTTGCTGATAAAGAAGTTTTAGAGTGACACCTAGAGAAAAACATTAGTTCCAAAATAACACACCGATATTTCGAAATAGAAAAAAATTCTCGAAAAAAGCCTAAATTTGGTCTTTCAGTTAGATATCATTTTGCGTGTGGATCGCAGGGAACTTATCTCAATATGCTTTTGTTGCAGTCGACGGTCAATACAAGTTGTCGCCCTTTTCATTTAGTTCTGATTTGTTTTGTACAACCTATCTGAATTTGTCTATATTTGGATGTAAAAGTCGCCATGTTTTTTACAACTTGGCAACAAATATATCAATATCCTTGGCCTTAAAATTTGTCTGATATTGACGGAAGTCATTTTACTCTTTTGGGATCATGTCAATTTCTTGTATTTATCATTGTCAAAAGAAATCAATTTAGTCTGTATAAAGTTAAGTGTGGTCATTGATGTTGATTTCTCAGGTGAACATGTTACTTGTTAGCGCGTTTTGTAAGATACTCGAGGGATCTGCATTATCCAATAGAGCATTGATCTGAATTAATCAATTCATGTCATCTCGGAACGTTTTGGTTTCAGTCGGAGCTTGATATTGATATTACAGCTTAATCGAATGCAAAAACCGAAGTTTGTGCCAATCTATAGACTCATTAGATTCAGTAGATTGAACTCCCCAATGGCTGGAACCGCCACGGTGGCTCAATGTTTGAGCGTCCGCTTTGGGAGCGGTAGATTTCAGAATCTTATAATGACCGGGTCATTTTGATTTGAACAGACAGTGCTTGTTATACGGCCTTGAGAGTGGGAGTTTGTGGGTTCGAACCTCGACTAGGTCATACATTATATCTTTATATATTGCTTTCTTGTCTGGCACTTGAAGGACAGGGTTTTGGACTGGTTCAGTGTCAGGATAAAGAACTTGGTAGTGGAATGCTCGTCTGTGGCATATTGACTCCTAACCTAAAAGTCGTCAGGAGTGCGCGCTAATACACAGTTAGACATAATTCGCAATGACCCATTTTAGGCACTCACGAACTTGTTCTTAGATTAATCTATAGAGATTGAAAACCTTGCCTTCATCGCGAGAAGATGAACAATAGCTGATGCGACGCTAACAAACGTAACAACAATAAAATAACAACAACAACAACAACCTCATGAATGGATTACTAATCTATCACATGGTTATATAGATCAGACCCTCAATTTCTGTTAAAAACGTTTTATTTAGCATATGAATGGCGTGGTAAACCGAAGAACATTCACTACACGTTGCCCTGAGCAAACTACAAAGGTCGAAAATTCTGCAACTTATACCCGATATCCGCGAAATATTTTTGTTTCTTACGTAAAATGCAATCCAATCAATCAGTTAGGGCATTTTACCTACATGTAACTACTTGTCAGTCACGGTAAATGGGGAGCAGGAGTTCTCGATGGCAAAAAGAATCACACCGCTCTCGTTGCCTCTCTCAATCCCCCTCATTGATATCTTATTATAAGAAAATTCGCTTGCCGGATGGTACGTCGATTTCTCTGGGTACTTAGATCCCCTCCTCCTACCCCCACACACCATCCCATTAGTGACTGCCTCAATATCCAACTGTAAGTGCAAGAATCTTGACGATTTATGCGACTGGTTTACCTGGCGCCATGATAATGAACCGGGGGAGTGGTATGCTTGTCTATGGCATACTGACTTTGTGAGCTAGAACCTTACCTAAGTGAAAAAATCTTGACTGGGATGGATTGGCTGGTTCACCCAATGCCAGCATAAAGGACCTTGGTGGGTATGCTTGTCTGTGGTATATTGACTTTGTGAGCTAGCACCGTACCTAATTGAAAAATCTTGATTTGGATGGAACGATGGGTTCACCCAATGCCAGCATAAAGGACCTTAGTAGGTATGACCTTACCTAAGTGAAAAAATCTTGACTGGGATGGATTGACTGGTTCACCCAATGCCAGCATAAAGGACCTTGGTGGGTATGCTTGTCTGTGGTATATTGACTTTGTGAGCTAGCACCGTACCTAATTGAAAAATCTTGATTTGGATGGAACGATGGGTTCACCCAATGCCAGCATAAAGGACCTTAGTAGGTATGATTGTCTATGGCATACTGACTTGGTGAGCTAGCACCTTACCTAAATGAAAGAATATTGACTGGGATGGATTGGCTGGTTCACCCAATGCCAGCATAAAGGACCTTGGTGGGTATGCTTGTCTGTGGTATATTGACTTGGTGAGCTAGCACCTTACCTAAGTGAAAAAATCTTGACTGGGATGGATTGACTGGTTCACCGAATGCCAGCAAAAAGGACCTTGGTGGGTATGCTTGTCTGTGGCATATTGACTTTGTGAGCTAGCACCGTACCTAATTGAAAAAAAATCTTGATTTGGATGGAACGACGGGTTCATCCAAAGCCAGCATAAAGGACCTTGGTAGGTATGCTTGTCTATGGCATACTGACTTGGTGAGCTAGCACCTTACCTAAGTGAAAGAATCTTGACTGGGGTGGATTGACTGGTTCACCCAATGCCAGCATAAAGGTGCTTGGTAGGTATGCTTGTCTGTGGCATATTGACTTTGTGAGCTAGCACCGTACCTAATTGAAAAAAATCTTGATTTGGATGGAACGACTGGTTCACCTGGTGCCGCCAGGATAATGGACTGGGGAGTGGTATGCTTGTCTACGACATACTGACTTTGTGAGCTAACACTTTACCTAAGTGAAAGAATCTTGCCTGGGTTGTAAAACACTATTACTCGACTCATTTTAAATGATCTAATCACATACGTATTAAGTGAAGACACGCGTAAACATTCCTTACGTTGTATGTCAATTTAATTAAAATATAATTTTCACAAATTTATTTCCTACTAAGGAAATAGTGTTAATGCGGGAAATAAACACTTAGGATGTACACTTATCCATGTTGAGCAATCTCTCGGACTTGGCGACTTTCTACACTTGACTTTAGATACATTTTACTTAATTAGTCAAAGAAATTAAAAATTAAAAAAATGTCATGAAAGAGAATGTTTGATCACGAAACTCCTGTTTCTGTTAATGAGTTTTTGATAGTGAAATATGCATTTAATTGGGATAAAATAAAAAAAAAATTGAATAAAGTTTGACGTTGTTTACTCTGTTTAGCTGAGTCGAAACAGAAAATAAAAGTGAGCATGCGCAAATCTATTCTCTCTCTCTCTCTCTCTCTTGTTGTTGTCGTTATTGTTGTCGTTAAAACCATTTATGTGATGTGTGTTGTGTTCATGGTTACGTTGGTTGTTGCCAAAAACGTGTATTTCAGTTACATATTTAAAATGAAAATAACATATGTATTTGTTGTGTAATGTTGAAAAAGAATATATTTAGAAACGGAAATATAGGTAGTGAAAGTTGTCACAAAGATATCAAACAAATGGTTCTAGAAACAAATTCGTCCCGTTTAGAAAATAAAGTCGACATTTGTTGTAGGAAACTATTTTAAAGTTTTCTCGAAAAGGCAATCCCTGTTACTATAACTGGAAACAATGTAGTGGAACAGGATATCGGAAAAATCGGACCATGAACCGACTGAGCTATCCGGTCACCAATGAAACCCAGACGGCCACATTCCTCCCTCCTTATTTTCCCTTTTAAATAAAAACCACTAGGTTCTAAACTGGGATAAACCAGTCAGTGGGTCACTTTTCATGATCGCACTTGCCCCAAAATGTACAAAGAAAAGAAAAATGCAGCGGCCTAGCCGGGACGATAACGGCGGGGTCTTTCCAATATTAGCGGAATACTCTTCCGTCAGAGCTTCCCGTCAACCTATCAGGCTCTGCTGGCCACAACAGATGTTTACAAACAAGAAACACTTAGGTTTTATTTATTGATGACTTTAATGAAATAAATAAACAACCAGATAAACAATGAACACATTAAAATATACATAGATAAATAAATTCCCCAAATCTAACTTCCTTGACAATTATGCTGGAATTACATTTTTCGGGAAACCTCGGCAGAATTCGCAAGGCTCATGTTGCCACGGAATAGACCGAATAACGACGATTGGTTGATTAAGTCACCAGGTCCTAGTTTCACAATCATTTAACAAAGAATCCCCTAAATTTTAATCGAGATAATTTTGGCAATCTTGTATAATACTAAAATAAAATTTTAAGAGAACTTTTAAATTTAGATCGATTACGCTAGATGTGTTATTCAAAATGACGGGTTGAATATTTGAATAGTTGACAATTAACAGAATTATTTGGATTTCAAATTTTTAAGGGTAAAACTTAGTTAAGTAATGATTCAGGAATTTTTCTGGCCACTCACAGGGTCCGGTAAAGGGACCCATTCCCAATGCCAAAAAGCATACATTTTTCCCAATTTTGTAGGTAAAAATTCCCAAATGATCCTGCTTAGAGAAACTTAAGAAAAAGTGAAAAAACTCTATATTTTTGGTGTAGCTTGTATATCTTTATAATAACCTGTATTTATGCACATTTTGATATATACTCAGTGAGGATCTGGTAGAATGGGAGCAACTCATGAAACAACTTTCTCAGATATTTGTATTGAAGCCAGTCTATGAAGATATTGTGTTAATGTCTGAGTGATTTGGTACAAATGGGTGACTACCAGCATGTATCAAAATAGTAATATTCCAGGCAAAATTTTTGATGTGCTGACAATGTGAAAATTTTTAAAGTTTAATGAAAAATTTTCCCAAAATGTCGATTTTGTCAATGATTTTCCCAATTTCATCCCAAGGTCCCTTTCCTAAAATGGACAGAAAAATCCCTGTGATTGTAAAACTGAGACCTGACAATATGTGTACTGGATACATTACACTATGGCGTATATACGCCTATTTCATGATCTATTAATCTTAACTTTAATAATGTATCATTAACCAGCTCCATGCGAGTCAAAAATTACAGAATGCCGCCTGGCTCCTAAAATTATTTTTCCAGAGCAAAAGATTCCCCTAAAAGGGGAATAATTCTTTAGAAGCTATCTCGTCATTATACCGGAAATATTTGTCTTTTTTTAAAATAATCAGTTGATTAAAAAATACATGTATTACCGTCAAGGATACTGTAACAAATGCCATTTTACTTTGGATGTTCCAACAACAATTCATCTATGAAGCACAACCGCTTTAAAAATAGAATTTATCGTTTAGCTGCACTATGTTACAATTATTATTTTTATAGCTAACTAGCTCTATTCAAGCTATAGTTTGTCCTTGCCTCTCTCTCTCTCTCTCTCTCTCTCTCTCTCTCTCTCTCTCTCTCTCTCTCTCTCTCATCAGAACAACATATCTGATTCAAGCTTTAACCTTTTTTTCCTTACAATTCTGATATCTCATTTTGGTTTTATTTTGGAATATTCTAAGTCTACACTAGGGATTTCAAGGATTTTAATAGTAAAAAACAAAACATTGTTCGGACTATACAACTAAGCTGAAATCCTTGTCCAAAAAACGTTTGTTTGATATCCTAAAAGACAGAAAAACTCTACGTCACTTCCTTTCTCCATTCGTCTCCATAAACTCCAACGTCATTTTCTGTCCTTGTTGTAAATCTTTTATTTGAATTTAATTTAATCTCCTTCAAAGTCTTTATTATCAACACATTTAGTTTACAGATTTCAAGATTTTTCGTCTGCATTTCTAGGTACCATTTTGCATTTGAATGCCGGAGGCATGGTTACAGGAGATTTGAATTCTAGGTCACGAGGATGATGGGATTGAAGAACAGTGCCATCTGGTACCAAAAGTTTGAAACTCTGTAGCAAGTGCGTTGTGTACAAAAACATTCTGTTGATTGCCATGTTATATCCGACACATGCACGCTTACCAACTCCAAAGGCAATGAGACTGAAAAATGAAAATAAGGAAGTTGTTTAATAAAGTTAGGAAATAAAAATAAATATCAGATATTCAAAGTTAAAACGATATTGATTAAAAGTCATTCGTGATACAACTGTAAAACGTAAAAGATAAAGTTACAAATCACGCGACATAAGGATATTTTTTTTTTATTTAAAACAATTTTAATTAATAAAGTGAGTCAATTTTCGTCTTAAAACACTTAAAATATAAAGTACTTATGTAAGGTTTTCTACTTAAAGTGGGAGCGATTCGGTTTCCTTAATTAATCAAAACAATACACATTGTGATAACTGTAACCGGCAGGTTAATAAATAGAACGACGTTTGTTTCCCGCCATTACAATAGTCAAATAGCCAGATTTCCTGCTGCTAAACTACTGGCTGGATTAAATTTCGATAAAAGAAAATTTGTTTTAAAAAATTCATTTAAGTAATTAATAAGACTAAAAACAAAAAAAAAAAAAAAAAAAATTTAAAAAATGCGCGCATTTGATAAAGTTTTTATTTATTTATTTATTAAAGTATTTATTTATTTATTTATTTATTTATTAAAGTATTTATTTATTTATTTCATCTATAACATATTATGAAGAGGTAATTTTGGTGACCAAGTGGTCTAAAGCGCGTGTTTACCGAACCGAACGAACATGGAAGCACCTCGCGTCGCTTATGTTCAAAACCTGCTTCGACTAATCATATATAGTTGGTAGTTTGTCAGTTCATTTGCTGAAGGTTGGTGGTCTATGACGGTACATGTTGTCGCCCCTGTACCTACTGTCGCCCAGACGACAATATGTAAAGGGGCGACAATATGTACCTTTATATGGTCTGATCCATTCAGATTTACTCTGTATTTCATGAACTGACCGTTGCTTTTACGCCCGTCAAGATTATTTCATTTATACTGAGGCGGAGAGTTCTTAAATGGTGTAGGAAACCGGGGTGTTCGGCTAAACAACCAGCTATGAGCAAGCTAACTGACAAAGCTTAAAATTCTTACACCCAAATCTTCCCGAATAGGATTCGAATCTAGGCGTTGAAAGGCACCGTGGTTGGTAAGTGTGCGGTAACAGAAATTTGATTGAAGCATTAAACACCATTGCTCATAATCAGCTCTTCTCTACTCCATCATTTTAAAATCTTGCTGTACATTTATTATTAATCCTGACTTAACGATTTGTCAAATTGTAGAATATTTGTCCTTTAAGTTAGGCAAATCAAAACAAAAATTATATAAATGGCATGTGCATGTGAATTTTTATGAAATAATGCTTTCAGAAGTAGCACGTGACATTTTTGAATAAAATGTGTATACAAGGTTATCAGTTGTTGAAGACTATGGGATTTTTATGTACTAAGAAAGACCGTTGTATTAAAGTCATGCTTCAAACATTTGTGTTCTGACTGTTTTAACACTAGCACCTGCCTGTGAGATTTGAAGAGAGGTGTTATGCACTCATTTTAGACCGCTTGACCACCAAGGTCCTGGTTTGGAAGCAGAATGAAAACTTTTCATAAGCGTTTTATACTTACTTTTGTCTAACAGGATGGTCTGGACCGACAACCTGACCCTCACTGGTCAAAAACCTCTCCGGTAAGAATTCCCAAGGTTGGTCATAAAATCTCGGATCGTGATGTGATGTGTAAAGATTTCCAAATATCTAAAGACAAGAAACATAAATTAAATAACGAATGCCATAAATAAGTACTTTTATAAACCATGGCGGATCTAGATTTTTATGTAGGGGAGGGGGTCGACAGTTTTATCATGTCATATTGCGTGTCGGAGGCTCAAGCCTCCAGCGGCAATGGTTCTTTGTGCCGCTAAAGGCCCATAGCAGGTGCACGACAGACCCCTGTTATGGACCAAGGGGACAAAGCCCCAAGACGAAAATAAAGAATTTTAATATTTTTAAAGATGTGTGGGAGGGGGAGGGGGGTACAACCCCCACAACTTTTCCTCTTAATTCGTCAATGAAGAGTTTCTAAACGCGTATAAAGACCACCACAGGGATTTTAGATGTTAGTTTTTATTATGTGGGTTTAATTTTAAGTTGTTTTTTTTAAAAAAAGAAATATGATGCAATAGGTTTGTCGCACTGGTCCCGTTTACAATGATCACAATATAGTTAGGTGGTATCAGTAGCGAGTAAAACACTTACCACACAACCCTTAGGTATGGTGTAACCCTCGAACACAACCTCTTGTTTTAAGTTTGCATGTGGTGCTGTGAGCGGTAAATGTGACTGATATCGTAAAACTTCAAATATGAAAGCATGTGTGTATGGCATCGATCCCATGTCCTCAAATGTTGGTTCTCGCTCTGTTCCAATAACCTTCTGTATTTCATTCCAAATATTTTCTTGAATTTTTGGAAAATGAAGTAACAAAAATATTGTCCCCGACATCACGGCTTTTGTAGTCAGCACAGCTGTAAAATAAAATATTATAAAAAAAACTAAATATATGTAGAAATTTTCAGTTGTGCAACATATGCATAAGAAAAAACAAAGCAGCCAAGACTATGACAACAAAATTAACACACACACACACCAAAATCACTGACCATTCGGAAAACAGAAAACCACTGACCATTCGGAAAACAGAAAATCACTGACCATTCGGAAAACAGAAAACCACTGACCATTCGGAAAACAGAAAACCACTGACCATTCGGAAAACAAACTGACAAGAAAGCATTATGACAAAATCACAATTCGTAATAATTAATAATTAAATAAATAAATAATAAATAGCTGAAAAAAACAAGCGTGAATATACATTGCAACAGCACCTCGGTGGCCGACGGTGGTCTAAAGCGCACCACAGTTTATCTTACCGCCTAGGTTCGAACCCCTTTCCTTGTATAAGAGGGTTTGTCAGTTCTTCACTGAAGTATTCTTAGGACACACCGATTTTCTTTACTATCCCTGAAAGACCGCTTGATATAAGTGAAAAATGTTAGCTTTGGTGTTAAACACCATTAAACCAATCTAACTCGAACCATGACAATAACCCCTACTAATCCCCGTACACTTCGATAATTTAAACTGGGATAATCATGCCCTATAAAAATCTTACACGTATTTATCAAGTCCATGATCATTCCATTCACGTGTTCATCTGTAAACCAATGACAACCATTTTCGTCATATGCCTCTTCTTGGGCTTTAAAAAGAGCATGGACAAAACATCTTATATCATTTTTGTTGTACGAACTCTGAAAGAAACGGAAACATTTTATAATTGCAGTATACATGCATTTAAAATCGCTATCAGTAAACCAAACACTCTTTGTTCATGACTTACAGCATCCAACATCGTTCCGGACATTTCAAAAGTGAAAAAAAAAACCTAGTATATCGTTGATATGGTATAACCAGTAACGACTTCAAATTCAAGGATACTAGTATAGGGTTCGTCAGGGAATAATGTTGTGACTTAAAGCATCTAATTTCATTTCACAATACTGTTGATTTACCTGTTGTCAGGATAATCTATCGGTACGGCAACCTTTGCAATTGCTTTTTCAGCAAGCTTGTATTTAAAGTCGGTCCCGAAAACGCCCTGGAAAGCAGACAAAAGCAATTTTAACCGCAAGCCGTGACACAAGTGTTACCTGGCTAGCGTAGGCACTAAAATGTTAGATGTAGAGTGCGTTTATAGTAGAATATAGTCTAAAACCAAAACTAGAGGCAATTATATATATATATAATTATTATAATTATTATTATTATTATTATTATTATTATTGTTGTTGTTGTTGTTGTTGTTGTTGTTGTTTACCTTCATATCCTTTACAAACATTTCCATCAAATCAGCCCTCCTCTGAATCACGTGATCAAATAATCTACCATAGAAACCAGGACAGCCTCGTACCCATGGAAACAATCTATATGTCGCGTGTATTTTTGGTGTTATCATCTGGTCGCCATAGCGATCAAAGTCAGATACTACTTGAAGTTGTGGATCTTTCATTGTGTAACGTGATCCGCTATACTAAAAAGAACAAGGCGTACGAATATATAATGAGACTCGTTTCTTTGTCTTGGCAACAGCTTATCTCACGATGGTGTTCGAAACAATAAATAAATAAAATATAAAAATAAAAAATGAAATGAAATGAAATAAAATAAAATAAAATAAAATAAAATAAAATAAAATAAAACAAAATAAATAAAATAAGATAAAATAAAATAAAATAAATAAAAGAAAATAATAAAAGAAAAGGGAAAAATAATAAAATAAAATAAAATAAAATAAATAAATAAATAAAAATAAGCAAATACATAAGTAAAATAAATAAATAAATAAATAAATAAATAATAATAAAGTCGTGTAAACTTTATTTTATTTTATTCATTATCATAAATCATAAATTGAACGCTAGGGAGCGTCTAACCCCTTTGTAGTGATGAACATAAATAGTGACAGCCTATTTTTTTATGCAGGCAAGTAAAACTTTGAACTGACACAGAATATAATAACGCAATAGTAATCCCTTAAAAAAGAATTTGAACTTATTTCGTTTTTTTATAACCAAGTCAGCAACAATAGATATAAATGTGCAAATTTCGTAAAAACTATATGAGAGTGGAGTCATGATGTTTTACGCCCCAGTCAAGATTCTTTCACTTATTTCGAGGCAGTCAGTTCTGGGATGTTGGAGGAAACCGGAGTACCCGGAGAAAACCACCGACCTTCGGCAAGCGAACTGACAAACTTTCTCACACTAGGATCTGTCCCGAGTGGGATTCGAACCCAAGCGGTGAGAAACGCCGTGATCCGTAAGCGCGCGCTTAAGACCTTCGGCCTCCAAGGCCCTTTGTTATAAGAAATTCGAGCTAATTTTTAAAGACTTACTCGAGACAATATTTCTTCTGACTGATGATTATACTCGTGCTTCATATTGTAATGTTGTAATTAAGACAGCATTGTACATTGTATAATCGATTCAATTTGGTTTTACGTCCCAGTAAAGAACATTTCACTTATATCAAGACGTCACCAGCTAAAGGTGAAATGGCAGATATTTTTACCTTTGCAGTGCGCTTAAGGATATGTGAAGGGAGGTATCTTTAACGTGTGATGCCTGCCGTGACACAGGGCATCGGTTTTAAAGGTCTCATCTGAAGGACCCCGTGACTTTCATGTCTAAATGCCGACTGATTGGCGAAAAAAACAGTTACTACCTAGTTTCAAATCTTGGTCAGTCCCAGCCGGGGTTCGAACCCCTGACTTCCCACATACAAAGCGAGCACTCTACCAACTAAGCTACCGTAGTGGTAAGTGCTACGAAAAAATACAAGATCAATTATTGTTTAGACAGTGATGAAGCCTATAATATTATAAATTGTACTTACAAACATAGCAATCAGGTTGCAGAAGGAAGGCATAAGAACATCTAACGGATCCACTGGCTCGGAATTTGTATTTAGAAATTGGGTCACAACATCTTTAAATTCAATATTGGCATTTTCCACATAGTGTGGAGAATTAAATCCACAGTGATTTATCGCATCCACCATAATTTTTTTCATTTGAATAAAAGTATCATCATATGGACGTAACAACACATCTTTGTAGCCATACACAACATAGGTCCCCATGAAGTTGGGGGATCGATCACTCATAAGGGGAGAGAACTCCTCACTTTCGAAAGCTTTTCTGATTAAATTGGGATTACTTATAACGCATACATTTTTACCCATTAATTTGGTAACAAAAATATCTCCATATTCGCCGTTCCAGTTATCGAACTCCAGATGGATGTGTTTTGTATCTATGCTTAAACTTGTTCCAAAAAATGGCAGACCACATGGCCCTGGGGGTGATTTATGTGACGTTTTCCGTCTTGAAACAGCAAAGAGTGTTATACACAGTGCCAAACACGCACTTGCCAGGATAATTAAAACAAACATGTCTTGATCTGGAAAAAAGTAAAAAAGAAGAATTTAATATAAACAATTCTTGAGTTATTATACGATCTTTTGAAAATGCATTTAACTTAATTACTTTAATTTCAAATGGATAATCATCATTCAGATTTCATTCGCACGTGCATTTGGTGTTACGCTATCAGTGTTCGAGATATTTCTGTCTTGTATGCATTTTATTATACGAAAAGAATAAGAAAAAAATTATGATATGTATAGTTATTTATTTAATTTTTATTTAATTTATTTAGTTATTTATTATTTATTTAATTATTTATTTTATGTAATGTAATTATATTTCTGCTAAGCTAGGGGCGTCTAGCTGCTTGTGGTGTAATACTCTAAAGTGTATTGTAAATATCAAAGTGACCGGCAAAAGACATCTCTTATTAACCCGGGGATATTAAGTATTTCCGTTAACATTAAAATCTTAGCTTCTTCTTCTTGTTAATCAAATTTGAACCGGCCAGCTATTTGAGCTGTAGTTCTGGTCCGTCATTTGAACTTGAGATTGTTTATATTATAAGCAGTGGTCTTGTTTGTCAAACTGAAGATGGAAAATTTTGCTTTAAAAAATTCTATATTCAAGTTCATTAAACATTTTTAGAACTTTCTGTTTTCATTATTTTTAATCCGTAGTTGTTTGAATATAATAGCCCCCCCCCCCTTTTTATTCTTATGCTCAATTTATATATTTGTTTAACTTGCTATGAAATGTTTTTCTGCAAAGCTGTGTTGCTTTTTGTGTTAACTTGTGTTAACGTTTAACGTTATTTCCGGAAGCTTGAAATGCTGGCAGCCATTTTTAAAACAATATATGCAATCGGACTTCCGGAAGAAATATATTAACTCCAGATTCCAGAAAAAAGTATCGACATGTGTAACATCCGGCATAGGTGTAATTGGTAATTGCGGTATATCTAAACAATAGTTTAACATGCATCATGCGGTTAACCCCCACGCAAAAAAAATGTCCAATTGTTAAAATTCTTCAGATTAGATTTGAAATCGTTTTACAAAGTTAGCATATAGCATTTTTTAAAGAGAGACCTTCCCTTATTAGTCCGATTGTTTCTTTTAAATGTATAGGGTTTATTTATGGAATCAAGTAATCTGTTTAAAATATTATTTTAATATCGTTCAAAACATATGGATAGTATATACGAAAAAAAAATCAGATTTCACAGGTGTTGGTATTAAAGTGCAAAACTGTTAAAGGCCATAACAAATTAATTTTTTATTATTTTTTAATCTATAAATATTTGAACTTTTAAAATCTGTATTTTGTACGATTTAAACTGTAGTTAAATTATTTTGACATTACAAACCGTACTTATTGTAGCATGGAAAACAGTATATTTAAATCGAGGCGATCAGTTCTTGGATGATGGAGGAAACCGGAGTACCCGGAGAAAACCACCAACCTTTGGCAAGCAAACTGACAAACCTTTTCAAACTAGGATTTATTCAAACGGGATTTGAACCTAGGCGGTTAGAGCCACTTTGATCAAGCTTGTACTTAAGACCACGCGCGGCGGCCATCGAGGCCCCGAAAAAAGAGGATTTACAACACAGTTTTGCCCCTACATATGTAAGACAAGTATTTAGAATTGCATTTACAGTGTCCCAGTTTTGGGTAAAAATTTTCTTCTGTGTAAATGAACAATAAACAAAAATTAATATGTAACTAATAAGTATAAAAGTTATGCAATAATTACAATCAAACAATCTATTTCAGACGGTTTGTAATACAACATGTACTTGACTTCTTCAGACGAAAAACATTGAACCTGGAATTTATAATTAAACAAAAAATATTTGCTATCAACATGCCAGCTTTTTGATACGTGATTCTTCAGTTAAAAACCTTGAGTCCGGAATTCGAATCATGGACAAATTAATTACCAACAAACAAACTGTCGTCTGCTGGCAGAATCTAAAGCATGGAATAACATCACGTGTTTGGACAAAAATATATCATGTTCTGACAGAATCTAAAGAAATATAGGATTACACCACGAATTAAGGAAACACTTTGTAGTCCTGTGGCAAAACCTATAGCAGCATGCAAATATCACGTGTCTGGGAAACTCATCTTCTGACACATTCCAAATAATGGAAAAAACGTATGTTTTGGGACGGTATGATTGACCTTTGAAAAGCAAAAACAGACAGGTTTATGCAACCTCAAAAATATCAGGCAGAGTTTTGTAACCTTGCTCTGGGTCCATCAGGTTTGTCGGTACCAGAGGGGGTTCTCGATCCATCGAGTTTGCCAATAGCAGAAGGAGTTTTGTAACCTTGCTCTGTGACTATCGGGTTTGTCAAAAACAGACGAAGTTATGTAACATTGGTCTAATAAGGAAAAAATGTGTGTAGAAATTTCTCGTATGTAAACAGACATATTTCAGATGTATTTATCACAGGGGCTTGGTGTCAGGACTTCGGTATTTTTGTTTTAAAGATAATTTATTGGTGTTTTTATTTAAAAGCCAGGTTGGTACTAGTTCATACATATTGATAACTTTGCCTGAAATCCATTTTAAACAAACTTCAAAAAATTCCGAAATATACAACATTAAAAAACACAAGGGACGAAAGTCGCCATTTTGAAAGTCTACCCCTCGCTTGGAAAAAAATCGTGAAAAATCAGCCTATCCAAGTTTTCACATAATTTTTATCTATTTCAACTGTTAAAAGCCTTTAATGTAGTAATGACGGTTACATAACAATCGTAGAAAAAGGCGTTTCTCACATTCTTTCTCAAACAGCTTTTCCTTTGGATAAAAAAAACAAGATCATAATTACACATATCAAAATGTCTTTAGACGCAAAGGAATGCAGTCTTTCCTTTTAAACTAAAGTCCAAACACATTGCCTAAAGACGAAGATTCTAGGTAAATCATATCTTAACGTCTAAAGTATATTATAAAGCATTCCGGGTTTAGCGAGGACATTGTTTCTTTCTTTTAGAACCATTTCAGAAGAAATTTTAACCGCCATCGAAGGGGAACTTTCTTAACAGAGTTTTTGAAATCACAATCTTCGTATACGGTCTGCGCCCATCGTAGAGGTAGATAGGTTACAGGAATTATGATAAATTCCAGCTGTATAATGCATGGAACATGATGGACTCCAGTTTGTACGAGGCATAAATTATGATGAAATTGAGTCTGCATAATCACGTTGGATCCCGGAATGACAGCTTAGGGAAAAAATTAGAATGTTTTGAAAGGGAGGGGTGGCTGGGTGGGGGTTGTTGTTAGAGAATTTTATCATGATCTTTTGACCACATTTTATCAGGGTTTTTCTCTCTTTTGAATTTGTCAAAAGGGAGGGGGGTGCAACCCTCCCCCCTTGGATCCTCAAATGCAGCATATACATTCCAATGGATATCCATGCAGTGCCCATTTCATTTTGTTTCTTTGATCTTCTGCGAATGTTTCTTGGCAGCTGCACCAATCCGGGCCTATGTTATACATAATTTATATTTTTTACAACTTCACTGAATAAACAACAATAAACACGCTGTAATGATGGACGGCGATTATATAACCAAATCGTTAACAGGATCATGCACGTGTTTCATCTCTTTCACAGATGGAAAAAGTAATGTCCAGAGTAAGAACAAACTAGGCACTAAAACACGTCAATGTAACTAGGTCTTTTACCGAAATAGATCAGGTTTTTATGTAGCAATGTTGCCGCCAGAGTCATAAGTAGACAGACATTTTTTATTCCGATGTCATTAGTATAGTAATTTTTATAGTTTGTACATCAAAGTATCGAAACTATTTGTACCATAATGCAATCATAAAGACTGTATTGGATAACACCGCACGCTTGTGAACAGTATATATATATATATATATCTTGGTTTAGAGACTAGCTTCGTCAGTACTTAGCAATTTCCTCGAATTATTTTCAGATAATCGAATTTTATATACACGCACGACGAAAAATGGATGTAGAACATGTTAGCATTTCATTATCGCTTTTCTTGCTCGGTGGTCCAAACGTTTTCATTAACATACAGGAGTGCCTCTAGATAACTTTGCAATCGTTGAACAAGCACTTTAACAATCTCTTGGGATTAATACTTCACTTTTACGGATTATCCACGAAAAAGTCCCGGCGTTTAAGCATGAGATATGCGAGTGTGCATTTATGGTCTGTAGTGTATTCGGGGTTATTCAAGATAACTTTTGTTCAGTTGCTACTTCACTGAGTCAGCATACCACAGACAAACATACCTCTCCCCCTGTAACATTAATCTGGCACCGGGTGACCTAGTCGATTCTCTGTCTTCCTAATACCGAGCGAAGCACTTGCTGATCACCACACTGTTTTCGAATTCAAAGTTACATTTCCTTTATGTTTTTGTTTTATAAATCTTCTGTGATTAAATATAATTTTTTTTTTGATAACGCGATAATATGACTAGATATAAGATTAAAGTAAATCAAGATGTTACTGTGATTTTTAACTTAAATTTATTCATATTGAGGTCCAGTTTGTTTCGGACTTTAAATAGTGCTATTTTTAAAAAAGGTGAATATGTAAATCCTCGTTTATTTTAACAAATTAGCAATTGAGAGAGATAGAGAGAGAGAGAAAGAGAGAGGGGGAAGGGGGGTAACAAAACAACATCATCAACTGTTCATAGTAAAACGATATACAAAACATAAAGAAATTTTAATATATATATATATATATATATATATATATATATATATATATATATATATATAATCAAAAAATTGAAAAAAAAAAATTTTTAAAATTGGATCCTGCGAGTTTGTTGTATAAAAGTTAGTACACAAGAAAGACATCAGAGTTTTCGCCTTTAGGAAGGAAGACAATTTGCAATTTCTGTGTATGCTTGGTGTATTTTAAATATGGCACTGATGTATCGTATATTTATTGGAACCTAAGATCAATATTTTTTATACTTAGAAAGAGAAACAAAAGGACGATATTATCTCGTGGTCATCCCACACTTCCGGCAATGTTTTGTTTCGGTTTATATAAACTTTATGTTACCGCCCCATTAAAAATAAAAATCTAAATCGACACCTTGAATGTTTATAGAAATGTGACCACAAATATTTTATTTCATATTTGAATAATTTGATTGTTCATTTTTAAAATATTTTCTTTGGAAATAAAAATGTTCCATTTGATATTTTCTGTTTGCTGAAATTTTTCTGTTAATAAATTTTAATTTTAATTTTGAAATTAAGCCGTAATTTTATACGATTCACACACACACACAACAACAACAACAACAACAACAGCAACGATAATAAAATTAGTATCTGCATCAGCTTTTAAATATTGGTTGCAAGAATTATAATACTGGGATTCGTCATGTGATCCAAAAGTCCTTGACCTATATGCACTTTAAACCACAAAACAGCCGACAAACACGAGCTGCACGTTAAATTCATATTGTAAAGTACGCTTTACAAATTGCAGTAAAATTGAATTGTAATTTCTGTGTTTTAAATTGAAATTATTGTGTCTGGTTTTTGTCAAAATCAAAATTAAATGAGTAATAGGGAATCATTCTAAATATCACTGCAAACCTGTTTTGTGAATTATCCATGATAAATGCTATACTTATTTCAAATTTAAATTTATCGGTTACTGCGTTCTGTAAAAACAGAACCTCGTCTCGAGTTCTGTTAAGATCCAGTCTGCGGCTTCAATTTCCCTCGCTTCCGTCGCATTAAGTGTTAAAATAGATTTAAATCAAAACAAAATGACGTGAAATTGACTTTACAAATAAAAATAATAATGATAATAATAATAATTATTATTATGATACTGCTACTTCTGCTTTTGTTGTTGATGATGATGGTGATGTTGTTGCTGCTGTTTCTGGTGATGATGATGATGATGTAGACTTTATTATTATATTATTATTATTAAAAAGTCTATTCTATTCAATCTGGATTAATTGAAAATTTTCAGAAGCAAGTTAAAATGTTTCATTGTTTTCCTTTGTTTTGCTTACAAAAAGCTAGACATGACCGGAAACAGAATTACCAGATCAGAATACTGTTTAAACAAAGATATGGTGCTGCTAAAATTTGTTGTTTATTTCAAAATATTAAATCTATATTTTGTGCGAAAGAACACTGTAAATCTAAATCATGGTATGATTTATCATTTAGAATTTCGAATTTATTAAAAAATACTTCAGATCATAAATTGAGTTGTGTTGAGTAATATCATGGCGGTCAGTTCTGGGATGATGGAGGAAACCGAAGTAACCGGAGAAAACCACAGACCTTCGGCAAGAGAACTGACAAACCTTTTTTTTTTACACTGTCCGAGTGGAATTCAAACCTGGGCGGTGAGAAGCATTTTAAAACCACTCGGCCGCCTAATCGAACAAATGTGTCAAAACTGAAATAGTTTCACTTTCTTTCTGTCCATCCATTATTTGAAACATTTTAGGGAATGACAATGTGGTCATCCTGTACGGCGAGTCAACGTGTAATTTATATGAAGTAAAATAGAAAATGATGGCTAGCTTTCATCATATGAACTTTAGAAATTTGACGGTAGCTACATTGACAAAATAACAAATCAACCGATTATCTGGCATAAACTATAAAAAATATTTTAAATAAAATAACTAAATAAATAAAATGAACAAATGAACGAACAAATAAATAAATAAATAATAATTAAATAAATAAAAACATAAATTTAAAATTTCAATATGAAAAAAATAAACGGTACTTTTACTTTCTAATTAATTATAAAATAAAGTAAGTTGACTTACCGTGTACGGTAAATATATTTTCTTCTAAGTCACATGAACATATATATATATAAAATAAAGTTATGAATGAAATAAAATACAAACAATGTGAACACTTGTACAAAATATATATACCTATATATGTCGTTATTGCTTGAATACTTGACTATATCAATAATCTTTTTCCGATGCGAATAAATTTGACGTATTTCCCACGCAATCAAATTGGTAACGGAAGTTTCAAAATTTATACTGAAATATACATTCTGGATATTTGTTGACCTATCCGATGCGAGAGATTTGTTACAGAATCATGCCTACTCAACGACACACCTCCTGCTTTATATATATATACAGTAGCGAAATGAACGTGGTCCGGAATGAAAATGTAGGCCAAAACAAATGTATTTCTGTGTTTAATGTCCATGTTTTAATAGACAAGTTTTAGGTGTGTTTTGACTTGATCTATGTAAAATTAAATTTGAAACCATGATGCTATTTCCTGGTTTATAAATCTATATAACACCGAGTGGATGTGGACAGAAACTTTAAATAAAAACAATTGTATTCTTGTGTTTTAAGTGAGTGTCCCAGTTTTTAGTCCAGACTATAAACTAAACCAAACCCATGTACAATGTATGTATAATTTGTTTCTCTTTTTCAGAAAATCTTTCTTTATCTCTACACGAAACTGAAAATACAACGACCAATGCAGGAAGAGAGCAAGGGATGATTAATGGGAATGGTCATAAGGCTTACTTAATTATAAAATTAATATCATGTTTTAGAAATGTATAATCTGTTTTTTTCAATATTCTTTTTATTACAGTTGTAGTTATTTAATTAACAATGACTGCATGTATTTTTAGTTCTAAATCCAAGTACATCATAATTTCTTTGAATAAAAAGACTCTCAAATCCTTTGGTGGATCGCTTATTATATGATTATCTACGGTTAAAAGGATATAAAATTCCAGGTTGGCAAATGAGAAACTTTTTTAGCTTTTTTATTATTATTATTATTATTATTATTATTATTATTATTATTATTATTATTATACTTTTATTTAATTATTTATTTAATTATTATTGTTATTTTATTTATTTATCTTTTTTGTTTCAACAAGAATTTTAAAGTGTGTATTTGATTTGATCATGCAATAAAAAAAAAACGTGCTTAAAATATGTGGCATAAAATATTGACGAAATCCTGTATCACTCCGGTTTAATTAATTGATATATTGATTTAATGGGGTTTTATGTCCCATATTTTACTTATATCGAGACGTCACCAGCTATAGGTGAAGTGACAAAAATTTTGACCTTGCAGTGCGTTACGAACAATATGCAGAGAGGGTTTTTTAAAGTGCCACACGAGCCGTGACACGGGCCATCGGAATTAAGGCCTCCTCCAAAGGAACCCGTCTCTATCATTTCTAAAAGCAGAAAGCTTCGCAAAAGAACGGGCACCACTCATTTTCAAGTCGAACCCCGACCTCCCAAATACGAAGCAATTACTCAACAAACTGAGCTTTAATTTGAGATGTTCATCATATCAGTCACGATAAAGTCAATTATGTGACTCTTTAAAATAGTGTCTTTAACTATGGCACCAGACAAGTCATGCGGTTTTGTCTAATAATTGTACGATTTTTATAAGAATTTGCAATCATATTATTGGTTGATTGTAATGTTGTTTAACGTCGCATCAGCATTTTTCAGCTAATCGCTCCTAGAGCAAGGTTATTCATCTCTATGGACAAGTTTGTTTATTGTATGAGTTGAGTTGAGTAATGGTGTTTAACGTCCAAGTCAAAAATATTTCACTTATATCGAGACGTCGCCAGCTATAGGTCAAAGTGCAGGAATTTTTGCCTGCATGTTGCGCTGATAGCATTATACAGCAGGGTTCTTTATCGTGCCACGACTTCCATGACACGGGACCTCGTTTATTTTATGTTCCCATCCCAAAGAAATGTGACTTTCATTTTGTAATACCGAGTGCTTGGCGAAAGAACATTCACTACTCACTTTCAAGTCTTGGGTCAGACCCGACCGGGGTTCGAACCCACGACCTTCCACTTACGGAGCGAGCACTCTACCAATGTTTATTGTATGACTTGCCATTTAACGTGTTTTACAACCAAAAGTTCATAATTATATACGTTGATCAAATGCCTTTAACGAATATCAAAAGGGTATGCGTGAATAATTTGACATGTTTAATTTACTGTGACAGATACTGAACAGAATTTGTTAACATAAACAAAGTTACAAAATCATATTTTGAAATTTATTTGACCTACATTTAAATGTCATATGTCCTTGGGATTGAATAATTTGTACTAATGGAATGCAGCCAAAAAACAACAATTTAACCTAATTTGTCTGGGTGCATCCGGTCGAGATCAGTGCAGCAATTTTTTTGTATATATTTCTAGACTTGCACGTGTGGTATCATGAGTGAAATACCATTTTTGGAAACCCTATTTGCGCATTTCATGCAGGTGGGGGTTAAAAGTTCTGTGTAAAAATTTTTTACCGAAATTAGGAAGATCACAACTTCCCATCTCAGGTTTCAATAGGACTATTCCTTTCCTGTTGCAAAGATATTAAGACTCTCTCTCTCTCTCTCTCTCTCTCTCTCTCTCTCTCTCTCTCTCTCTCTCTCTCTCTCTCTCTCCAGATTGATCGGTTAAAAATACAGATATGGGGATATCATTAACTATAGGTAAAGGGTGCAGAACTTGTGACCTTTGTATTGTACACAGGAAATGTACAAAGAGTGTTCTTTAGCGTAGTATGTCTACCGAGACACGGGGGCATTACTTTATAGGGTTTCACACAAAAATCCTTTTATTTTTAATCTAAAGCCTCTGTTCTAGCCAAAAGAAAAGTCAGTACCAATTTATAGCTTTTATTTGTTAGAACGGACCAGGGTTCAAACCCAAGACATTCTTTCAGTCATACGGCAATGACAACTATATTTCATCAGGTCAATGTTTTTGTTTAGTTTTATAATTATATTTTTATGAAACCATATGATCTTTGACCTTTGAACTTTCACGTTTTCGCCTTACACAATAGAAACACCAATGTTTTAGACTAAGTTATCATGTGATTTCCGTTTCTATGATTTGGAATGGCGTGTGTATTTAACGTCATATATGGTTTCCGGTCAAATGCTGCACGTGTCAATTACAGCATGATCAGGATTTGTTGCAGAGAAAGGGGTATAAACATGAATTTTTAATTATCAAATGCTCAAGACAAGAGTTATCTTTTCATGAGTGAGATTAACTGGGTAGAAAACATAATTTTTTATTTCCAAAACAATGTTTGAAGAGAGAGAGAGAGAGAGAGAGAGAGAGAGAGAAATGGGTGCCCTTAAATCACATGATACATTATTTAACCAATCAGATCGAAGTATAATGAGATCGTTCGAGACATCGGTAGATGGTAATTTCCAATCATAACATGCTTTTTCACACCGGAAACAATAAAGTATTAAGTATTCATTTTTCTGAGTGGGTGAAGATTGATTGTAGTGAAAGATCATTTAACAGGTCATTTTGAAACGACATAGGCAAAAAGAGATATAGACATAGCTTTGCATTTAAATCATTTTAAGATTTGAATTTAAGGCGAACTTACTTTTGCTCTGTCTTCTCAGTTATATCGAATTTTTGCCTTGCTGCTTTTGCATTTGTCCTCATTTTCTTTGATTCTCCGACCGAGCTGCCAAGGCTGTAAAGAGATAATATGAAAAAAGACCATATGAAGGAGTTAAAGCGAATAAAGAAACAATTCGAAGAAGATAAGTCAATGATACTGAAATAAAGGTAAAAGATACGAAGGAGTTATTGCAATGATACGAAAATAAAAGAAACATTACAAAGGAGCTAACGCTAAAATACGAACGAGTTAACGCGATGATTTGAATAATATGAATATAGGCACTGCCTATTGACGAACGTAGTGACAGAAGATTGTATCTGGTATAACTGATGGGCAAGACATTGGGACATTAAATATCGGACATTTACATTATGTAAACATTCGGACATAACCATTTTAATGAAGGGAAAAATAAGAGGTGTTGCGCATGTCACTCGTGTTTATTAGATTATCAACCTTTTCTTTTTCATGTTAAGTCGAAAGAACGACGGGTTTGCTCGGCTTAATGATCTTGTTACCAAGGATACTTGATAACGCTCTACTGGAGATCGAATTATTTTTCAAATTACGAGGAAAGTATATGCTGTAAATACATTTATGTAGAACTTTCGACTAATTTTGTTTATTGTTTCCACAACTAACAGTCTTATTGACGAAATAAAGATTTTGATTTTGTTTAACGCGTAATGGAGACGAGATAATAGGAGATTTTATTCTACTTCCGTATTGTCCTATGGGGAGAATATTCCATGAACTTCCGGTATTCAAAAGAAATGAATGGATAGTCTACTGGTTGAACACATGATTTCCATATATCACATACGCGTTATCTATAGAACGAAATTCGTTTCAACGCGGCTTCGCCGCGACTCACTACGTTCGTTATAAAGTGAAAGATATGAAAGAGTAAACGCGATAATACGAAAATAAAGGAAAATATACGAAAGAGTTAACGCGATGATACGAAAATAAAGGAAAAGATACGAAAGAGTTAACGCGTTGAAACAAAAATAAAGGAAAAGATACGGAAGAGTTAACACGATGATACGAAATAAAGGAAAAGAGTTAGCGCGATAATACGAAAATAAAGGAAAAGATACGAAAGAGTAAACGCGATGATACGAAATAAAGGAAAAGATACGAAAGAGTTAACGCAAAGATAAGAACTTAAAGAAAAAGATATGACAGAGTTAACGCAATAATACATACGAAAATAAAGGAAAAGATACGAAAGAGTAAACGTGACGACACGAAAATAAAGGAAAAGATACGAAAGAGTTAACGCGATGATAAAAATAAAAGAAAAAGATATGACAGAGTTAACGCGATAAAACATACGAAAATGATGGAAAAGATACGAAAGAGTTAACGCGATGAAAAGAAAATAAAGGAAAAGATACGAAAAAGTTAACGAGGTGATACGAAAATAATGGAAAAGATACGGAAGAGTTAACGCGATGATACGAAAATAAAGGAAAAGATACGAAAGAGTTAACGCGATAATACATACGAAAATAAAGGAAAAGATACGAAAGAGTTAACGCGATGATACAAAAATAAAGGAAAAGATACGAAAGAGTTAATGCGATGATACGAAAATAAAGGAAAAGATACGAAAGAGTTAACGCGATAATACAAAAATAAAGGAAAAGATACGAAAGAGTTAATGCGATGATACGAAAATAAAGGAAAAGATACGAAAGAGTTAACGCTATGATACGAAAATAAAGGAAAAGATACGAAAGAGTTAACGCGATAATACATACGAAAATAAAGGAAAAGATACGAAAGAGTTAACGCGGTGATACGAAAATAAAGGAAAAGATACGAAAGAGTTAACGCGGTGATACGAAAATAAAGGAAAAGATACGAAAGAGTTAACGCGATAATACAAAAATAAAGGAAAAGATACGAAAGAGTTAATGCGATGATACGAAAATAAAGGAAAGATACGAAAGAGTTAACGCGGTGATACGAAAATAAAGGAAAGATACGAAAGAGTTAACGCGATAATACATACGAAAATAAAGGAAAAGATACGAAAGAGTTAACGCGGTGATACGAAAATAAAGGAAAGATACGAAAGAGTTAACGCGATAATACATACGAAAATAAAGGAAAAGATACGAAAGAGTTAACGCGGTGATACAAAAATAAAGGAAAAGATACGAAAGAGTTAATGCGATTATACGAAAATAAAGGGAAAGATACGAAAGAGTTAACGCTGTGATACGAAAATAAAGGAAAAGATACGAAAGAGTTAACGCGATAATACATACGAAAATAAAGGAAAAGATACGAAAGAGTTAACGCGGTGATACGAAAATAAAGGAAAAGATACGAAAGAGTTAACGCGATGATACGAAAATAAAGGAAAAGATACGAAAGAGTTAACGCGATGATACGAAAATAAAGGAAAAGATACGAAAGAGTTAACGCGGTGATACGAAAATAAAGGAAAAGATACGAAAGAGTTAACGCGGTGATACGAAAATAAAGGAAAAGATACGAAAGAGTTAACGCGGTGATACGAAAATAAAGGAAAAGATACGAAAGAGTTAACGCGGTGATACGAAAATAAAGGAAAAGATACGAAAGAGTTAACGCGGTGATACGAAAATAAAGGAAAAGATACGAAAGAGTTAACGCGATGATACGAAAATAAAGGAAAAGATACGAAAGAGTTAACGCGGTGATACGAAAACAAAGGAAAGATACGAAAGGGTTAACGCGGTGATACGAAAATAAAGGAAAAGATACGAAAGATTGAACGCGATAAATCGATAATGATCAAACGAATCCGAAAACGGAGCGACGGAATCTTTTCGCATTTTCACTTTCAAAACTTAGCGTCATCACTCTATCGATGTGTGTGACCGAGTGCTTTAAAGCACTGTTTTCTGATCGCAATTTCTCACCGCCTAGATATCGATCCCGTTCGGTTAGATCGTATTGTAGGTGAATCATTTAATCTGATATTCTGAACTCTCCCGGAACTGGCCGCCTTGATAAAAATGATTGGGTGATAAACGTCACTGCATTCCTTTATACATTGGTAACATTTACAAGGTCATAATGTAGTTGTTAAACATGGAATTCATTACACCGTTCTACATGGAACTTGGAAATACTTTATAGATTTTACAAGTGAAAAATAATGTATTTCTGTGGCCTTAATTAAATTAATGTCAAAATTCGGGAGCATGAAGTTCATCAGGGGTCATAAGAGTTCAAGTGTTTCTTGTTATGCCAACAACCTTCTAAATTACTTAAATAAGAAAAATATGTGTTAATGTTGATAACGTATTGCATGAATATAAGAAAACTTGGATCAGAATTTTGACTTGGCTTGACGTGGACTTAATTTTTAAATATTTGAACATGAACTTTGGAGGTACGGTACAGCTGGTATTTACAAAGCATTTGCCTGTTACAAATAGAATCGCATCATCCAATTATTTTTCAACCTTAATGGCAGTTAAAAGAATTAAACTTTAAAAAAAAAATTTGGTTGAGCACTTGTAGTAGGACGTGGTTTGAATCCATGTCGAGTGTTAACAAGACTTGAAAATAAGTTGTCATTTTTTATCCAAGCACTGGGCATTAAGAAATAAAAGTGGCACAAAACACACATCCACAAAATTAATAATATTAAATATACAAACAAAAAAACAAATAAATAAAATAATAAATAAATAAATAAATAAATAAATTCTAAGTTTTTATACTTAAAAAAAAGGTCTTCAAAATCAACATTAGACAACTTCAAGTCTAATAGCGACTGAATTAACACTCTGACTTCAGACCAACACCAACCATCAGCCATTTGAATGCCTGAAAGGTTATCAATATAAACATAGTATATTGTCATGTACAATACCGTTTATTAATCTGCAATGGGTGTCCGTGACCGTGTGGTATTACGCGCCTGCTGACGGATCAGAGTTTCTCACACCGTTTTGGTTCGAATCCTTTTCGGACACATCTAAGTATGAGAAAGTTTGGATGTAAAACATTGCATGTATTACTGTTTTTCACTTTTCTAAAAATCCTTCTCAATGCCTCGGTGGCTCAACGGTAGAACGTCCGACTAGCGAGTGGAAGGTCTTGGGTTCGAACTTTGGCTGATTTATCCATAAGACTTTTGAGATACTGTTGCCTTGCCTGATGCTCAGCAATAGAAAGACAGTTAATCGACTGGTTTTCCTTGTTAACAATAAAACGCCTTTTCTGGCATACCGACTCGGTGAGCTAGCGGCTTAACAAAAATTGTCTTGAGTGCTCGCTAGTAAAAGGCAGACCACAGTACACAACATAATAACCAACCAACTAACCAATTTCACATTCTACTCTAAAAGGGTATCGTCAGTTACAACAAAAGTTCATCGCCAAGTCCAGGTTTTCTAAGATGCCCTTTTTTTTTCTTTATAACTTCAAACACGTGTAATTTTTAAGTTAAACAACATTTTAACCTTCCAACTAATCAATTTCACACCCTTCTCTAAAAGGATATCGACAATTAAACAAAAGTCCATTGCCAAGTCCAGGTTTTCTAAGATGCCCATTTTTCTTTCTTAATAACTCCAAACACATGTAATTTTTAAGTGTATTTGAGTATGATTTATATCATTAGTACCGTACCACCTGTTAAAACAAGATTAACACGATTCTAAAACAACTTAGTATGTATGATAACAATATGTTAGTTTTGGCTACGAGCGTAAATGTCTGACAATATTTTTACAGTATTTTTACAAGTGTAAAATAACAATGTTACAAATCTCGTTACAGACTGTTCAAAGTGTGATGTAAAAACAAAAAACGGTATTCGCATAAAAACGAGCCTATTTGATAGCAGAGAAAGAGATAAATAATCCCCGGGATTAACAGTATCTATCTCCCGTGATGGAATTCTTTTGTCTCCAAAGGTGATGGGTACAAAGTTAGTTAACGCCGTCATATCATAACAATGACAATATTTGGAAAAAAAAAAAAAAAACTTTCAATAAAACAACTTCTATACCATAATCATATAGTATTTAATCTAAAACACTGCTAAAACACAGAACTTATACAAATATTTGAATTCGTTACAGACCCTTACAAACCATTTCCAAAGCGTGAGCTTTAAGGGCAAAAACGTCTAAAATGTGTATGTTATTTACGAGAGGGGTAGAGTAGAGTTGGCTAAGGAATTTACGCATTAGGTAAGATTATTTCGCTTCAATCGAGGCGTTAAGTTTTTGGGATAATGGAGGAAACCGGAGTGCCGAAGAAAACACTAACAACCCCCCTGAAGAAAGCAAATATATTTTAAAACTCTTTCACATAGAAAAAAGACTTATATTTAGTCCAAGCAGTAATGAACGTTAAAAGGCGCTGTAATCTGCAAACTTTCACTTTGAACAAAACAGCAAATATCACTTTGAACAAAACAGCTACAAAGACCCCCTGGTTTCAATTTCAGTGTTTAATCTTTTTATCTGGTGTTTTTTTGGTTTTTTTTTTTTTTTTTTTTTTTTTTTTTTTTTTTTTTTTTTTTTTTTTTTTTGTCGTTCTGGCTTTTGTGAACTTTGTTTCTAGCTTAACGTTTTAATATTATAGTTTTAAAAGAAAAAAATCCGCACGGGAATTCCCCGTTAATGTAAGCATATCTCGTTCTAGGTGGATTCTACCAAGTAACCTCTTCTTTAATTTTTATCAACTTTCCAAGAATTAATCTTAATTAAAAATTCAAACGGCAATAACAGGATTCGCGTAGAAACGTAACTTCTATTATTTTAAGAGAACAAAGATGATGATAACACGACAATTTTTTATTTTTTTATTTATTTATTCATTTATTTATTTATTTGTTATTATTTATTTTTTAAATTATTTTTTATCAATTTTTTTAAACGACTGGAAAGGCTAGCAGAATGACGCACGAGCGCACTGAATAAAAATAGTGCAAATTACTTAAAAAATCACTCGATCCATTCTTTTTTTTTTACAGAGTACGTAAAACCCTTTTTATGACGAAAAATTCAGAGCGAAGACGAGTCTGCGAACACCTACTGTGACGCATTTTAAATCTACATACAGTTTATGGCTGTTTTATTTGAAAATTATGTTACTTGTGTGTGTGTGTGTGTGTGTGTAAGAGAGAGAGAGAGAGAGAGAGAGAGAGAGAGAGAGAGAGAGAGAGAGAGAGAGAGAGAGAGAGAGAGAGAGAGAGAGATTGATTTATAATTTCCGTTCACATGTTATTTCAAACCGGATCCTTAAAGCCGAGAAGTTATTTGTTAAAAGTAACTGATTGCGTGAATGATTTAAATGTTTTAGGGCCTAAAAGTAAGTTAAACGTCAGCAGGTTTAGAAATAATTTTTGTTCATACTAGTAATTTTCTGCTAGAGAGCATCTAGTTACCTACAATGAAAACCATCACGGAAGTTTCCATTCAAGATCGATTAGATGAAAACCAGGTGCACAGTCTTCATTCAAGTTATTTCTCAATATGCAGAACAGAAATTAAAGTCAATGCTTAACTGTATTTAAGATAATCATCAATATCAGTAATTAATGTATGCAGGCCCCGGTTTCAGAATCATTCCTTAACTCAGATTTTCCTTAATTTAATTCTAGCAAATTTGAAATCTTAACAATTTGGTAAATTAAAAGATATTTAGGAATTTAAGGTGTCATTTTGAAGATCACTTCAAACTTGAAACGTCTGTTTTTAGTTTTATCACAAATGTTTATTTGTAATTTAAAAAGAAATCACCAAAATTGGATAATTCCAAGTTAATGAAAATCTTAGTTAAGGAATGATTGTGAAACCGAGGCCAGGAGATGGTTGATATAACACACTTGTTCCAGAACCTCGATATTTTGTTTCTTATCAAATATTAAAAAGAAAACTGTATTGTAAGTTTGGAAAATAAAATATGAGTGGAGTGGAAAAATTTTGTTTTACGCCCAAGTCAAAAATCTTTTACTTGTTTCGAGGCAGTCAGTTCTGAGATGGTGGAGGAAACCGGCGTACCCGGAGAAAACCACTGACCTTCGGCAAGCGAACTGACAAACTTTCTCACACTAGGATCTGCCCCGAGTGGGATTCGAACCCAGGCGGTATGAGGCACTGTGATCCGTAAGCGCGCGCTTTAAACGGTCAGTTCTGGGATGGTGGAGGAAACCGGCGTACCCGGAGAAAACCACCGACCTTCGGCAAGCGAACTGACAAACTTTCTCAAACTAGGATCTGCCCCGAGTGGGATTCGAACCCAGGCGGTATGAGGCACTGTGATCCGTAAGCGCGCGCTTTAAACCACTCGGCCACCGGAAAACTCTTGATTTATTTTTTAAAAGTAGCAAAAGTTTAACGCAGTAGTTTTGAACATATCACCCATTACACACATTGCGGGTCTTACAATTATTTTGAAACTGGTTAAAATAACTCCTTGATAAAAGCACGAAACATCTGA
Organism: Tegillarca granosa; assembly: GCA_029721355.1. Lineage (NCBI taxonomy): Eukaryota > Metazoa > Mollusca > Bivalvia > Arcoida > Arcidae > Tegillarca > Tegillarca granosa. Next base: position 9,941,890 of record CM056611.1, on the reverse strand, counting down.
AATAACTTCGAAAGCCACCATGCCGTTTGCAATTTTTAAAAGATAAAGATTAAAGAGCGCGTTTATTAACTGTTTATAATTAACCATGCCTACGTGAACGTTGACCCGTGTAGTCCACATGGTGCTCCTTTATTTTAACAGGTGGTATTTCTAGTGTAATGGAACATGTCTTTGATCTTTAGATTCTTCCACAGGGTTCGAATATTTATAAAAAATCCTCTCGGCAAGAATCTCAAATTTACATCTTTTTATATAATTATTAGAATGCCATAACTATGTACGCTGTAAAGTGCACTCATGCCAAACGATAAGCATACGGCATATAGATATACATAATTCCAATCTCCTCTTTTGACGACCACTGCGGTAGCTTAGTTGGATCCGTGAGTGGGAGGCCATGGGATCGAACCCCGACGGGTCTGACCCAAGACTTGAAAGTGGGTAGTGACTGTTCTTTCGTCAAACACTCGGCATTACGAAATGGAAATCACGGTTATTTCGAATGGTAATTTAAAATAAACGAGGCCCCGTGTCACGGTAGGGCTGGCACGATGAAGAACCTGTTGTATAATGCCATCAGCGCAACGCACAGGCAAAATTTCTACACTTTCGCCTATAGCTGGCGACGTCTCGATATAAGTGAAATATTCTTGACTGGAACGTTAAACACCATTACTCAACTCAACTCCTCTTTTGACATCACAGGATACTAGCAACGATAACTCTTCCGTCAGGTGTCGCGTTGTAAAGGAAGAGTGCATACGTCATAAATGTAGTGTTATTCCTACATGTCGCAGACACAAATGATAGGTTTTTGATTGATTTAATTTTTTTACATCTCGGTCAAGAATTACTCTCTTGTATGAAGACTTCACCAGCTATAGGTGAAGTGGCAAAAATTTTGCAGTTTGCTTAGGGCAACGTGCCACCTCTGCCGTGACACGGGGCATCGGTTTATAAGATGTCATTAAACACAACCGTTTAGTCAAATATGTATATCATTCGAAGTCATTATATAAAATACAAACAAACCAGTCTATATCCAAGTCCCCCCCCCCCCAAAAAAAAAAAAAAAAAAAAAAGTAAAAACTTTGAAAACTGGCAAATTTGATTATACACGTGAACTTCCATCAAGGAACTGAGGCCGGGAGCTCCGGAAGGGTAAGCACTTCCTGTCTAGTTAGCTACACCCATCACGGGCAATTTTGAGAATGAAAGGAACAAGGAACTATGGTAAGTCAAATATATCCAGTATAAGTCTGGAAGCAGTGAATTAAAATCTAAAAAAAAAAAAAACTTGGCTGAATATCAGCATTTAATAAATCAAAGGATTCAATAGATTATCAAAATAAATAAATAAATAACGACGTCAACGACACAACAACAACGTTCAACAACAACAACAACAAAAACGATAATAATAATAATAATAATAATAATTATTATTATTATAATCATAAACAATTTAGCAAATTAAACAGATTTACAACAGTAGTATTTATGAACAACGTCTATAACCTAACGCATTACAGATCAAAAAAAGAATGAAATGCCTTTGCATTTTAGAAATATTTAACCCATGCAAAAAAAGGTTTTACCTCTTGGATCTATATCATTGTTATGGTAAAGGATTTTCAGTAACATTAGAACTTTAAATAAGAAATTCGGATGTATTTTATGAAACACATGAGTGCAAAAAATCTACGGAATACCTCGAAACAATTTCTCACGCTCTTTAAAACCACCAATGGAGAAAAAGCATTGGAAATAATCTTACAGTGATAGACATACTGTAGTTTTACTTGATAAAAGAGCTTTTTTACTTAGGGATAACATACTATTCATTCTGTTAAAACAGATGACTATCATATAGAAGTCATGTACATTTACAGGTCCCGTAGATAATAATGTAAATGTTAGGCCAATTCAATTTAGATAGTAGATTTTCATCCAGGTTAGACAAAAATTTTGGGGCGGGTGGGAGGGTTTTATTTTTTAATTTATACGAAAACTAGCACTCTTACATGGTTGACATCTACATCGGCAATAGGGCCTTCTTTGTTTATATCGCCGCTTATTAAATTATTGTACACCTCCACTAACTGTTGAGTGCCTGCTATATTTGCCCCGTACCATGTCCGTAATTCTTTCGGACCACTGTCGAGATGCAAAATTAAGAAAACAATCTCTATCCTTAACATGTATGAAGCTACTATTGATTTCAACCTCGCACTTCCGGTTTTTACGGGAGCTTAAAACCTTTTTCTGAAACGCCACGGACTTGACATAACTCCGGAACAGATTTTGAATACGCCCGGGATGGAGTGGAGTGAAGTAATGGTGTTTTACGCCCCAGTCAAGAATCTTTCACTTATTTCGAGAAGGTCAGTTCTTGGATGGTGGAGGAAACCGGAGTGCCCGGAGAAAACCACTGACCTTCGGCAAGCGAACTGACAAACTTACTCACACTAGGATCTGTCCCGGCCCGGGATGGGAATCGAAAAAAAAAATGACTTGGGGCGGCACATTTTCGGTGGCGGGCGGGAATGAGAATCTACCAATTAAGTTGATTTGGTCCTGTAGAGAAGAAATTCGTGATAATCTTTGAACTTTATCTGCAGATTGTAAAAGGTACCATGGCTGTAAGCATAAGCTCATGAAAACCTATCCACAAAGATTGTTTTGACTGTTTTCCTTCTAGAAAACATCTTATAATATTCTTATGGTGCAAAATTAAAAAAACTTTTATTTTCGGACTCTTTTTTTATAATTTAACTTTTCGAATTAAACATTTATAAATAATTTTTAGTATTTCAATTGAAATTCAATTTCTTTAAAGGCAAGTTACTCAACAAAATCAAAGGACACTAATTTATAAGTTACTGTGACACCTTGAGTCGGGCGGTTCGCTTCGGTCCATATCATATTTTAGGGGTACCTGCCCGGTCCATAAACTGCGATATAGCCCGCAACCCAATGAAATATTTGTTATATTATTCCGAATGGATACCATCCCAAAAAACAAATGTAGGTATCAGCATTTTTCTAGAATTAATTAATTCCTTTAAGCAAACATAATACCGACCGGGTCCCAGTTTCACAATCATTCACTCAACCGAGTGTACACTCAACTCAAATTTGAGAATATTTCAATGTCAACTTCTAAGACATTACACGGTAAAAAATGAATATCTTATTTAATATTTAAATTGTTTAGTGAAGGTTTGTTGATCAAAACAAAACATTGTCTCATAAAAACCTAAAATTTTAAATTATTGATGAGAGAAAAATGGAGAAAATTTGAGTTGAGTGTGCATTCAGCTGAGTGAATGATTGTGAAACTGGGGCCGGAGCCCCCGGATTTAAGGATTGACATTTGTTGTTGAATCGGTCATCAAGGTATGAACTGTTAAAGTAGGCAATGGGGCAATTCACATAAACCGCGAAGCTGGTTTTGCAAATAATCAGATATTCCTACGCCATTCGGAACTATTTACGCTTTAACTATTCATCTAAAAATAACGTCAGTCAGTCGTAAAAGGTTTACCTAGGCAGTGATAATTAGATTGTAAATATTGCAAAATATCGCCCGGAGTAAAATCAATGCATTAAATAGAAAAAAAAATTAAAGCCGCATTAACTTTTTCAATTTTCTGAATTTTTTTTATTTTCCAAAAATATATATTTTTTAAAAATAGATATCCTCTAACCACGATCCGTGAGATTCATTTTCTAAAATTTTATTTCTTTTAGCTGAAAATAAACGGAATCGTCTGACCGGTTGGTCGATGTTTAACGATGGTAATTATGAGCTTGGAGCATGCGCACGGATGTACGGAAAAACCCATGAATCGAAGGTGAAACATGGCAAATTGCATTAATTGTCCGTCATTAATATCCAGATGTATTTGAAATGGTGTTATCTATCCCTTATTAAGTCACAAATGACAAATTCAATGAAGCTCTGTGTTTAATTTATCGTATTTCACCGTTTTTAAAGTTGGGTTTTAATGACCCGGGTTTCGATGACGTAACCATGTTCTAATATTAGATCCCAAATGCTGCATCTCGCTGGGTAATTACTGTAATTTCTGTATTTATTTTACCTTTTTTCGTTGAACCAAATGTAACATTGTTCATTAGGAACATCATTAATTAGATTAGCACCGTTTTAATTTTTTATTTGAAAACTTAATGCAGTTTTTAACACCGTCCGTATTGCCCTGCCTGATCATTTATTAATTATCTTTGATTTGTTTTGTAATAAGACATATTGTTACTTCTCCCCAAGCTTGCCATGTTAGATCATAAACAACTTGCTAATTGATTGATGAAATGGAGTTATAAGTCCAAATGAAAAATGTTTCACTTATATCGCTTATATCAATTATACATAATTATTTGACAGAAATTTCGACTTTTGCATTGAGCAAGAAGAACATTCAAAATCTACTACATATTTTGAAGTTTTGTTAGGACCAGGCCAGGGTTGTTTCGAATCCTGACTTTCCATGTACAAGGCAAGCACTTAACCAACTGAGCCACTGTGATATGTTGTAAACATGAAAATCTTAAAACAATCTAAATGTTAACTTTACATAGTAACGGAGTGGAGTGGAGTAATGGTGTTTAACGCCCAAGTCAAGATTCTTTCACTTATTTTGAGGCGGTCAGTTTTGGGGTAGTAGAGGAAACAGGAGTGCCCAGAGAAAACCACCGACTTTCAGCAAGCGAACTGACAAACTCCCCACACTAAGATCTGTCCCGAGTGGGATTCGAACACAAGTGGTAAGAGACGCCGTGCTTCATAAGCGCGCTTTAGACCACTCGGCCACCAAGGCTCCACACAGCAACGGAATGATCCGACTAACTTAATTAGTTGCTATAGCATGTGTTATCAATTATAAATAACATGTTGTTAATTTTTCACCAGGGCGTTGGTCTTGTTTATGTACAGAGGTATATAATAATCTAAAAATGTTTTAATCTTTCCTTCATTGTATCAATCAAAGTTATGAATCCAGGCTATGAGCTTATTGATTAACCTTTTCCAAATACAAAACGTAAACGGAACATCCCAGCGAATGAAATATCAAAATCATATGTTTGGTTGTAATAATTTGGTACTTCGTAAAATGTACCTCAGGTCAAAACCTGTTTTACCGGCATAGTTGCTTTAATTTTAGTTTTATCATTTTAAGTTCTTAAAACACGGCCTTTTATTTTCATTCATCATCTTTTACAAGTTATCTGGCGGACCATTTACTATCCAGCTGTAGGCCATAATACATACAACTTACGATTGCGTACTAATTTTTCTTGATGATTGCGTACATATTTTTTAATGATCTTTTATTGTTTCTTTAAGATTGTATTTTATCTGGATAATTGCGTAGTTATTTTTCTTTTTGACTGCATACTTTTTTCTTTCTGATTTCGTACCTTTTTTCTGATTGCGTATTTTTTTCTTTCTGATTGCGTATTTTTTTCTTTTTTTTTCTTTCTGATTGCGTACTTTTTTCTTTCTGATTGCGTAGTTATTTTTCTGGATGATTGTGTACTTTTTTCTGGATGATTGTGTAATTATTTTTCTGGATGATTGCGTACTTTTTTTCTGGATGGTTGCGTACTTTTTTCTGGATGATTGCGTGGTTATTTCTCTGGATGATTGCGAGGTTAATTTTCTTTAACATCGCGTACTTATTTTTCTTTCTGATAGCGTACTTTTTCATGGTTGTGAATTTATTTCTTTATGATTGCATACTTTTTTATGACTGCGTTTTTTTTTTTTTTTTCATGACTGCGTACTTTTTTATGATTGCGTACTTTTTTATGACTGCGTATTTTTTTATGACTGCGTTTATGATAGCATTTGAACGACTATATAGAAAAAAGACCAAGTATACACGTTGAATTTTATTTAGATTTTAAAACAGTTAAATATTTATTATTATTTTAGTCAGTCGGCAAAGTATACTTCAGTTGTAATAGGTAACCGGACATGGAATTCTGGGATAGGTGGCTACTTACATCCCCCATACACTTCTGCTAAAGGACACACCACTTGCACTTTTGGCGATGAACTTTGAACTAATTACTTTCTTGATGTGTGAAAGTGTTAACATTTCCCACCCAATAAAACATTCTATTTCATTTATGATAAAAATTTTTCAAACAAAAATTTATAATAATAATAGAAATAGAAAATAAAATAAAATAAAATAAAATAAAATAAAATAAAATAAAATAAAATAAGACAAGACAAGACAAGACAAGACAAGACAAGATAAAATAAAATAAAATAAAATAAAATAAAATAAAATAAAATAATAAAAGCTATGTGCTATTTTAGAAAGCTTTTTTCATACAAAAAAATCAAGAAATTAGCACATGTCATTGCCACAAGTATTTCGGAGATAAATTTATGTTTATAAAAGTGAAGATTCTCACGTGAATGAAAATTTGTATTACATATTCCGGGAACAGCTAGGATGTACTTTTCGGCAATAAGTGTGCACTTAAAATTTGCACATTGTTCTGGTGTGTTTAGAGTTCACTGGTGCAACCCACAAGATCATTTATTGTAGTGCAGACGCTCACAAATGTTACGTAATATATACGTTTGTTTTTCTGATAACTTTATCGCTGCAAATCGGAAACAATTATGTTACTATTTGACAGGAAATTAAGAGGAGAAATGCATTGTAACGAGTGCACAAGAGTTATTAATGATGTTAAAACTGACATTTTGATTGGCTGAAAGTGTAAGCAAAAAGATTAAAATCAAACTGTACAGCGAAAGAGATAACACGAAACAATTTTACATTGCGTGCTTGATAAAAGAAAGAAAATTGCGTGCCCACGAAAGCTTTCGCAAACTTTGACGAAAACTATTTTATATAAACACGAAAGTTATTGCGTGCTCAAGTGAAAGTTATTAGGTGCTCAAGTTCAAGTAATAGCGTGCTCAAGTTAAAGTTATTTCGTGATCAAGGTAATCCGTGGTCAAGTGAAAGTTAATGCGTGCTCAACTTAAAGTTATAGTGTGCTCAAGTAAAAATTATTGCGTGATCAAGTTATTTCGTCTCAAGTTAAAGTTATTGCCTGCTCAAATTAAGTAGTTGCGTGCTCAAGTGAAAGTTATTTCGTGCTCAAGTTAAAAGTTATTGCGTGCTCAAGCTAAAGTTATTGCGTGCTCAAGTTAAAGTTATTATGGGATCAAGTGAAAGTTATTGCATGCTTAAGTTTAAGTTATTACGTGATCAAGTTAAAAATTTCGCATGCTGAAAAGAAATAATGGCGTGCTCAAATTAAATTTGTTGCGTGCTTAAGTGATATTTTTGTCCTGCTGACATAAAAGCTATTGCTTGTTTACACTAAAGCTATTGTCATGCTTAAACAAAATACTTACGTGTTCAAGTAAAACTTATTCTGTGCAAACAAGAAAGCTATAGCGCGATAGTTTTTGTCTGCACACTAGAAAGACATTTGTTCTCAAGTTATTGCGTGCTTTTATGAAAATTAACACTTTCACGTGAGCACGCAAATACATTGTGCGTGATCAACGATGCCTTTCACAATTATGTCATATCACCTCTGTGCCGCCGTACAATTATTATATTTATTTATTTTATTTATTTAAAATAAATCATAATATTTCATCAGCGTTCTACGTCATCAACGGGCGGTCTACGTCATCATTATCAATCATCGTTTATTTTCCTAATTCTAACACATATGTCTTGAGGTAAAGCCACCAAACTTAACTTTTAAATATTCGATCAAACTAGCCTTATGCAGTTATTTTACCTCAGATTTCAGTAGACCTGACTAATGGAATAAAAGCGAAAGATAATTCCCTTTTTTGTTATAGAAAATCCTTTCATTTCTTCATAGTCTAAAGGTGGGTTGGTCGGTTGAATGTTGTTTTACGTCAAATCATCAATTTATCAGCTATTCTTGACAATTTCGGATAATCTCAAACATGAATTTTCATAGGTTCATGTGGTGTGGAAAAATGCTTTTGATCTGAGTGGAGCGGAGTTGAGTAATAGCCAAGATTCTTTCACTTATTTTGAGGCAGTAACTTCTTGGATGGTGGAAGAAACCAGAGTGCCCGAAAAAAAAAAAAACAAAAAAAAAAAACAAAAAACAAAAAACAAAAAACTCCGACCTCTGGCAAGCGAACTGACAAACTTTCACACACTAGGATCTGTCCCAATTGGGACTCGAACCAAGCGGTGAGGGGTGCTGTGATCCGAAAGCGCGCGCTTTAGTTCAATCGGTCACCAAGGCCCCCTTTTTTTATCTGCATAGTTGGCTACCTCTAGAGTGTATCGTAGTTAAACATCGACGACCACTTAGTCCATAATACTGGTACTGAACCAACTAGTTGTCATGCCTACAACGACAAGAAAAAATTCTCTTTTGCAGTCGACCAGGGTTGAGCTCACAGTTTCGAGAGGTCTTGAGCTCGAATCGAAGGCTAACACTTTAACCTGCTACTGTGCCCCCCCTTGTAAATGGAAAAAAAAACCAATAATGTTTCTTTGTGAAAACCGTTATGTACTGTAATTTTCCGGTCAGAAGGCACTCAGGTTCTTTATTTATTTATTTTTTCTCAATAAGGTTAAATTATAAGTTTTCTTTGCCTTGACTTCTTTTTCTTTAAAATGGTATCATTTTTTTTCTTAAGTAACACATGACATAAATCAAATGCATATAGAGTTTACTGAACCTAATTTTTTAGTGTAGGATCTAAACTGCCTTTCAATGCTGCACAAGTGACTGTAAAGTAATCGGGTCATAAAACACAAAATGCCCCGGTAACTTAAATCGGGGAGGGGCGGATGGGGGGGGGGTGGGGCTCTGTGACCGAGTGGTCTAAAGCGCGCGGTTACGGATCGCAGTGCCTCTCACCGACTGGGTTCGAATCCCACTCGGGGCAGATTTTAGAGTGAGAAAGTTTGTCAGTTCGCTTGCCGGTTGGTGGTTTTTTCTCCGGGCACTCCGGTTTCCTCCATCATCCCAGAACTGACCGCCTCGAAATAAGTGAAAGAATCTTGACTGGGGCGTAAAACACCATTACTCAACTCTCTACTCCTTTACTTAAATCTGGCAAATTTGAAACCTAAATAATTTTGTAAATCGTTGATGTATTTAGTAATTTAAGGTGTCATTATGAAGATCACTTCAAGCTTATAACATCTGTATTTAGTTTTATTAAAAATGTTTATTTGTAACTCTGAAAGAGATTGCTAATATTTGTTTAATTAAGAAAAATCTTAGTAAAGGAATGATTGTGAAACCGGGGCCAGGTTTGTTTGAAATTACTTATGATAGGATGAATACAATGTACATTTAACTTTTATGATGCAAAACGGATTAAGTAACTTCCGTTTTCTTAGTACATGTGCACTTAAATTCCATATCTTACACTGCGTTTAACTGTTATATCAGATATAAGATGAGAATAGCATATCAAACGATAAACATTTCTGGCAAACCATTCTTAGCTCTTGGCAAAAAACATTTAAAACCAAAATTTTATTGTAAATGTTGTTTCTTTGCAATAAAACGGGAAAACATAGCAATAAAAAGGTGAAAAGAGTAGAGAAATAAAACAAGATCGCTTAATCTCTTTTTAAAACAATAAACATGACATCTGGTGTTTTTCAAACTGTTCAATCCCTTTAAGACTTTAACATAGGAATGTTAGTGATAAAAATTATTTGATCGTATTTCTTTTTAAAATTACAAAAAAGGAATTTATTAAGGTCTCTACACAAAGCAAAAAATAAATAAATAAATAAATAAACAAATAAATAAATAAATAAATAAATGAATGAATGAATGAATAAATAAATAAGTAAATAAATAAATAAACAAAAATAAATGAATAAATAAATAAATAAATAAATAAATAAATAAATAAAAAATAAATGAATTAAAGAATTACATGCACCTTATCATCATACCCATTGCCTGTCTTTTTGTCTTTTTAACAAGAGAGAGAGAGAGAGAGAGAGAGAGAGAGAGAGAGAGAGAGAGAGAGAGAGAGAGAGAGAGAGAGAGAGAGTTTATGCCCCTGTCAAGAATCTATTACTCACGCTAGTATATATCATCCCGACTAGGATTCGAGCCTAGGAGGTGAGAGGTACTACAGTGATTCTAAAGTGAAGCCCGTGCTTTAGACTATTTAGTCACTTAGGCCCCCCCCCCCCCCCCAGTTATTTTTTTTCTGTGCGAGTTATCCCTCTTTGACTACAAATTCAATAAAAATGCGATATGTTGTTTCAGCATCTGAGCGTTTTTGTAAAATTTTTAAAACCCATTTGTCCCTACATTTTATTTATCCTGAGAACATCAGTGTAAGGATACATCTTCAAACCATGTACATTTGTTTTTACCTGCAGTTTGCTCCAATTTCTGTGAACTTGAAAATTAAATATTTCATAACGCTTAATACATGAACATGTCGGTGGAAAGATGTTAATTTTTTGTGTCTATAATAATTTGCGTCCTTTTTGATATGTCTGATTTATTTTTTTAGAGGTGTGCGCAGCACAGAGAGAACGTTTCAACTATCATAGGTGGTTGGGTTTAATACTGTTTAACGTCGCATTAGCATTTTTAGCTATTTTGGCGATTTCAAAGTAATTAATCTCTAAGTATCTCTAAAGGCTATTTCGTGTATGCGTGTTGTGTGCGAATAACTTTCATGGTCTGCCGTGTACTAGCGCGCTCTCTATGCGATCTTTCGGTTAAGTGCTAGCTCACTAAGACAGTATGCTTCAGGCAAGCACAAGGGATTACATATTTAAAGACAATCAAAGAAATGCACCAAATATTGTCCATATTATAACATTACAAATTGGCAAAAATTCGGGGACAAAAATGAAACGATTCCGTTCGCGGAACAATTGTGGCATCACCAAGGAGGCTATGACGTCATAATTAATTAAGCTGTATTTCGGGATATTTTCATTGTCACTCTTGGAGACACAGTAACATTGCAGCGTTTTTGTCAAAGTAATTATCAGTGATAAAAAAATGGGATGTATTAACACAAAACTCTCAAAGAAAAGAAGACGAGAAAGAAAAAGACTAGGTTTACAAGAAGTAAAGCAATTTTTGAAGGCCGAAAAGGATAAACATACAAAGTTAGCAGCAAAAACAACTCCAGTTCAGAGATCGTCAACTGAATGGGGTGTTCCTGTGACAAGGACAATTAGTAACACCACGTACACCATTGAGATGAGTTCATCAAGTGATAATTTTGAAAGTCCGGAAGAAAATAACTACATCCAAACCAAAGATTCAAACACGGACTATGTATCGGATCATGATTCTGTGTCGTATAGCAGTTGTTCAATACATTCTCTTGAAAATACGGATGCCATACAAAATGGCTTTAAACCAAAACAACAAACATCGCAAAATTTAGCAGAAAAAACCATTAACAACAACGAATTGGATAAATCGGATGTGACCCGCAGGCCAGACGCACCGTACGGGTTCCGAACAGAGACAGCAACAATTGATAAATCACCCCCTCCATATCTTCTTCCCGGATTTATTGATGAACTTGATAAAGATTTGGAGAGAGTCATATCTGATGAAAAACCAAAACAGACTCTCTTTTTCAATTTAGAGGAAAACAAAAATATTTTAGCACGACCAAAAGCGGCAAAAGGTGTGAGAACTCCTCACTGTATTAACAGCTCAACAGTAATGAAAACATCTACAATGTTTTCCCTACCAGGATGTGTGGAGGAACTAGATGATGAAATTGATAATTTAATCGATGGCAACAGTGTCTCATTAAGTAAAACCAGAAGCCAGGGTTATATGTCACACCCTAAACCGATCAAGCGTGACCAAACTTCCTTTACCAACATCGAAAACAACCAAACGGTTATCACACGAACAAAAACGGATGTCAAGCAGCTGAATGATGAAATCGAAAGTTTGATCAATGGCAACAGCAAATCACCTTGCGGATTGGGGTTGACACGTCCTAAAGGTAAAAGAACGATCCACACCACTTTCACGGACAACGATAATGATATTTCTTATAACTTACCGGGAACAGTGATGCCATCAACGAGCCAACAATTACCGAACCGAAATGCCAGTTTACCAAACTTTTCACCACAACGATCTCAGTTAACGGTTAAAGAGGTAATTTCACATCAATTGAAATTTTCCGATAACTGGATGGAAAAATGACGCAAATGAATGATAGCTAAAATAGGTGAAATATGGATTAAAAAACTGAAAAAAAAGTAAAAATGAATGCTTAGAGGTAGTGAGGTGTAAAATGTAATGAAAATGAAGTGAGAGTGAAATAAATGTTGTCACAATTGTAAGTGCATAATCTAATGTAAATAAAGGTCTCAAAATGAATGTTTGCCACAAGAATTGGTAAACCAAGTCAACATGGACTGGAAGTTCAAATTAATGTTTGTCACAAGTGTTGGTGCAAATTGAGCAGAACTGGACTTAAATGCTTTCCATAATTGTCGGTGCAAAATCAATTCAAATAGAGCTGAAGTGGAATTAAATGCTTGCCACAAGATCGATCACCCAGTTACTTGATATGGCAGAATAATTAATGCCAGCTGTTATTGAATAAGTCAAAAATTAAATCGATAGCTGGATAAAAATAATTATGGTTAATAAATGCTTGTTGCATATATAGAACATTTTCTGTGTGTTTTAGTTGTATAATTTTTTATTCTTTTTTTAAATACAACAATGGAGCTACATGTAATTTTACAAGTGTTTGTCTTCATTTACAGACTGGTCTAACAACATAGCTCCCGACCCTCTCCCGAACACAACTTCTTACATTTAAGAACCACTGCTGTAAATCAGTTGGTAGAATGTTCGCTCCGTAAATGGAGGGATGTGGGTTCGAATTCGAACCCCGACCAAGTCTGACCCAAGACTTGAAAGTTGGTGACTGTTCTTTCGCCAAGCACTCCACATAACGAAAGGTTTTTCGTCTATAGCTGGCAACGTCTCGATATAAGTGAAATATTCTTGACTCGGACGTTTAACACCATAGCCCAATTCAATTTTAGCAATAAGGATTTCTTACCACATTTTAAACAAATAATAAAAACGAAACGCGCGCGCGCGCGCGTGTGTGTAAAGAGAGAGAGAGAGAGAGAGAGAGAGAGAGAGAGAGAGAGAGAGAGCTTTTTGATATATGAAATGGTTTAGACAAAAGCAGTTCAAAGACTGTATTTTTTCCAATTATTAATATCAAAGGTGGTAGGAAGTATAGATTCTAATAAATATTTTCTGCAATTAGAAGAAAAAAAATTACATGCAACTTTTGACCCTGCATACAAATTAGTCTGCCACTGATTTGTGCACGGATGCAGTGTAGACGCATGTTACAGATAAATAAGTAGACTAACGTAAAAAATTGCCAGGCCCTTTTTTGAATGAAATAGTCGTTCTTTAACTAGTCTTAGTTGCTTTAACCTAATTTTATAACAGCATACCGAGTTCATAGTCATTAGTTACTGTTATGGGTTTAGTGGACATGAAAACCGGCGGTGAAGAGGATGTTACGCCGCATAAACGTGTTACATGTCTATGCGGAAAATTTTAACGCATAAAGAGGACGCTTTTATGCGGCAAATGGCAACCTTCCGCCGCATAAAAAGACATTTGAAACACATTACTATGATACCATTTTCTATCATCACCTACACCTCCATCATCATTATCACCATCACTAAAACACCACAACCATCACTATCATTGTGGTGATGATGATTATGACCATGATGATGATCATCATTATCATTTTATTATTATTATTATTATTATTATTATTATTATCTGGACCTCCGTTGCTGAGTGGCTAGAGTCGCCGACTCATTCTCGCTTGGACCCCTTCCGAATGGGTTCGAAATCCGTGCGGTTACTCATTCGGCTCCTCGGCACTTTGAACTGTCCACGGCTCGGTAGTTAATTCGGCCTCTCGGTAGCCGAGTCTCCGCCACTAGCTAACGATAGTCGAGCAAGTTACATCTAAGAGAGATTAATTTTATATGTAATAATAATAAATTATATCATTCGGTAATGATAAGGACTTTAAGTGCAAATTAAACAAATTATTCAAATAAATAAATAAATAAATAAATAAATAAATAAATAACCGTTAAATATATAGACGGTGGAAAAGATACATGTGTGATTTTTTCCCAGAATTGCATGAATCCATTATATTCCATTATGGAGCGGAATTTTAAAAACAAAAAAAACTGACTGCTACCATCGCATTTTTAATTTAGTCATTAAATGTACCTATACAGGTAAACATCAGGTGTCATAATCCTAATCTGTTAACCCCCTGTCAAAAACGCTGCAGAAACTTGTAAACTGACACTATTGATATATGAATATTATCTTCTCTACTAATTTTCCTACTGATCTCTCTTTGACTTACTTCAGAGTAAGATAATCTCGCGATTTTTCTTTAAATATGGCGATATACGCGTTACTGCTGGCATGTTTACTGAATTAATTTTTTCTAGCTAACAATCGAGGGGTCAAGTGGCCGAAAAAGTGCCGAGGAGTCCAGCGGCCGAAAAGGTGTCGAGCAGCCGAAAAAGTGCCGAGCAGTCGAAAAGTGGCCGAAATACTGCCGAGCGATGTACAGTAGCTGCCGAAAAGGTGCCGAGCTGTAGATTACTATTGGCCGAGACATAACTGCCGAGGGGCCGAGACGAACTGCCGAAGTGTGAAACTTTCGACAGGCCTGTACTGTATATGACAGAAATACTGTTGGTGTCATCATCATCATCATCCTCATCATCATTGCTAACGCAATCATCATTATCAAAATACAAAGTCGTTCGCCGAAAGCTTATCCTTTGCAAACCGCTTGTTTCTAGATAAAAAGCCGAATAACTCGGCGCCTCACATGAGATCCGAGCTGTTTGCCGTCTGAATTATACATATACTTGCAAATTTCATTTCATGAAAGTTAAAAATCAGCAGATGATAAAAATTGCAGACGAAATGCATTTGGCGCAAAAGGAGTTAATTATCATCAGACATAATATTCATCATCACTGTCATCATTGTTATAAAATCATCATCCTTACAATCATCATTATCATTATCAACATCAACATAAATTCTGAATTGTCCCCGTCGATGTTATCATTAATGTAACCACCACCGATTTTGTCGAAATATCAGTACCGTAACTACCTATAAGGCAACCGAAGCAACTGCCTCGAGAAAAATTTAACCAAGTTCTTTTTCTCACAGAAGTGATGTGAAAAATTCAGGTTAAACAATAGAGCATTTTTGTCTGATACCCGCCAACATACATTTTAAACTTTTAAACTATCCTCTGACCTGGAATACGAGGTTTATTGGTGTGGTTAAACTAATTTTCATGACACAAAACCATCCCACTTACTTTACAACAGCTTAGCTTTCCCATTATACTGTATTTTAATACCTCCTTACATGGGTGACAGACCTCAGTCATGAAATGACAGCCAAAATTGCCAAATTTTGGTCATATCACCTTTAGTGTTATGCACCCATATTTCAATAATTTTTAAGTTACACCAGAAATGTTGATAGTTTTTAAAATCAGAAGAATTCAAACACTATTTCTATACTGAATTTATGACCTAAATGCAAATTTTCACAAGTTTAGCAAACATTTTGTTACCATAGCAACCACACAGAAAATTGTGAATTTTTTCCTCAAAATAGACCATTTTCATAGAATCTGATGGTCAACAAACCCCGAACTACATATAATTGCACATATTGTCCCTGAATCCTCAAATATTAATTTTTTTTTGTTTTTCAAAAAAAAAAAAAAAAAAAAAAAAAAAAAAAAAAAAAAAAATAAAAAAAATAAAAAAAAAAAATAAATAAATAAAAAATAAAAATTTTAAAAAAAAATCAATACCTTGTGTGATTCTTTTTTTCAGAAATTTGGAAAATGTGTCAATCATGCTAAAAGCACATGTTTACATGCAAAATGTGGTCCAGACATAGGAAGTGCATTGTGCGGCTCAAGTTCTTAAGCCGGAAACATAGTGCGATAGTCATCCAACTCAGTTTAATTCTTTGACAAACCTCAGAAGCTCTCACCTTGGCAAAATTGCAAAGTGCTATTTATTAACAAATTTAAAAGAGCAGGGTCTAAGTAAAGATCCCTGAGTTTTTTATATGCACGACTTTTGATGTAAAACACTGAGACTCTGTTGGTACTGTATGTCATTATAAATATATATATTGATCTTCAATTCTTGCCACGGTTTATGTAAGGACCTAGCTACGGTACTGGATATTAGCTCTTTAGTCATTAAAATCAGTCCTCTTTGTGCGTCAAAAAACACTCTTGCGCCGCATAAAAGCAACACCATTTTTATGCGTTAAAAAACGAAACTTGGCTGACCTCTTTATTCATTGAAATTCTCCGCATGTTGGTGTCGAACGCGTTAACGTTTATGCGGCAACACCGCTATCTTAAGCGCGCTTTAAACCTCCCTCGATTCCCAGAGAGAGAGAGAGAGAGAGAGAGAGAGAGAGAGAGAGAGAGAGAGAGAGAGATGTTTTTATTTTTTTTAAAGTTTTAATCCTTTGGTTACGAAGTGAAAAAAATATATTTTATTACAATAACATCAATTTCCTATGAATATATACCTCATGGTGTTTCATCGATTGACCGTATTTGTAAAGCTTTAAAAAATTCATTAGTCCTTAGATTTGATTCATTCTGAAAACGGAGAGAAAGAAAGCAGTATGAAACCATGTATAAATGTTTTACCTGTACTTAATATGTGGAATTAAATAAATAAATAAATAAATAAATAAATAAATAAATAATAAATAAATAATCGACATTTTGTAAAGAAGTAAAGTGGAGAAATTGTGTATAATAACCCAGTCAAGATTCTTTCACTTATTTCGAGGCAGTCAGTTCTGGAATGGTGGAGGAAACCGGAGTGCCCGAAGAAAACCACCGACACTCGGCAAGCATACTGACAAACTTACTAATACTAGAATCTATCCAATTTGGGATTCGAACCCAGGCGGTGAGTCTTTTGTAACGGTGCTAGCTCATCGACGCAGTATGCTGCAGATTAGCATACCGCTTCACCGCTTATCCTGGACCGAGTCAACGGGTCGATACTCTGTGCTCATTACGTGTAACTGTCATGGTCTAAGGGTGTAGTTTGTACCACTGGTTTACACCGCAACAACATATATAGTTTGTATGATAAAATACACAAAACTTGTACCAAACATCATTTAATATCTATATACAGTAGTACCTGTATAAAAAGATCCAACTGGATCAATGAATTTTGGTTGTTATAGACAGATGTTACTTGTATGAAGGTTCATTGTGGTTGATAAATAAACGAAAGGGCCTTAAAATAATATTCACAACAAACAGGTGGTAGCTAGTTTGATAAAGGTGGTCGTTACTCACAACAGACAGGTGGTAGCTCGTTTTATAGAGGTGGTTTTTACTCACAACAGACAGGTGGTAGCTCGTTTTATAGAGGTGGTCGTTACTCACACCAGACAGGTGGTAGCTAGTTTTATAGAAGGTGGCGTACTTACAACAGTTTGTACCACTGGTTTACACCACAACAACATACAAATAAACGAAAGAGCCTATAACAATATTCACAACAGACAGGTGTTAGCTAGTTTTATAGAGGTGGTCGTTACTCACACCAGACAGGTGGTAGCTAGTTTTATAGAGGTGTTTGTTAATCACAACAGACAGGTGTTACCTAGTGGTGGTCGTTTTTCACAACAGACAGATGGTAGCTAGTTTTAAAGAGGCGGTCTTTACTTACACCAGACAGGTGGTAGCCAGTTTTAAAGAGGTGGTCTTTACTTATAACAGACAGGTGGTAGCTAGTTTTAAAGAGACGGTCGTTACTCAAAACAGACATGTGGTACCTAGTGGTTGTCGTTACTCACAACAGACAGGTGGTAGCAAGTTTTAAAGAGGTGGTCGTTACTTACAACAGACAGGTGTTAGCTAGTTTAATAGAGGTGGTCGTTACTTAGCACAGACAGGTGGTAGCTAGTTTTATAAAGGTGGTCGTTACTTACAACAGACAGGTGGTAGCTAGTTTTATAGAGGTGGTCGTTACTTACAACAGACAGGTGGTAGCTTGTTTTATAGAGGTGGTCGTTACTCACAGCATTCAGGTGATAAGTAGTTTATAAAGGCGGTCGTTACTCACACCAGACAGGTGTTAGGTAGTTTTATAGATGTGGTCGTTACTCACACCAGACAGGTGGTAGCTCGTTTTATAGAGGTGGTCGTTACTCACAGCATTCAGGTGATAAGTAGTTTATAAAGGCGGTCGTTACTCACACCAGACAGGTGTTAGGTAGTTTTATAGATGTGGTCGTTACTCACACCAGACAGGTGGTAGCTCGTTTTATAGAGGTGGTCGTTACTTTCAACAGACAGGTGGTAGGTAGTTTTATAGAGGTGGTCGTTACTAACACCAGACAGGTGGTAGCTAGTTTTATAGAGGTGGTCGTTACTCACAACAGACAGCTTGTAGCTAGTTTTATAGAGGTGGTCGTTACTTACAACAGACAGGTGGTAGCTAGTTTGATAGAATGGGGTCGTTACTTACAACAGACAGGTGGTAGATAGTTTCATAGAGGTGGTCGTTACTCACACCAGACAGGTGGTAGGTAGTTTTATAGAGGTGGTCGTTACTCATACCAGACAGGTGGTAGCTAGTCTAAAAGAGGTGGTCGTTACTTACAACAGACAGGTGGTAGCTTGTTTTATAGAGGTGGTCGTTACTCACAGCATTCAGGTGATAAGTAGTTTATAAAGGCGGTCGTTACTCACACCAGACAGGTGTTAGGTAGTTTTATAGATGTGGTCGTTACTCACAACAGACAGGTGGTAGCTCGTTTTATAGAGGTGGTCGTTACTCACAGCATTCAGGTGATAAGTAGTTTATAAAGGCGGTCGTTACTCACACCAGACAGGTGTTAGGTAGTTTTATAGATGTGGTCGTTACTCACACCAGACAGGTGGTAGCTCGTTTTATAGAGGTGGTCGTTACTTTCAACAGACAGGTGGTAGGTAGTTTTATAGAGGTGGTCGTTACTAACACCAGACAGGTGGTAGCTAGTTTTATAGAGGTGGTCGTTACTCACAACAGACAGCTTGTAGCTAGTTTTATAGAGGTGGTCGTTACTTACAACAGACAGGTGGTAGCTAGTTTGATAGAATGGGGTCGTTACTTACAACAGACAGGTGGTAGATAGTTTCATAGAGGTGGTCGTTACTCACACCAGACAGGTGGTAGGTAGTTTTATAGAGGTGGTCGTTACTCATACCAGACAGGTGGTAGCTAGTCTAAAAGAGGTGGTCGTTACTTACAACAGACAAGTGGTAGCTAGTTTTATAGAGGTGGTCGTTACTTACAACATACAGGTGGTAGCTAGTTTTATAGAGGTGGTCGTTACTTACAACAGACAGGTGGTAGCTAGTTTTATAGAGGTGGTCGTTACTCACAACAGACAGGTAGTAGCTAGTTTTATAGAGGTGGTCGTTACTTACAACAGACAGGTGGTAGTTAGTTTTCTCGGTGGCCGAGTGCTCTAAATCGCACGCTTTTGGGATCACAGAGCCCCTCACTCCATGGGTTAGAATCCCACTCGGGAGTGTTCTAAGTTTTAGAAAGTTTGTCAGTTGGCTTGTCAAAGATCGTTGGTTTTCTCCGGACACTCCGGTTTCCTCCACCACCCCAGAACTGACCGCCTCGAAATAAGTGAAAAAATCTGGGCGTAAACCACCATGACTCAACTCATTTCAACTATGATTAATTTTTATTATTTAATTGTTCGTTGTGTTTTATATAAAAGTAAAACTCGATAAGACGAATACAGTTAACTTTACAACAGTTTTCATTTAGTTGAAATACTTTTGAAGAGTCCTAACCATCCGCTTACTTGACATTGTAGTGCACTCACCTAAAGTGCCAAATGTCTTTGGTTCGATCCCAGGTCCGATCCTGTATTTTTTCCTTGTTTTTTCTTCATTGTACGGATTCAGTGGTTAAAATGTAGAAGTCTGGGTAGCTCAGTTAGTAGAGCATTGACATACATTGCGGGAGGTCATGTGTTCGATTCTCGGTCTAACCCTGTATTTATTTATTTATTTATTTTTCTTTTGGTACAGATTTGAGTGATATTAACGCGTGGTAAAATTATAGACGTCCATTCACGCGTGGTAAAATTATAGAAGTCTAAGTAGCTTAGTTGCTAGAGTATTGGCATTCAGGACAGGTTGTCATGTGTTCGAACTTCGGTCCAACCTTGTATTTTACTTCTTTTTGCTTCCTGGTAAAATGTAGATGTTTAGGTAGCTCAGTTATTAGAGCACTGGCAGACAGTGCGGGAGGTCAGGTGTTCGAGGACCAACCATGCAGTTTACTGTTTTTTTCCTCCAGGTACAGATTTGAGTTTTATTTCCGACAGGTGCGATAAAATGAAAAAGTAGCTCAGTTGGTAGAGCATTGGCATACAGTGCAGAAGGTTCTGGGTTAGATAACTTTTCGGACCCTACAGTTTTTTCTTTGCTGTTACACGTCGATATTGTTAGTTTATTAATAAATTAAACAATGATCTTTTTGGGTAGTTTGAAGTATAAACAATAATTGCGTTTTACATATGAAGCTGAAAACGCTTTGAGTAATTACAAAAAAAAAATAATAATAATTATAATAATAATTAAAAAAAAATAAAATAAAATGTAAATAAATAAATAAATAAAGAAATAAAGAAATAAATAATCGAAATGTAGCAAATATCGTCAATATTATAACATTACAAATTGGCAAAAATTCGGGGACAAAAATGAAACGATTCCGTTCGCGGAACAATTGTGGCATCACCAAGGAGGCTATGACGTCATAATTCATTAAGCTGTATTTCGGGATATTTTCATTCTCACTCTTGGAGACACAGTAACATTGCAGCGTTTTTGTCAAAGTAATTATCAGTGATAAAAAATGGGATGTATTAACACAAAACTGTCAAAGAAAAGAAGACGAGAAAGAAAAAGACTAGGTTTACAAGAAGTAAAGCAATTTTTGAAGGCCGAAAACGATAAACATACAAAGTTAGCAGCAAAAACAACTCCAGTTCAGAGATCGTCAACTGAATGGGGTGTTCCTGTGACAAGGACAATTAGTAACACCACGTACACCATTGAGATGAGTTCATCAAGTGATAATTTTGAAAGTCCGGCAGAAAATAACTACATCCAAACCAAAGATTCAAACACGGACTATGTATCGGATCATGATTCTGTGTCGTATAGCAGTTGTTCAATACATTCTCTTGAAAATACGGATGCCATACAAAATGGCTTTAAACCAAAACAACAACCATCGCAAAATTTGGCAGAAAAAACCGGTAACAACAACGAATTGGATAAATCGGATGTGATCCTCAGGCCAGACGGGTTTCGAACAGAGACAGCAACCGTTGATAAATCACCCCCTCCGTATCTTCTTCCCGGATTTATTGATGAACTTGATAAAGATTTAGAGAGAGTCATATCTGATGAAAAACCTAAACAGACTCTCTTTTTCAATTTAGAGGAAAACAAAAATATTTTAGCACGACCAAAAGCGGCAAAAGGTGTGAGAACTCCTCACTGTATAAACAGCTCAACAGTAATGAAAACATCTACAATGTTTTCCCTACCAGGATGTGTGGACGAACTAAATGATGAAATTGATAATTTAATCAATGGCAACAGTGTCTCATTAAGTAAAACCAGAAGCCAGGGTTATATGTCACACCCGAAATCGATCAAGCGTGACCAAACTTCCTTTACTAACATCGGAAACAACCAAACGGTTATCACACGAACAAAAACGGATGTCAAGCAGCTGAATGATGAAATCGAAAGTTTGATCAATGGCAATAGCAAATCACCTTGCGGATTGGGGTTGACACGTCCTAAAGCAGCCAAAGGTAAAAGAACGATCCACACCACTTTCACGGACAACAATAATGATATTTCTTATAATTTACCGGGAACAGTGATGCCATCAACGAGTCAACAATTATCAAACCGAAATGCCAGTTTACCAAGCTTTTCACCACAACGATCTCAGTTAACGGTTAAAGAGGTAATTTCACATCAATCGAAATTTTCCGATAACTGGATGGAAAAATGACGCAAATAAATGATAGCTAAAATAGGTGAAATATGGATTAAAAAACTGAAAAAAGTGGAAATGAATGGTTAGAGGTAGAGATGTGTAAAATATAATGAAAATGAAGTGAGAGTGAAATAAATGTTGTCACAATTGTAGGTGCATAATCTAATGTAAATAAAGGTCGCAACAGGAATGCTTGCCACGAGAATTGGCAAACCAAGTCAACATGGACTGGAAGTTCAAATTAATGTTTGTCACAAGTGTTGGTGCACATTGAGCAGATCTGGACTTAAATGCTTTCCATAATTGTTGGTGCGAAATCAATTCAAATTGAGCTGAAGTGGAATTAAATGCTTGCCACAAGATCGATTACCCAGTTACTTGATATGGGAGAATAATTAATGCCAGCTATTATTGAATAAGTCAAAAATTAAATCGATAGCTGGATAAAAATAATCATGGTTAATTAATGCTTGTTGCATATATAGAACATTTTCTGTGTGTTTTAGTTGTATAATTTTTTATTCTTTTTTTAAATACAACAATGGAGCTACATGTAATTTTACAAGTGTTTGTCTTCATTTACAGACTGGTCTAACAACATAGCTCCCAACCCTCTCCCGAACACCACTTCTTACATTTAAGAACCACTGCTG
Organism: Tegillarca granosa; assembly: GCA_029721355.1. NCBI lineage: Eukaryota > Metazoa > Mollusca > Bivalvia > Arcoida > Arcidae > Tegillarca > Tegillarca granosa. Next base: position 9,919,005 of record CM056611.1, on the reverse strand, counting down.
TAAATCAGTTGGTAGAATGTTCGCTCCGTAAATGGAGGGATGTGGGTTCGAATTCGAACCCCGACCAAGTCTGACCCAAGACTTGAAAGTTGGTGACTGTTCTTTCGCCAAGCACTCCACATAACGAAAGGTTTTTCGTCTATAGCTGGCAACGTCTCGATATAAGTGAAATATTCTTGACTCGGACGTTTAACACCATAGCCCAATTCAATTTTAGCAATAAGGATTTCTTACCACATTTTAAACAAATAATAAAAACGAAACGCGCGCGCGCGTGCGTGTGTGTAAGAGAGAGAGAGAGAGAGAGAGAGAGAGAGAGAGAGAGAGCTTTTTAATATATGAAATGGTTTAGACAAAAGCAGTTTCAAAGACTGTATTTTTTCCAATTATTAATATCAAAGGTGGTAGGAAGTATAGATTCTAATGAATATTTTCTGCAATTAGAAGAAAAAAAATTACATGCAACTTTTGACCCTGCATACAAATGAGTCTTCCACTGATTTGTGCACGGATGCAGTGTAGACGCATGTTACAGATAAATAAATAGACTAACGTAAAAAATTGCCAGGCTCTTTTTTGAATGAAATAGTCGTTCTTTAACAAGTCTTAGTTGCTTTAACCTAATTTTATAACAGCATAACGAGTTCATAGTCATTAATTACTATTATGGGTTTAGTGGACATGAAAACCGGCGGTGAAGAGGATGTTACGCCGCATAAACGTGTTACATGTCTATGCGGAAAATTTTAACGCATAAAGAGGACGCTTTTATGCGGCAAATGGCAACCTTCCGCCGCATAAAAAGACATTTGAAGCACGTTACCTTAATACCATTTTTCTATCATCACCTACACCTCCATCATCATTATCACCATCACTAAAAACACCACAACCATCACTATCATTGTGGTGATGATGATTATGACCATGATGATGATCATCATTATCATTTTATTATTATTATTATTATTATTATTATCGGGACCTCCGTTGCTGAGTGGCTAGAGTCGCCGACTCATTCTCGCTTGGTCTCCTTCCGAATGGGTTCGAATTCCGTGCGGCAACTCATTCGGCTCCTCGGCACTTGGCTCGGTAGTTCATTCGGCCTCTCGGTAGCCGAGTCTCGGCCACTAGCTAACGATAGTCGAGCAAGTTACATCTAAGAGAGATTAATTTTATATGTAATAATAATAAATTATATCATTCGGTAATGATAAGGACTTTAAGTGCAAATTAAACAAATTATTGAAATAAATAAATAAATAACCGTTAAATATATAGACGGTGGAAAAGATACATGTGTGATTTTTTCCCAGAATTGCATGAATCCATTATATTCCATTATGGAGCGGGATTTTAAAAACAAAAAAAATGACTGCTACCATCGCAGTTTTAATTTAGTCATTAAATGTACCTATACAGGTAAACATCAGGCCGAAATACAGCCGAGCGATGTACAGTAGCTGCCGAAAAGGTGCCGAGCTGTAGATTACTATTTGCCGAGACATAACTGCCGAGGGGCCGAGACGAACTGCCGAAGTGTGAAACTTTCGACAGGCCTGTACTGTATATGACAGAAATACTGTTGGTGTCATCATCATCATCATCCTCATCATCAATGCTAACGCAATCATCATTATCAAAATACAAAGTCATTCGCGAAAGCTTAGCCTTTGCAAACCGCTTGTTTCTAGATAAAAAAGCCGAGTAACTCGGCGCCTCACATGAGATCCGAGCTGTTTGCCGTCTGAATTATACATGTAGTTGCAAATTTGATTTCATGAAAGTTAAAAATCAGCAGATGATAAAAATTGCAGACGAAATGTATTTAGCAAAAGGAGTTAATTATCATCAGACATAATATTCATCATCACTGTCATCATCGTTATAAAATCATCATTATCCTTACAATCATCATTATCATTATCAACATCAACATAAATTCTGAATTGTCCCCGTCGTCGTCATCATTAATGTAACCACCACCGATTTTGTCGAAATATCAGTACTGTTCAGGTTAAACAATAGAGCATTTTTGTCTGATACCCGCCAACATACATTTTAAACTTTTAAACTATCCTCTGACCTGGATTACGAGGTTTATTGGTGTGGTTAAACTAGTTTTCATGAAACAAAACTATCCCACTTATTTTACAACAGCTGATCTAGTTTTCAGCTTTCCTATTATACTGTATTACAATACCTTCCTTGCATTATATATATAGATTGATCTTCAATTCTTGCCTCGGTTCATGTAAGGACCTAGTTACGGTACTGGATATAAGCTTTTTTTCAGATTCATACTTAAGTGATTAAAATTAGTCCTCTTTGTGCGTCAAAAAAGCACTCTTGCGCCGCTTGATAGCAACACCATCTTTATACGTTAAACGCCGCCAGCGAAACGTGGCTGACCTCTTTATGCGTTGAAATTCTCCGCATGGACGTGTCGGACTCGTTTATGCGGCAACACCGCTGTGAGGCATTATAAGGCACCATGATACTTAAGAGAGAGAGAGAGAGAGAGAGAGAGAGAGAGAGAGAGAGAGAGAGAGATGTTATTTTTTAAAGTTATAATCCTTTAGTTACAAAGTGCAAAAACCCATTTTATTACAATATCATCAATTTCTTATTAATATATACCTCATGGCGTTTCATCGTTTGACCGTGTTTGTAAAGATTTAAAAAATCCATTAGTCCTTAGATTTAATTCATTCTGAAAACTGAAAGAAAGAAAACAGTATAAATGTTTTACCTGTACTTAATATGTGGTATTAAATAATTTAATAAATAAATAAATAAATAAATAAATAAATAAATAAATAAATAAATAAATGAATAAATAAATAAACGACATTTTGTAAAGAAGTAAAGTGGAGAAATTGTGTATAATAACCCAGTCAAGATTCTTTCACTTATTTCGAGGCGGTCAGTTCTGGAATGGTGGAGGAAACCGGAGTACACGGAGAAAAACCACCGACACTCGGCAAGCAAACTGACAAACTTACTAATACTAGAATCTATCCCGATTGGGATTCGAACTCAGGCGGTGAGACTTTTGTAACGGTGCTAGCTCATCGAAGCAGTATGCTGCAGATTAGCATACCGCTTCACATTATCCTGGACAAAGTCAACGGGTCGATACTCTGTCCTCATAACGTGTAACTGTCATGGTCTAAGGGTGTAGTTTGTACCACTGGTTTACATCGCAACAACATATATAGTTTGTATGATAAAATACACAAAACTTGTACCAAAAATCATTTTATATCTATATACAGTAAAACCTGTATAAAAAGAACCAACTGGATCATTGAATTTTGGTTGTTATAGACAGATGTTACTTGTATAAAGGTTCATTGTGGTTGACAAATAAACGAAAGGGCCTTAGAATTATATTCACAACAGACAGGTGGTATCTAGTATTATAGAGGTGGTCGTTACTCAAAACATACAGGTGGTAGGTAGTTTTATAGAGGTGGTCGTTACTTACAACAGACAGGTGGTAGCTAGTATAATAGAGGTGGTTGTTACTTACAACAGACAGGTGGTAGCTAGTTTGATAGAGGTGGTCGTTACTTACAACAGACAGGTGGTAGCAAGTTTTATAAAGGTGGTCGTTACTTACAACAGACAGGTGGTAGCTCGTTTTATAGAGGTGGTCGTTACTTACAACAGACAGGTGGTAGGTAGTTTTATAAAGGTGGTCGTTACTTACAACAGACAGGTGGTAGCTAGTTTTATAGAGGTGGTCATTACTTGCAACAGACAGGTGGTAGCTAGTTTTATAGAGGTGGTCGTTACTTACAACAGACAGGTGGTAGCAAGTTTGATAGAGGTGGTCGTTACTTACAACAGACAGGTGGTAGCTAGTATAATAGAGGTGGTTGTTACTTACAACAGACAGGTGGTAGCTAGTTTGATAGAGGTGGTCGTTACTTACAACAGACAGGTGGTAGCTAGTTTTATAGAGGTGGTCGTTACTTACAACATACAGGTGGTAGCTAGTTTTATAGAGGTGGTCGTTACTTACAACAGACAGGTGGTAGCTAGTTTTATAGAGGTGGTCGTTACTTACAACAGACAGGTGGTAGCTAGTTTTATAGAGGTTGTTGTTACTTACAACAGACAGGTGGTACCTAGTTTGATAGAGGTGGTCGTTACTTAAAACATACAGTTGGTAGCTAATTTTATAGAGGTGGTCGTTACTTACAACAGACAGGTGGTAGCTAGTTTTATAGAGGTGGTCGTTACTTACAACAGACAGATGGTAGCTAGTTTTAAAGAGGTGGTCTTTTCTTACACCAGACAGATGGTAGCTAGTTTTAAAGAGGCGGTCTTTTCTTACACCAGACAGATGGTAGCTAGTTTTAAAGAGGTGGTCTTTTCTTACACCAGACAGGTGGTAGCTAGTTTTAAAGAGGCGGTCTTTTCTTACACCAGACAGATGGTAGCTAGTTTTAAAGAGGCGGTCTTTTCTTACAACAGACAGGTGGTAGCTAGTTTTAAAGAGGCGGTCTTTTCTTACACCAGACAGATGGTAGCTAGTTTTAAAGAGGCGGTCTTTTCTTACACCAGACAGATGGTAGCTAGTTTTAAAGAGGTGGTCTTTTCTTACACCAGACAGATGGTAGCTAGTTTTATAGAGTTGGTATTTACTTACAACAGACAGGTGGTAGCTAGTTTTAAAGAGGTGGTCTTTTCTTACACCAGACAGATGGTAGCTAGTTTTAAAGAGGCGGTCTTTTCTTACACCAGACAGATGGTAGCTAGTTTTAAAGAGGCGGTCTTTTCTTACACCAGACAGGTGGTAGCTAGTTTTAAAGAGGCGGTCTTTTCTTACACCAGACAGATGGTAGCTAGTTTTAAAGAGGTGGTCTTTTCTTACACCAGACAGATGGTAGCTAGTTTTATAGAGTTGGTATTTACTTACAACAGACAGGTGGTAGCTAGTTTAATAGAGGCGGTCGTTACTTAAAACATACAGTTGGTAGCTTATTTTATAGAGGTGGTCGTTACTTACAACAGACAGGTGGTAGCTAGTTTTATAGAGGTGGTCGTTACTTACAACAGACAGGTGGTAGCTAGTTTTATAGAGGTGGTCGTTACTTACAACAGACAGGTGGTAGCTAGTTTTATAGAGGCGGTCTTTTCTTACACCAGACAGATGGTAGCTACTTTTAAAGAGGTGGTCTTTTCTTACACCAGACAGATGGTAGCTAGTTTTAAAGAGGTGGTCTTTTCTTACACCAGACAGATGGTAGCTAGTTTTAAAGAGGTGGTCTTTTCTTACACCAGACAGATGGTAGCTAGTTTTAAAGAGGTGGTCTTTTCTTACACCAGACAGATGGTAGCTAGTTTTAAAGAGGTGGTCTTTTCTTACACCAGACAGATGGTAGCTAGTTTTAAAGAGGCGGTCTTTTCTTACACCAGACAGGTGGTAGCTAGTTTTATAGAGTTGGTCTTTTTTTACACCAGACAGATGGTAGCTAGTTTTATAGAGTTGGTATTTACTTACAACAGACAGGTGGTAGCTAGTTTTAAAGAGGTGGTCTTTTCTTACACCAGACAGATGGTAGCTAGTTTTAAAGAGGTGGTCTTTTCTTACACCAGACAGATGGTAGCTAGTTTTATAGAGGTGGTCTTTTCTTACACCAGACAGATGGTAGCTAGTTTTAAAGAGGTGGTCTTTTCTTACACCAGACAGATGGTAGCTAGTTTTAAAGAGGTGGTCTTTTCTTACACCAGACAGATGGTAGCTAGTTTTAAAGAGGCGGTCTTTTCTTACACCAGACAGATGGTAGCTAGTTTTAAAGAGGTGGTCTTTTCTTACACCAGACAGATGGTAGCTAGTTTTAAAGAGGTGGTCTTTTCTTACACCAGACAGATGGTAGCTAGTTTTATAGAGTTGGTATTTACTTACACCAGACAGGTGGTAGCTAGTTTTAAAGAGGCGGTCTTTTCTTACACCAGACAGGTGGTAGCTAGTTTTAAAGAGGCGGTCTTTTCTTACACCAGACAGATGGTAGCTAGTTTTAAAGAGGCGGTCTTTTCTTACAACAGACAGATGGTAGCTAGTTTTAAAGAGGCGGTCTTTTCTTACACCAGACAGATGGTAGCTAGTTTTAAAGAGGTGGTCTTTTCTTACACCAGACAGATGGTAGCTAGTTTTAAAGAGGCGGTCTTTTCTTACACCAGACAGATGGTAGCTAGTTTTAAAGAGGTGGTCTTTTCTTACACCAGACAGGTGGTAGCTAGTTTTATAGAGTTGGTATTTACTTACAACAGACAGGTGGTAGCTAGTTTTATAGAGTTGGTATTTACTTACAACAGACAGGTGGTAGGTAGTTTTAAAGAGGCGGTCTTTTCTTACACCAGACAGGTGGTAGCTAGTTTTAAAGAGGTGGTCTTTTCTTACACCAGACAGATGGTAGCTAGTTTTAAAGAGGTGGTCTTTTCTTACACCAGACAGATGGTAGCTAGTTTTAAAGAGGTGGTCTTTTATTACACCAGACAGATGGTAGCTAGTTTTAAAGAGGCGGTCTTTTCTTACACCAGACAGATGGTAGCTAGTTTTAAAAAGGTGGTCTTTTCTTACACCAGACAGATGGTAGCTAGTTTTAAAGAGGTGGTCTTTTCTTAAACCAGACAGATGGTAGCTAGTTTTATAGAGTTGGTATTTACTTACACCAGACAGGTGGTAGCTAGTTTTAAAGAGGCGGTCTTTTCTTACACCAGACAGGTGGTAGCTAGTTTTAAAGAGGCGGTCTTTTCTTACACCAGACAGATGGTAGCTAGTTTTAAAGAGGCGGTCTTTTCTTACAACAGACAGATGGTAGCTAGTTTTAAAGAGGCGGTCTTTTCTTACACCAGACAGATGGTAGCTAGTTTTAAAGAGGCGGTCTTTTCTTACACCAGACAGATGGTAGCTAGTTTTAAAGAGGCGGTCTTTTCTTACACCAGACAGATGATAGCTAGTTTTAAAGAGGTGGTCTTTTCTTACACCAGACAGATGGTAGCTAGTTTTAAAGAGGCGGTCTTTTCTTACACCAGACAGATGGTAGCTAGTTTTAAAGAGGTGGTCTTTTCTTACACCAGACAGGTGGTAGCTAGTTTTATAGAGTTGGTATTTACTTACAACAGACAGGTGGTAGCTAGTTTTATAGAGTTGGTATTTACTTTCAACAGACAGGTGGTAGGTAGTTTTAAAGAGGCGGTCTTTTCTTACACCAGACAGATGGTAGCTAGTTTTATAGAGTTGGTATTTACTTACACCAGACAGATGGTAGCTAGTTTTATAGAGTTGGTATTTACTAACAACAGACAGGTGGTAGCTAGTTTTAAAGAGGCGGTCTTTTCTTACACCAGACAGATGGTAGCTAGTTTTAAAGAGGTGGTCTTTTCTTACACCAGACAGATGGTAGCTAGTTTTAAAGAGGCGGTCTTTTCTTACACCAGACAGATGGTAGCTAGTTTTAAAGAGGTGGTCTTTTCTTACACCAGACAGATGGTAGCTAGTTTTATAGAGTTGGTATTTACTTACAACAGACAGGTGGTAGCTAGTTTTAAAGAGGCGGTCTTTTCTTACACCAGACAGATGGTAGCTAGTTTTAAAGAGGTGGTCTTTTCTTACACCAGACAGATGGTAGCTAGTTTTATAGAGTTGGTATTTACTCACAACAGACAGGTGGTAGCTAGTTTTAAAGAGGCGGTCTTTTCTTACACCAGACAGATGGTAGCTAGTTTTAAAGAGGTGGTCTTTTCTTACACCAGACAGATGGTAGCTAGTTTTATAGAGTTGGTATTTACTTACACCAGACAGATGGTAGCTAGTTTTAAAGAGGCGGTCTTTTCTTACACCAGACAGATGGTAGCTAGTTTTAAAGAGGCGGTCTTTTCTTACACCAGACAGATGGTAGCTAGTTTTAAAGAGGCGGTCTTTTCTTACAACAGACAGGTGGTAGCTAGTTTTAAAGAGGCGGTCTTTTCTTACACCAGACAGATGGTAGCTAGTTTTAAAGAGGTGGTCTTTTCTTACACCAGACAGATGGTAGCTAGTTTTAAAGAGGCGGTCTTTTCTTACACCAGACAGATGGTAGCTAGTTTTAAAGAGGCGGTCTTTTCTTACAACAGACAGGTGGTAGCTAGTTTTAAAGAGGCGGTCTTTTCTTACACCAGACAGATGGTAGCTAGTTTTATAGAGTTGGTATTTACTTACAACAGACAGGTGGTAGCTAGTTTTATAGAGTTGGTCGTTACTCACACCAGACAGGTGGTAGGTAGTTTATAAAGGCGGTCGTTACTCACACCAGACAAGCGTTAGGTAGTTTCATAGATGTGGTCGTTACTCACAACAGACTGGTGGTAGCTAGTTTTATTGAGGTGGTCGATACTTACAACAGACAGGTGATAACTAATTTTATAGAGGTGGTCGTTACTTACAACAGACAGGTGATAGCTAGTTTTATAGAGGTGGTCGTTACTCACACCAGACAGGTGGTAGGTAGTTTATAAAGGCGGTCGTTACTCACACCAGACAGGTGTTAGGTAGTTTCATAGATGTGGTCGTTACTCACAACAGACTGGTGGTAGCTAGTTTTATTGAGGTGGTCGATACTTACAACAGACAGGTGGTAACTAATTTTATAGAGGTGGTCGTTACTTACAACAGACAGGTGGTAGCTAGTTTTATAGAGGTGGTCGTTACTAACACAAGACAGGTGGTAGGTAGGTTTATAGATGTGCTCGTTACTCACACCAGACAGGTGGTAGCTAGTTTTATAAAGGTGGTCGTTACTGACAACAGATAGGTGGTAGTTAGTTTTATAGAGGTGGTCGTTACTCACAACAGACAGGTGGTAGCTAGTTTTATAGAGGTGGTCGTTACTCACACCAGACAGGTGGTAGGTAGTTTTATAGATGTGGTCGTTACTCACACCAAACAGGTGTTAGCTAGTTTTATAGAGGTGGTCGTTACTTACAACAGATAGGTGGTAGCTAGTTTTATAGAGGTGGTCATTACTCACAACAGACAGGTGGTAGCTAGTTTTATAGAGGTGGTCGTTACTTACAACAGACAGGTGGTAGCTTGTTTTATAGAGGTGGTCGTTACTCACAACAGACAGGTGGTAGCTAGTTTTGTAGAGGTGGTCGTTACTTACAACAGACAGGTGGTAGCTAGTTTCATAGAGGTGGTCGTTACTTACAACATACAGGTGGTAGCTAGTTTCATAGAGGTGGTCGTTACTGACACCAGACAGTTGGTAGGTAGTTTTATAGAGGTGGTCGTTACTCACACCAGACAAGTGGTAGGTAGTTTTATAGTGGTGGTCGTTTCTCACAGCATTCAGGTGGTAGGTAGTTTATAAAGGCGGTCGTTTATCACAAAAGACAGGTGGTAGGTAGTTTTATAGATGTGGTCGTTACTCACACCAGACAGGTGGTAGCTAGTTTTATAGAAGTGGTCGTTACTCACAACAGACAGGTGGTAGCTAGTTTTATAGAAGTGGTCGATATTGCAGCTTTTATTATTTTTGAATTGGGCCTCGGTGGCCGAGTGCTCTAAATCGCACGCTTTTGGGATTGCAGAGCCCCTCACTCCGTGGGTTAGAATCCCACTCGGGAGTGTTCTAAGTGTTAGAAAGTTTGTCAGTTCGCTTGTCAAAGATCGTTGGTTTTCTCCGGACACTCCGGTTTCCTCCACCATCCCAGAACTGACCGCCTCGAAATAAGTGAAAAAATCTGGGCGTAAACCTCCATTACTCAACTCATTTCAACTATGATTAATTTTTATTATTTAATTGTTCGTTGTGTTTTATATAAAAGTAAAACTCGATAAGACGAATACAGTTAACTTTACAACAGTTTTCATTTAGTTGAAATACTTTTGAAGAGTCCTAACCATCCGCTTACTTGACATTGTAGTGCACTCACCTAAAGTGCCAAATGTCTTTGGTTCGATCCCAGGTCCGATCCTGTATTTTTTCTTGTTTTTTCTTCATTGTACGGATTCAGTGGTTAAAATGTAGAAGTCTGGGTAGCTCAGTTAGTAGAGCATTGACATACATTGCGGGAGGTCATGTGTTCGATTCTCGGTCTAACCCTGTATTTATTTATTTATTTTTCTTTTGGTTCAGATTTGAGTGATATTAACGCGTGGTAAAATTATAGAAGTCCATTCGCGCGTGGTAAAATTATAGATGTCTAAGTAGCTTAGTCGCTAGAGTATTGGCATTCAGGACAGGTTGTCATGTGTTCGAACTTCGGTCCAACCTTGTATTTTACTTCTTTTTGCTTCCTGGTAAAATGTAGATGTTTAGGTAGCTCAGTTATTAGAGCACTGGCAGACAGTGCGGGAGGTCAGGTGTTCGACGACCAACCATGCATTTTACTGTTTTTTCCTGTTTTTTCCTCCAGGTACAGATTTGAGTTTTATTTCCGACACTTGCGATAAAATGAAAAAGTAGCTCAGTTGGTAGAGGATTGGCATACAGTGCAGGAAGTTCTGGGTTAGATAACTTTTCGGACCCTACAGTTTTTTCCTTTTCTTTACTGTACACGTCGATATTGTTAGTTTATTAATAAATTAAACAATTATCTTTTTGGGTAGTTTAAAGTATAAACAATGATTGCGTTTTACATATGAAGCTTAAAACGCTTTGAGTAATTACAAATAATAATAATAATAATAATTAAAAAAAATAATATAAATAAATAAATAATCGAAATGCAGCAAATATAGTCAATATTATAACATTACAAATTTACAACCAATCGGGGACAAAAAATATAACAATCCCGTTCGCGGAACAATTGTGGCATCACCAAGAAGCTATGACGTCATAATTTATTAAGATGTATTTCGGGATTTTTTCATTCTCACTCTTGGAGACACAGTAACAAAGCAGCGTTTTTTATCAAAGTAATTATCAGTGATCGAAAATGGGATGTATTAACACAAAACTGTCAAAGAAAAGAAGACGAGAAAGAAAAAGACTAGGTTTACAAGAAGTAAAGCAATTTTTGAAGGCCGAAAAGGAAAACATACAAAGTTAGCAGCAAAAACAACTCCAGTTCAGAGATCGCCAAGTGAATGGGGTGTTCCTGTGACAAGAAAAATTAGTAACACCACGTACACCATTGAAATGAGTTCATCCAGTGATGAATTTGAAAGTCCGGCAGAAAATCACTACATCGAAACCAAAGTTTCAAACACGGACTATGTATCGGATCATGATTCTGTGTCGTATAGCAGTTGTTCAATACATTCTCTTGAAAATACGGATGCCATACAAAATGGCTTTAAACCAAAACACAAACATCGCAAAATTTCGCGGGAAAAACTGGTAACAACAACGAATTGGATAAATCGGATGTGATCCGCAGGCCAGACGCCACCGTACGGGTTCCGAACAGAGACAGCAACAATTGATAAATCACCCCCCTCCATATCTTCTTCCCGGATTTATTGATGAACTTGATAAAGATTTGGAGAGAGTCATATCTGATGAAAAACCAAAACAGACTCTCTTTTTCAATTTAGAGGAAAACAAAAATATTTTAGCACGACCAAAAGCGGCAAAAGGTGTGAGAACTCCTCACTGTATTAACAGCTCAACAGTAATGAAAACATCTACAATGTTTTCCCTACCAGGATGTGTGGAGGAACTAGATGATGAAATTGATAATTTAATCGATGGCAACAGTGTCTCATTAAGTAAAACCAGAAGCCAGGGTTATATGTCACACCCTAAAACCGATCAAGCGTGACCAAACTTCCTTTACCAACATCGGAAACAACCAAACGGTTATCACACGAAACAAAAACTGATGTCAAGCAGCTGAATGATGAAATCGAAAGTTTGATCAATGGCAACAGCAAATCACCTTGCGGATTGGGATTGACACGTCCTAAAGCAGCCAAAGGTAAAAGAACGATCCACACCACTTTCACGGACAACGATAATGATGTTTCTTTTAACTTACCGGGAACAGTGATGCCATCAACGAGTCAACAATTTATCAAACCGAAATGCCAGTTTACCAAGCTTTTCACCACAACGATCTCAGTTAACGGTTAAAGAGGTAATTTCACATCAATTCAAATTTTCCGATAACTGGATGGAAAAATGACGCAAATGAATGATAGCTAAAATAGGTGAAATATGGATTAAAAAACTGAAAAAAAGTAAAAATGAATGCTTAGAGGTAGTGAGGTGTAAAATATAATGAAAATGAAGTGAGAGTGAAATAAATGGTTGTCACAATTGTAGGTGCATAATCTAATGTAAATAAAGGTCTCAAAATGAATGTTTGCCGCGAGAATTGGTAAACCAATTCAACATGGACTGGAAGTTCAAATTAATGTTTGTCACAAGTGTTGGTGACAAATTGAGCAGAACTGGACTTAAATGCTTTCCATAATTGTTGGTGCGAAATCAATTCAAATTGAGCGGAAGTGGAAATAAATGCTTGCCACAAGATCAATTACCCAGTTACTTGATTTGACAGAATAATTAATGTCAGCTGTTACTGAATTAGTCAAAAATAAAATCGATACTGGATAGAAATAATCATGGTTAATAAATGTTTGTTGCAGATATAGAACTTTTTCTATATGTTTTTGTTGTAAATATAATTTTTATTCTCTTTTAAATACAACAATGGAGCTACATGTAATTTACAAACGTTTGTCTTCATTTACAGACAGGTATACAACATAGCTCCTAACCCTCTTCCGAACACTACTTCTTACACTTAAGAACCATTGCTGTTAATCGGTTGGTAGAATGCTCGCCTCCGTAAATGGAACGACGTTGGTTCGAACACCGACCGAGTCTGACCCAAGATTTGAAAGTTGGCAGTAACTGTTCTTTCGCCAAGCACTGCCGCATAACGAAAAAAACACTTTCGCATATGGCAACGGCCCGATATAAGTGAAATATTCTTGACTCGGACGTTTAACACTATGGCCCAATCAATTTTAGCAATAGGATTTCTTACCACATTTTAAACAAATAATTCAAACGAACGCGCGCGAACGCGTGTGTGTGTGTGTGTGTGTGTGTGTGTGTGAGAGAGAGAGAGAGAGAGAGAGAGAGAGAGAGAGAGAGAGAGCTTTTTAATAAATGAAATGGTTTAGACAAAAGCAGTTTCACAGACTGTATTTTTTTCAATTATTAATTTATTAATATCAAAGGTGGTATGAAGCATAGATGCTCATCTGTATTTTCTGCAAAGAGATGAAAAAAGTACATGCAACTTTTGACACTGCATACAAATGAGTCTGCCGCTGATTTGTGCACCGATGAAGTGTAGACGCATGTTATAGATAAATAAGTAGACTAACGTAAAAAATTGCCAGGTCCTTTTTTGAATGAACTGGTCGTTTTTTAACTAGTCTTAGTTGCTTTAACTAATTTTATAACAGCATACCAGTTCATAGTCATTAGTTACTGTTATGGGTTTAGTGGACATGAAAACCGGCGGTAAGAAGATGTACGCCGCATAAACGTTTACAACATGTCTATGCGGAAAATTTAACGCATAAAGAGGACGCTTTATGCGGCAAATGGCAACCTTCCGGCATAAAAAACATTTGGCACATACCTAATACCTTCTATCATCACCTACACCTCCATCATCATTATCACCATCACTAAAAACACCACAACCATCACTATCATTGTGGTGATGATGATTATGATCATGATGATGATCATCATTATCATTTTATTATTATTATTATTATTATTATTATATATATTATCGGGACCTCCGTTGCTGAGTGGCTAGAGTCGCCGACTCATTCTCGCTTGGCCTCCTTCCGAATGGGTTCGAATTCCGTGCGGCAACTCATTCGGCTCCTCGGCACTTGAACTGTCCACGGCTCGGTAGTTCATTCGGCTCTCGGTAGCCGAGTCTCGGCCACTAGCTAACGATAGTCGAGCAAGTTACATCTAAGAGAGATTAATTATATATGTAATAATAATAAATTATATCATTCGGTAATGATAAGACTTTAAGTGCAAATTAAAAAATTATTCAAATAAATAAATAATTAATAACCGTTAAATATATAGACGGTGGAAAAGATACATGTGTGATTTTTTCCCAGAATTGCATGAATCCATTATATTCCATTATGGAGCGGATTTTAAAAACAAAAAACTGACTGCTACCATCGCAGTTTTAATTTAGTCTAAATGTACCTATACAGGTAAACATCAGGTGTCATAATCCTAATCTGTTAATCCCCTGTCAAAAACGCTGCGAAACTTGTTAACTGACACTATTGATATATGAATATTATCTTCTCTACTAATTTTCCTACTGATCTCTCTTTGACTTACTCAGAGTAAGATAACTCGCGATTTTTCTTTAAATATGGCGATATACGCGTTACTGCTGGCATTTACTGAATTAATTTTTTCTAGCTAACAATCGAGGGGTCAAGTGGCCGAAAAAGTGCCGAGGAGTCCAGCGGCCGAAAAGTGTCGAGCAGCCGAAAAGTGCCGAGCAGTCGAAAAGTGGCCGAAATACTGCCGAGCGATGTACAGTAGCTGCCGAAAAGGTGCCGAGCTGTAGATTACTATGGCCGAGACATAACTGCCGAGGGCCGAGACGAACTGCCGAAGTGTGAAACTTTCGACAGGCCTGTACTGTATATG
>CM056611.1:9840386-9904239 GCA_029721355.1 Tegillarca granosa | reverse complement strand
GGGCTATACATAGTAAACATACCTGTAGCTGACGTCTTATTTCCAAACTCTGAAGGTCAATATTAGCTGTGTACATTGTTATCATCTGCAAATGTTGATCTGTGGCATTTTTAATATGTTCTTGAACTTCAGCATTTGTTCCCTAGAACAATAATGGTAAACTATTATTAAATCATTATGAACTAAAGGGTTGGAGAAATGGTGTTCACAATTATACTAAGGAAGTCATTACTAAGACAGTGGAGAGAAATGGAGTGCCTTGAGAAAACTGTATACCTTCAGTAAGTGAACTTATCAAATTTCTGGCACTAGAACCTGCATTGCACTTTTGATCAATTGTGCCAATGAGGACCCAAATTTAAGACTGATTGTTTAAATTTCATTGAAACCTTTTAATTTACAGCTTATTTGTTTTAAAACAATGGGACCTTGGACAACCTAACACCAAAGTAAATAAATACCTTTAAACTCCAAGTAAACCATAAACTTCCACTGGATCTTTTAGGACAAACCATTTATATAGTTTGTTTAATTAGCATGTGAAACCAAAATATGTCCAATCCAAATGTGGGAGTGGTTTGGTCGACAGGTTTCAGTGTATTAAATATCAAGCTGAGTAATGGTGTTTTATGCCCTAGTAAAGACACTATTACTCATATCAACGTAAATCCTTCAGGAATGGTGGAGAAAAACCAACTTTCTAGAAAACCATCAACCTTTAGTAAGCAGACAGATCTGCCATAAAGAGATCTACACCTAAATAGCGAGGAGCCTTGTGATTTTTTAAGAGCACACTTTAGGCCACCTGCAGACCTTCATACATGGACACAGTATGAAATGACCAATAATGTACAACCTCGTTTAAAATCACATTGCAACATAAAAATGAAATAACAAACCATAAATTCACATCCTTGTATCTTGAATTGGACATTCTTGAGGTTTCTTTGGACACTGTCGCATGTGTTCAACCATCTGAAATGACATCAAGATCACTGTATACAATTCTGCAACTCCATGTAACATCCTAATAAATCTTCAAGCAGTCAAAAGACCAAAAAAAGAAGTGGAGGGATATTGTATTTTGTGAAGATTCTTTTACTTATAACAAGAGGCCCTGTATCGCTCAACTGGCACTTTATTTGCATGTGAATTTCAAACAGTCATGCCGCTAGCTATTGCCAGTTGAGCTAAAATGGTATGTATGTGAAATGGCTATAAATCTACTGTCTATATACCAAATTTGAACCAAATTGTATGATATATAAATGTGTATCGGGCCATTCATTACTTTTTGCTATTTATAGTAATGGCTGCCATTTTGGATGCCACAGTTTGTGCAAACTTTAATCTGCATCACCTAGGGACCTTGCACACCAAATTAGGTTCAAATAGGTCAGTAGTTTCTGAGGAGAAGATTTTCAAAGAATTGGCTAAATATAGCACCTTTATTTGAATATTCTGCTAATAGTGACCCAATAAAAATTGTTTCTGAAACACCTGTTACATATGTTAAATGGCTATGCATCTACTTTCTATATACCAAATTTGAACTAAATAGGTTGTTAAATAAATGTGTATCAGCCATTTATCACTTTTTTGCTATTTATAGTAATGGTGGCCATCTTGGATGCCGCAGGAAGTTGATTTGTGCAAACTTTAATCTGCATCACCTAGGATCCTTACACACAAAATTAGGTTTCAAAATAGGTCTGGTAGTTTCTGAGGAGAAGATTTTCAAAGAATTGGCTAAATATAGCACCTTTTTTGAATATTTGGCTAATAGCGACCCAATAAAAATTGTTTCTGATAAAACCTGTTACATATGTTAAATGGCTATGCATTTATTTTGTATATACCAAATTTGAACTAAATCGGTCGATAAATAAACGTGTATAGGCCATTTATCACTTTTTGCTATTATAGTAACAGTGGCCATCTTGGATGCTGCAGGACGGACATCTTGGATGCTGTAGGAAGTTGATCTTATGCAAACTTTATCTGCATCACCTAGGGACCTAACACAAAAATAGGTTCAAATAGGTCAAGTAGTTTCTGAGGAGAAGATTTTCAAATTAAATATAGCACCTGATTTGAATATTCTGCTAATAGTGACCCAATAAAATTTTTTCTGAAAAACCTGTTATATACGTTAAATGGCTTTGCATCTACTTTGAAATTTGAACTAAATTCGGTTGATAAATTAATGTGTATCAGCCATTTTTTGCTATTTCATAGTAATGGCGGCCATCTTGAATGCTGCAGGAAGTTGATTTGTGCAAACTTTAATCTGCATCACCTAGGGACTTTTCACACCAAAATTTGGTTAAAATTAGTCCAGTAGTTTCAGAGGAGAAGATTAAAGTTTACGCACGGACGCACGCACGCTTCGCCATGCCATCAGCTTCAGCTGGCTATTGCCAGTTGAGCTAAAACTGTGGTCAACTTTGGAATGGTGGAGGAAATAGGAGCACCCAGAAAGACCACTAGCCTAAAGCAAATGAATGAAATTATGAAACAATGACATTTATGCTAACTATAAATGTGCTATTAGATCACATCATCTAAATATCTTAACTGTAATTTCCCTTTTTATCAACCAACTTTGTAATTTACAATAAATAATTTAGAATTATTCTATGTAACAATTTATACAGTTAATTTTGCAATAATGAGTGTAACTCAGTTTTTTTGTGTAAGGATATGCCAATGATATTGACTATAAATGCCATTTTTAAAAACAATTAGGTTGCTGAGCAAATATTTATATTTGTGTAATGAAAAGGTAAATGGTCTGTTAATAACTTGAGGGAGACCTAAAATTTTCTGATTAAAAAAAATATCAGTAATATTGGTATAGGATAATGGTCAAGTGTGAAAGTATGTTAACCTGCAATAGCTGTTTCATTTTACTTCAAAGTCATCCCACCCAGTGTATGCTCTATTTCATACAGGGCTTACATTTACACATCATAAACATCTTACTGGTTACAGGTTTCCCCACCTACATTGGTAATGATGGTACTTAAGGTAGTGTTAACATTCCAAAACAGTTCTCTTTTACCAGAAGGATTATAAATTACAGAAAAGAAGAATGAAACTCAAGACTTAATAAACAAGATTAATTTTCACAAAATTAAAAAATTTTTATCTTGCAAATTTCAAACCTTAATGATTGTATTGATTTTAAAGATTTTTTTAATTTTTGATGCCTTTTTTGAAGAACAATTCAAGCTTATAATATTAATTCTGTCAAAATATTTACTTGTATTGCCCTTAAAAAAGAAACTGCAGAATTCAAGAAATTTTTAGTCATGTTTGTGAAACTGTGGCCTGTAGGGATGAAAAAAGTTTAAAATGGTTTCATTTACTTAAGTTTACTTTCATTTTTCCCCCAGATATTGAGATTACAAGATCAACTCTTGAATTTTAAGAGTCTACTTCATATGCAAATTTAAAATAATATTAAAAGATTACAGGAAGTATTTACACACTAAAGCCAAGAGAGGAATAATAGGCACAAAAGAAGAGCATATGTTATATTGAAGGCATACTTATAAAGTTATAACTGCAAATAAAGCCTATTGTTCTTGAACCAGGATTCACAAATTTATGACAACCAAAGGAAAACTTAAACCTAAATTCTGATACATGGAGGGCATTGTAACAAGGTGGTTGCCTAGTTTTTTAGGTACACAAGAGTACTACCATGTAAGAGGGTACATGAAAGGCATACATTGTAAGGGTGTTGTATAGATTTCTGGTTATATAAAGGGCACTACAAGTAAGGGTGTTGTATATAGTTTCTAAGTTACATGAACAGCAGAACAGTGTTAGAGTATTGTATAGATTTTAAGGTACATGAAAGGCACTACAATGAAAGAGTGTTGTAAAGATTTTAAGGTACATGAAAGGCACTACAATGTAAGAGTGTTTGTATAGATTTTAAGGTACATGAAAGGTACATGAAGGGCACTACAATGTATGAGTATTGCATAAATTTAAAGGTACATGAAGGGCACTACAATGTAAAAGTGTTGTATAGATTTAAGGTACATGAAGGGCACTACAATGTAAGAGTATTGTATAGTTTTAAGGTACACGAAGGGCACTACAATGTAAGAGTTTTGTATAGATTTTAAGGCACATCAAGGGCACTACAATGTAAGAGTACTGTATAGATTTTAAGGTACATGAAAGGCACTAAAATGTAAGAGTGTTGTATAGATTTAAAGGTACATGAAGGGCACTACAATGTAAGAGTGTTTGTATAGATTTTAAGGTACATGAAGGGCACTACAATGTAAGAGTGTTGTATAGATTTTAAGGTACATAAAGGGCACTACAATGTATGAGTGTTGTATAGATTTTAAGGTACATGAAGGGCACTACAATGTATGAGTGTTGTATAGATTTTAAGGTACATAAAGGGCACTACAATGTATGAGTGTTGTATAGATTTTAAGTACATAAAGGGCACTACAATGTATGAGTGTTGTGATAGATTTTAAGGACATAAAGGGCACTACAATGTAAGAGTGTTGTATAGATTTTAAGGTACATAAAAGGCCCTACAATTGTAAGAGTATTGTATAGATTTAAAGGTATAGAAGGGCACTACAATGTAAGAGTGTTGCATAGATTTTAAGGTATATGAAGGGCACTACAATGTATGAGTATGGTATAGATTTAAGGTACATGATGGGCACTACAATGTAGGAGTGTTGTATAGATTTTAAGGTACAGGAAAGGCACTACAATGTAAGAGGTTTGTATAGATTTTAAGGTACATGAAGGGCACTGTAATGTAAGACTGTTGATTTCTTTCTTGACCTTCTACAGAGTATGTACTACATAATAAGGGTGCTGTCTAGTTATCTAAGTTACATTAAGGTAGCTAAAACATAAAATGGTTACCCAGTTTTAAGTTACATAAGTGTATAAGTAGGTTGCCCAATTTTCTTATTAAATTAACAAGAGGCCCAAAAGGGCCTGTGGAGCTCAACTGACAAAAATGGTTCTTGTGCCTTCATTTATATAAACTCGGTACAAGGACTTGAGCTGACGTTAAATGCTAAATATAAAAGCTGTAGGCCTTACAGTTTCAGAGAAGAATATTTTGAAATTTGACTTCCCATATAAGTATATGTAGATATATGTGCCCCTTGGTGGGACCAAAAATGGACCGGGGGCCACCATTTGTACAAACCTGGTAAAGGGACTTGAGCTAATGTTAAATGCCAAATATAAAAGCATTATGCCTTACAGTCTCAGAGAAAAAAATTTTTAAATTTGATTTCCAATATATACATATGCAGATATATGGACCCCTGGGGTGGGGCCAAAAATAGACCGGGGGCCACCATTTGTACAAACTTGGTAAAGGGGCTCAAGCTGATATTAACTGCCAAATATGAAAGCTTAAGGCTTCATGGTTTCAGAGAAGAAGATTTTCAAAGTTGATATCTCACTATAAGCCATATATGCATATGCAGATATATGGACCTCTGGGGTGGGAGCCGAACATGGACCCAGGGCCACCATTTGTACAAACTTGGTAAAGGGGCTCAAGCTGATATTAACTGCCAAATATGAAAGCTTAAGGCTTCATGGTTTCAGAGAAGAAGATTTTCAAAGTTGATTTTCAATTATAAGCCATATGTGCATATGCAGATATATGGACCCCTGGGGTTAGGCCAAAAATAGGACCGGGGGCCACCATTTGTACAAACTTGGTAAAGGGGCTCAAGCTGATATTAACTGCCAAATATGAAAGCTTAAGGCTTCATGGTTTTAGAGAAGAAGATTTTCAAAGTTGATTTTCCATTATAAGCCATATATGCATATGCAGATATATGGACCCCTGGGGTTAGGCCAAAAATAGACCGGGGGCCACCATTTGTACAAACTTGGTAAAGGGGCTCAAGCTGATATTAACTGCCAAATTGAAAGCTTAAGGCTTCATGGTTTCAGAGAAGAAGATTTTTCAAAGTTGATTTTCAATTATAAGCCATATATGCATATGCAGATATATGGACCCCTGGGGTGGGGCCAAAAATAGACCGGGGGCCACCATTTGTACAAACTTGGTAAAGGGGCTCAAGCTGATATTAACTGCCAAATATGAAAGCTTAAGGCTTCATGGTTTTAGAGAAGAAGATTTTCAAAGTTGATTTTCCATTATAAGCCATATATGCATATGCAGATATATGGACCCCTGAGGTGGGGCCAAAAATAGACCGGGGGCCACCATTTGTACAAACTTGGTAAAGGGGCTCAAGCTGATATTAACTGCCAAATATGAAAGCTTAAGGCTTCATGGTTTCAGAGAAGAAGATTTTCAAAGTTGATATCTCATTATAAGCCTTATTTTCACTTTTTATGAAGTATGACAGAAAAACGTTAAAAACGCGTAACCTAGTTTTTGACAGAATTTCACGAAATGTACAACCTACATGTTTAAGGGTGTCTAGAAGCTAAATATCACATCAGATTTTGAATATAACCTATGGTTTCAGAGAAGAACTTATTTTAGGTTTTTTACATTCTAGGTCGCTGTGACCTACTTTTGGTTGCCATGGAAACCAATTGTACAAATTTTCATCTACTCCTTCTAGAGATCATTCCTGCAAAGTTTTGCTAAAATTGGCCCAGTAGTTTCTGAGTTTTTGCTGTTAACGGACGCACGCACGCACGCACACATGCGCCGCATCATGCCATAAGCTCATCTGGCTTTAGCCAGTTGAGCTAAAAATATAAAGACATTGTCCAGTTTTCTAAATTAAATAAAGAGTGCTAGATATTTGGGTATTGTCTTGCTTTTCTTGGGTAACATGAATGGTACTGCAATAAAATGATGACGACTATTTTTGTATAATACCTACCTCATCTCTGGGCAACTTTGATGTTGTACCACAGTTGTAATTACAAGATATTGGATATTTAATACAATCTTCTGTTTCATGTTTCTAGATAAAAATATGAACACAAGTTAAATAACATTTCATAAAATTAGATTAAAAAAAAATTATATTGGAAAGCTGAATGTTGAGTGAACCGATCATGTATTTTTTTCAGGTAGTTTATGCAATTTGATTTCAGCTCAAAATATTCACCTGCTGTGAACCCCATTTAATTGTTAAATAACTTACCTGTTTAAGTATACAGGTGTCCATGATCAATATAATACTTACCTGTTTTATGTATACAGGTGTCCACCACTACAGTTGCTCGGTTGGTAGACTGGGACATAAAAAAAAACCAAATCAAATCAAATCAATATACAGACATCCAGTATCAACACTAGTACTTACCTGTTTTAAGTATACAGGTATCTGTAATTTGCTAGTACATACATTCAGTTGGTTTGTATGTACAGTTGAGAATGTGCTGTTCCTGATTTCTGGCAAGAAACTTTTCCTGACATCCAGAACCTTTAAAAGGGCATTCTACAGGTTTAAATTGACATGCCTTGTCTTCATGAGCCTACAACGAAATAAAACATATTTAGCATAGTATATCAAAACTTGTAGAGAATGTGTTTAAAATGCTTTTACTGCTTCTGAATCCTCAAATAATTGATATTTTCCATTTATTTACTTGTAACTGAAACCTCTAACATGCCTTAAATAGAACCCTTATTGAAACTATATTTGCATTTGTATTTGGGACATTCAGGCCAAAACCAACATTCTGAATCTGCATCAATCAATCAATCAATCAATCAATCAAGGACCAAATAGCATGACTTCTTCCATTATTTTTGAGTTTTGTAATTAAGTGAAACTTTGCCACCACCACCCCATAACACCTCATTGCATAAACCATACAATAAATACATACAATATTCTAATAAACAAGCCTATACAAAAAGTTATTTGTTTTCAACATATAGTGACAAATATAGAATTTTTAGCAATTTCCCCACCTCGTCATTTCCCCACTTATGGGGCCCCCAAGGGAAATAACTCCTTCTTTTATGCAAATCTAAAGGGCTTAACTCAGACATGATGTTTACCAAGTTTCATTAAATTTGGCCCAGTGGTTTTGGAGGACAATATTAAAATGTAAAAAGTTTATGAATGACAGATGACCCACAGCGGACAAAGATGGATAGCAATAGCTCATCTGAGCTTTTAGCTCAGGTGAGTTAAAAATTCAAAAGTAGCACATGGCACAACTGCAAGACTGAATCTTGAAAAGTGATCAATTGTAAAATTTTACACTTAATAAGTATATCTATTAAATATCAATATAAGTGTTATAAAGCATTTTGTATTTACAGGGTTTACATTTAATCTCTAACAGAATGATAGCTATAACTAGAGTTGTAACTTAAGAAACCAATAAACGTAAACCAGGTAATTTATTTATTTATCATAATCAAAAGTATACACTTACATAATAAAAATATGTATGTAAATAAAATATACTGTAGGTGTTAAAGTATAAACATAACCTATCAAATTACAATTACATACATGTATGATGTATCCACAAAGAGAGTATTTCTGGAGATAATTTAATTTGAACAGAAGTTTTCACAGTGTGTTAAAATGTAGCATGTTAAATGAATGAATGAGTCAATCTACCAATCAGAAAAGGGATGATGTGACAAGTAGGATAATTAGTGTCCAAATATAATAAGCTGTACAAATATACTACATGTACTATACAGTTTATTTTTAAGTGTATAGTAAGCCCAAATTTACCAATTTTTAATAGTGAAGATTCTTCAAAAAACTGAGAAGGTTTAAACAGGTATGTTATACTTGCCACAAATTCAGTGTTTGATGTTATATGTCATAATCAATTATTTTATAATGATATAATAGGGGATACAATTAACTTATGACTTTGTCAGGAGAAATGCCTCCATTATGATTTCATTGCCCTTAGGATATATAAATTCATCAATAACTCTGCCATACTAACGTATGTACAAGAAGTACAAGTCTAATGTATTTAAACAGGAAATGTTACATGCAGAGACAAAATATAAACAGGTGTTGGACAGTAGTATGCGTAACTATCGCAAAAAATTACAGAAACAGTTTAAAAACATGAAAGATACAGATCCAAAACAATATTGGAAATTATTAAATAAATCTAGTAGATCAAGTAAATGTAGTATATCTATAAGGAGTTATCTATAAGGAGTTTTACGATCATTTCAAATCTGTTAATACTGATAATGTAGATAATGATGTAGATATTACTGTAGATAGTGATGTATATAATAATGTTAATAATACTGGTATAAATGTGTTAAATGATGCCATTACAAATGATGAAATAATTATGTGTGTAAGAAAGCTGGAAAACAATAAATCGGCTGGTGATGATAGAACTTTTAAATGAATATATTGTGTCTTCTGCCATTATACAACAGACTGTTTTATTTAGTCTATAACACAGGTATAATACCTGAAGCATGGTTAATCGGTAAAATAGTGCCTATTTTTAAGAATAAAGGCAGTGCTAACGATATTCATAATTACAGACCGATTACCTTACTTAGCTGTTTAGGTAAACTTTTTACTACTATTATAAGTACAAGGTTATATAAATACGCAGATGAATATACAATTCTCTGCAAGAGTCAGACTGTTTTTTCGGCCAAACTATTCAACATTAGATAATATTTTTGTTTTATTTAATTTATTTAAAATTTTACGCTTAGTAAAAGGAAATTATTTTGTGCATTTATAGACTTCTCCTCGGCTTTTGATAAAGTCTGGAGAAACAGGTTATGGCATAAACTTTTAAAGAATAATATAAATGGTAAAATGTTACCAATTTATTGTTAATATGTATAATGGTTCAAAATCTAAAATCTCTGTAAATAATACTTTTTCTGACTACTTTGAATGTGACATTGGTGTAAGACAAGGGGAAAGCATGTCACTATTTTTATTTGCCTTATATATGAACGATCTCGAAGATTTTTTAAATACAAACAATGTTGATGGTTTATTAACTGTTGCAGATGAATTTGAAAAGGATATTGGGTGTATATGTAAAGTTTTTTTTAATGCTCTATGCAGATGATACAGTATTGTTAGCAGAACCAAAGAAGATTTACAAGACACTTAATTATTTTTTCAGATTATTGTAAACTTTGGAAACTGAATGTTAATGCATCAAAAACTAAAATTGTTATTTTTTCAAAAGGCAGGGATTTACAAAATATACATTTTTATATTGATGAAACTGAACTTGAGATCGTAAAAGACTTTAAATATCTAGGCGTAGTATTCAGCAGAAGTGGTTCTTTTTCTAAATACCAAAATCAGCTTATCAATAAAGCAACTGCAGCAATGTATAATGTTATTAAAAGGTCAAGATTATACAATTGTCTATTGATTGTCAATTAGATTTGTTTGATAAGATGGTTATGCCAATTTTATTATACGGGTGCAGTGGTTTTGTTTGCCTAAACTTACTACCAAATAAAGGTAGTTTCCCCTTGAAAAATAAGACTAAAATTTCCCAATTTGACAACTAAAATTCTCCAAAAGGCAACAGTGACACACTATCAAAAAGTTTAAGTTAAATCCAGTTGTCCAAACTGTTCTAACAGACAAAAAATGTTAGATATTGTCACAATATAAAATCTTTGCAATGAATTTCAAAATTCTGAGTGTAATAAGTGGCATAAAAGGGTCCAAATTTTCCCAATCTGAAAGGTGGAAGGTAGTTTTTAAAAATCATAGCAAAATCACTGGGTGTGAAACATGGGGTTTCAGCAACTGTGATATTTTAGAAAGAGTCCATCTTAAATTTTGTAAATTAATTTTAAATGTTTAAAAGTCAACACCAAATTTTATTTTTATGGTGAATTAGCAAGGTATCCTATCAGTGTTTATGCAAAAACAAGAATTATAGGCTTTTGGGCAAATATTGTTACTGGTAAACAAACAAAATATTCATTCTTTAATTGATTTATAATATGCTATATTACAAATTTTTAAAAGGTATAAATTTTGAATGGTTTATGAAAGTTAAGTCAATTTAAGATGAATGTGGTATGAGTAATATTTTACATTGTCAAAATTTTAATTAAAAGTGGGTAGTTAAGTCTGTTAAATTGAAGTTATGTGATCAGTTCCAACAGAAATGGAGTAGTGATTGTAATAATTCTTCTAAAGGCATATTTACTAATGATTTTCAACTTCAATATTATTTAAGATCAAATCTCTGTAAGAAAAATAAATTATTTTAAGTAAATTTAGGACAAGCAACCATAGATTACCAATTGAAAATGGTTGTTGGCAAAATATAGATAGGAATGAAAGACTTTGTAATTTTGTTGGGATGAAATTGGGGATGAATATCATTATATTTAAAATGTACTTCTTTAACTAGTGAACGAAATAAATATATTCCTATTTTATTCTCTAAAAATCCAAATATTGTGAAATTTTATGACTTATTTTCTTCAAAAAAGATGTCTGTATTAAACAATTTGTGCACATTTATTAGTATTATCAAGTATAACTCACGTATGCTTATGTAATTATGTATAATATAATGTATTATACGTGTATGTTCTCTATATTGTAAATGTACAATTTATGAGAAATAAAGAACTAGAGCCACTTCAAATATCAAATGTCCTCAAGTCTTTGTTTTTTGCTCAACCAGTCTTCTTTGATTCATCACCAAAATTTGACTGCATAAACATTGTTGATACTCCTGCACATTCATGAGTTGTTTGTACTTAAGAAAGCCATAAGAGGAGTTGAATGGCTGAAATGGATACTGGTACCCATTAAATAAAAAACTTGAATATTAACAACTGAAATGGATACCGGAACCCATTAAATACAAGAGGCCCATGGGCCTTAACGCTCACCTGAGGACATGGCCAACCTGAGGATATATCCAAAATCATTTGCAAAAATACATAAAATATTCTAATATACATTCCTACAAAAAAGTTAATAGTTTTCAAGATAATTAACAATTGAGTCTTTTTATGCATCTATGCCTTTGACCTTTAAATGTAAGACCTTGAATCTTATATCAGAATAATCACCATATCAATTCCTAAAATATTCTAATATACATGCCATACAAAAAGTTAATAGTTTCCAAAGATAATAAACAATTTCAGTCTTTTTATGCACCTATGACCTTGACCTTTGAATGTATGACCTTGAGCCACATATCAAAATGATTGTCATATCAATACCTACAAAATTCTAGTATATATACCTTTGCAAAAAGTTAATAGTTTTCAAGATAATTAACAATTTGGGTCTTTTTATGCATCTATGACCTTGACATTCAATTGTAAAACCTTGAATCTTATATCAGAATGATCACCATATCAATTCCTACAATAATCTAATATACATGCAAATACAAATAGTTAATAGTTTCCAAGATAATTAACAATTTCAGTCTTTTTATGCACCTATGACCTTGACCTTTGAATGTATGACCTTGAGCCATATATCAAAATGTTCGTCATGTCAATACCTACAATATTCTATAATACATGCCTATACAAAAAGTTTATAGTTTTCAAGCTAACACACAATTTTAGTCTTTTTTAGCAAAAAAATAACATTTCAGGGGCAACAACTCCTACATGCATTATCATACAGTTACGAAACTTTGTACCTTTTTACATTTTGTCCTGCTAAACATTTTAACAATGTTTTAATATTATATATCTCTTATAATTTGGAAGAAAAAAGCCTAAAACTGCACAAATTACAAACTAGGTCATGACCTTGAACTTTGACCTTGACCCCATTTTGAAGGTTATTTCAAGAAAAAGTCAAAACTGAAAACCCCATGTCAATATCTATTCATATAGTCAAGTTATAATAATTTGCAGCCATTTTACGAAATTTTCAAAATTAAACGCAAAAACGCGTAACCTAATTTTTTACCAAATTTCACAAAATGAACAATTTATAAGCTTAAGACCCTAGAGAAGCCAAATATCACATCAGATTTTTTCTCCCATCATCGCTTTCGGAGAAGAAGATTTTTAAAGTTTTTTGGAACCATGGGTCACCTTGACCTAGTTTTGGGAGCCATGACAACGTCACGAACAAATCTGAATTGCACTGGCCCATATATGCATCTGACCAAGTTTCATTGAAATCTACCTCATAGTTTTAGAAAAGAAGTTGAAAATGTAAAAGTTTACGCCGCGGACGACGACGACGACAACGCCGCCGCCGACGACGACGACAGACAAATTTTGATCAGAAAAGCTCACTTGAGCCTTTGGCTCAGGTGAGCTAAAAACCAGATAGGATTTATTGTGTTTTACACCCAAGTCAAGATTCTTTTAATTATATTGAGACAACTAATTCAGGGATTGTGGAGGAAACTGGAGTGCTTGGGAAAAAAAACCAACCTTTAGCAAGTGAACTCACAAATTTTCTCACATTTTGAAGTGCCAAAGTGGGATCCAATCCTAGTTAGTAATTTGCACTGTTATCTGTAAGCAAATGCTTTGGACCTTTTGGTCACCAAGGCCCCAAAAAATTAACAAAATAGTCATGTTTACACCTGAAGTAATATTTTTGATGAAGTATAAAATCATATGTGCAAAAGAATCCACTATTTGTCTTGTAAAATCCACACAACAGCAACCTTTGACTGTGTGCAGAAATATTTCATTGTAACAGCAAATGTACAAATCAATTTCCTGCTATAACTAGACTCAACTAAGTGAAAAATACTGAACTTGATTCATTTTTTAGTTTCCTATGAAAATGAAGCATAATTTATTGTCACAAACAATAGGGCTATTTGACCAACCTAAATTTTGAATCATATTTATTGGAAGCTAAGTTACAGTAGTAGCCTGTATTTGGTTACTTCTGTAGGTTATAGTACAGACAGCTATATTTGACACAAAATGACAAAAATCGCTTTTTGATTTGAACATAATTGGATTGGTTGGTCTGAAACCAAGATCTTAATTCACAGACTAAAGTTTAAATCATATCATCACAAAGTCCTTGGTAAATATGCAAATAACAAATGCCTAAGTTTTAATATATATTCCTAATATCAGCTCATGCGAAGTAGGGAACTAAACAGAAATAAGCTTTCTAGTAATTAAACACCTGCTCACACTATTAAGTACAAATATATTCATATTAGTATAACTCTGTATAATAAGGGTCTTGAAATGGTCAAATTTGCTGGACAAAGCTGACCCACCAACATAATTTCCCCAGAAATACATATTTAGCACTTTTGCAGCTGATGTCAGTCATTTCCAAAGTTGCCTTCTCAATACAATGGTGATAAATAAAATCTGTTAATGAGAAGATTTACAAATGGTCGAGAGATCCTGATTTTTTTTCCACTTACTTCATTACTTTAACCTACTACTTACCAACAATTAATCTTTCTTCCTTTGGAGGTCCTTTAAAGAATTTCCTAAATTCTTCTGTTCTTGATTTATAAGTTGGGCTCCACATCTACAAGTATAATTTACAGAATGTGTAAATATATATACAAGTATATCTATCTATCTATCTATCTATATATATATTTAAGATAAACAAGAACACTACAATATGAATGATGCCATAAGTCTGCTTGAATTTCCAATCACCAAGGTTTCTGCATCTGGCAAGTAAAATTAACCTGACGTTTTGCTTTTTTCCCTTCACACCAATGAGACCATTGCCCTGGCTAACCCATACTCTAGGTAGAGGGTCCAGTAACTACTCTTTTCAAAAGCCAAGCCTTATAGTAGTTAAGAACATTAAAACTGTCCTAGACATGTGCAAAATTTTGAATTTGAATATACAGTCAAACCTGTCTATAAAGGCCATCCATTGGAATCAGTAAAAGTGGCCTTTATGGACAGGTGGCCTTTATATAAAAGTTCAAATAATATGAATAAAGAGCAACTGGGATAGAATTTTATTGGCTTTTATAAGCAGAAGACCCTTATAGAGAGGTGGCCTTCAAGGCAGGTTTGACTGTACCAAAAAAATTTTTTTTTTGGTAAAAATTCATAAATTTGCAAGACACTAGTGCTGTGAGTACATTACACACATTTTATATAGGAGGGGGATTTTCATTCCAGGCACTGAATCTCATTTTCATTTCATTTCAGTCATTGATTAATTACCTAATTGGACTCCTTGTATTACCCATTCTTAGAGACATACAGTCTCATTTCACTAAGTAAACCGAGGTCAGTTTTGGAGAATAATATCATGCAATTTTCATGTTAAATAACTTCAAAACAATTTAAGAAAGCAAGGGAAAATGATGAACATTTAACTTAATTATTATTGCCTATCAACAGTTTTTGGTAATTCACAGGCAGTATGTATTAGTTACATTCAGCATTGGCTTTGCCTATTCTAGTGGAGTAATGGTGTTTTATGCCTCAGTAAAGATTCTTTCACTTATTTCGAGCCAGCCAGTTCTGGGATGTTGGAAGAACCCGGAGTGCCCGGAGAAAACCACCAACCTTTGGCAAGCAAACTTACAAACTTTCTCACACTAGGATTTGTCCCGAGTGGGATTTGAACCCAGGTGGTGAGAGGCCCTGTGATCCCTAAGTGTGTGCTTTAGACCACTCGGCCACCAAGGCCCCCCATTGCTAATTAGAATTCAAGTCATTAAGAAATAACCAAAAAGTATACTACCCTTTGAACCAATGAAATCATTAGAAATTTGTCAAATCTTATATGTCCATAAAAACACTTTGAACCAAAACTATTTTCCATTTGCCAAGTAAAAACATTTTATGATGTTGATCCACTCTGTAATTCCATTTCAACTTAAATCACATAATGAAATTGACCTGAAGCTAGTTTTAAATGTCAACATGCCTACAACACTATAAATGGCAAAATCAATGGCCTTCAGCATTTTGTGTCTATATATATATATATATATATATATATATATATATATATATATATTCAAATGGTCTATTAAAAGACTTTGTTTTTTTAAAAAATAAATTATAAAAAATAACTACAGTAATAATGGCTAAATAAATAAATAAATAAAATAAATAAATAAATAAATAAATAAATAAATAAATAAATAAATAAATAAATAAATAAATAAATAAATAAATGAAAACCTTATTTTAAAAAAGTGTGCAAATTTTAAACTAGCATTGTCAGAAGAAAAAAAGGCTCACCTGAGACCCCAAATTTTAAAATTTAAACTTGAACCAAAAATTTTAAGACTTAGTTGACATGAGCCAACTCATAAAAAAACTCACTACAATTACTTAAAACAACAATTCAATTCTGTTTTCTCCACCATTTCAGAACTGATCCCGTCAAATACAAGAAAGGATCATAAAACACCATTAATCAAATCCAATCCACTCTTATTCTCTAATGTATTTTCCTCCTTTTTAAGCAGCACTTTCTGCATACTAAACATGTATCAGAACATCTATTATAATCTGTATCAGTGTATCATATTCTTATTATTTCTGTCAATAAATGCATATCATTTCTCTTCTTGGGATTTCCAATTACAAAACAAAAACGTTCAAGGTATCAATTTATACAGCTATATAATCAGTATACGTCTAATTATCATATATTTCTTTTCTACAGAAGATACAATTATTGTTTCTGTAATTATTTTTGTTTGAACAAAAGACATGTTATGAATTTAGTTTTCATTCAAAATTCAGAAAATATAAAATCAGAGAACGACAGGTGTTATAAAAAAGATGAGTGAATTCGAGTGAATAAACCGTGCAATTTAACCTGATAATACATTTGTTCACATGGGGCCTCGATAGAATTGGGTCTTAAGCATGTGCATGCATGCAGAGCATAGTATATCTTACTGTCTAGGTTTAAATCTCACTTGAGCAGATCCTAGCCTATTCATATGCTGAAGGTTGGCAGTTTTCTCTGGGCCCTCTGGTTTCCTACACTATTCCAGAACTGACTGCCTTGAAAAATTCTTGACTGGGGTGTAACACACTATTACTCAACTCAACTCAACATTTGTTCACATGTAGATTTTATCACTGTAATAATGAAATCCTAACCTACTAGTTTCTGAGCAAAGCAAAATGAAAAACATCACAGCAAGTATTATTAAAGTACAGTCAAACTTCGATTATTTGAAGTTAAAGGGTCTTTATTTTAGGTTCGAATAATCGGGGGTTCGAATTATCGAACAAGTTAATTTGAAACTTTGATCCACTGTACGTTATCTTAAGACACAACATTATTCTATTGCACATTGAAAGTGTTTTATCTGTGTCTGTTTATAATGAATAATGTCATGACCTATCATGATTAATTTCATAAAAACAGAAATATTAATTTTATTTTAATAAAAATAAAAATTTAATATCATCTGGTACAAAATCAAACACGCGTTGTAATACATACGACACAGTAAGTACAGCCATTCAGAACAAGTACACCATGCTTTTTCATGCACGCAATATACACGTTTTTATGATTTTACAGAATTTTAAATGAAACGAAATGGAACAGGTTTATATAATTTCTAGAACTGAAATGTGAATAAGGCAGAAAACTGTCTCTGTCAACTTTATTATTAATAATGATTTTTTTAATCCCGACTAGACTATATAAAATATCAAATTAATATTCAGATACCGTTTTTTTTTAAATTTTTGATGATGGTAATCGTGGTCAACAGAATTCTTTTTATCGTTTACTTGAGTATTGCTACACATGTGCAGCTCATTTTCTGTTACACCTGGGATTATAATTACTGTTTCATTGAACAATTATGATTATTTTTTGCAAATAATTATCAACATGGCTTATGATGGACAATACATGGCGTACTCATGTCTACAAAATGACCGTCAGTTACGCTTGGGTAACATAAATGGGTAAAGGTGAAACCATACTCATTTGTATTAAATTGTACAGGTGAGAGTATTACATTTTAGAAATGAATAAAAATGTCAACTTTGAATTTTTTGGGGTATATTTCCACTGAAAAGTCTAAAGCAGGACTCAATTTAGGTTTGAATAATCGCGGGTATTCGAATTACAAAGTTCGAATAAGCGAAGATTTTAAATAAGAAGTTATAGCGCAGGGCGGTCGGGACCTACGGAGAACTTCGAATAACCTAAGGTATTCGAATAATAGAAGTTCGAATAACCGAAGTTTGTCTGTATTTTCTACTGTTTGAAAGTTATTCATATAAAGTGGACATTGACCTTGACCTTTGACTCATTTTCCTCCATGCAATGCATTTTGCACATCTTAATTTCACAAAGATTTGTGTTGTGGCAAGTTTCATTAAAATCATTCATACTTTTAAAGTCATGAGAATGACAAAAGAAATGTTGACAGATGACAAATTTTAATTGGCATGATTATGACCTTTGACCTTAACCATAATGTTTGTACTCTTTACACTTTCTTAAACTGATAAACATTCATGGCAAGTTTCATTAAAATCCTTTATACAGTTTAAAGCTAAGAAGCTGACATGGAAATGTTTACACTCTGAAAAAAACAAATTGTAGTTTCTGAAGGGTTGTGACCTTGACCTTTGACATGGATCTCAATGCAATGTAATTTGCATATCTTCTAAAATTCATGCCAAATTTCATTTAATTATTGAATAATGAAAAGAACCCATAAGTAATGTACATTTGTGAAACACCCAAATTTTAGATTTTTCAGCATGCTGTGACCTTAACCTAAAACATCTATGTATTGTGCTCCACACATCTGTGGGGCCTCAGTGGCCGAGTGGTCTAAAGCGCGCGCTCACATATCAGAGTGCCTCTCATCGCCTGGGTTCGAATCCCACTCGAGACAGATCCTAGTGTGAGAAAGTTTGTCAGTTTGCTTGCCGAAGGTCGGTGGTTTTCTCTGGGCACTCCGGTTTCCTCCACCATCCCAGAACTGACAGCCTCAAATTAAGTGAAAGAATCTTGACTGGGGCGTAAAACACCATTACTCCACTCCACTCCACACATCAAAATCCTTCATACCTTTCAAGAGTTATGGACACAAACAAAAATGTCATTGGAAAGACATATTAACTTTACAGTTTCATTAGTTAATAATACAAATAGATAGGCATAAGAAAAATAATATTAACATAATTCAAGAATTTCTTTACTAAAATTTTAGGTAGGTAGTTGCTGACACCTGGGACAAAAAATTATTACAATAATAATATTTATTAAATTTATTTAATAAAAGTAATACTTAGAGGAATTTTCTGAAATTGTGCATTCATATTTTAACAAGAGGCCAATGGGCCTTAACGCTCACCTGAAGATATGTCCAATATTGTTTGCAAAGTGCAGTAGACAATATATTACGTACAGAAACTTTAAAAGTTGTCTGAAGTTAAGAACTCCCACAAAACTTAATCAGAAATATATCCACTAACATTTCATTCATAAGTAGCTTATATAATATGCATGAAGTAACTGTAGTGCAATGAATAATTTCCAAATCATTAATCAATTTCAGTATACTAATGCAGCTTTGTCCTTGACCTTTCAACATATATGACCTTGAACCATATATGATTGTCATGTCAATACCTATAATATTCTAATATACATGCCTATGCATGAAATTAATAGCTTTTAAGATAATTAATAATCTTAGTATTTCATGTTGATATGACCTTGACCTTTGAACATATAACCTTGAACCATATATCAAAATGATCGTTGTCGTAATACCTACAACATTCTAATATACATGCCTATACAAAAAGTTATTAGTTTTTAAGATAATTAGCAATTTAAGTGTTCTTTTGCAGCTGTGACCTTGACCTTTCAACAAATGACCTTGAACCATATATCAAAATGATTGTTGTCGCAATATTTACAATATTCTAATATACATGCCTATACAAAAAGTTAATGGTTCTCAAGATAATTAGCAATTTAAGTCTTTTTTGCAGCTGTGACCTTGACCTTTAAACATATGACCTTGAACCATATATCAAAATGATCATCATGTCAAAACCTACAATATTCTAATATACATGCCTATACAAAAAGTTAATAGTTTTCAAGATAATTAGCAATTTAAATCTTTTTTTGCAGCTGTGACCTTGACCTTTTAACATATGACCTTGAACCATATATCAAAATGATTGTTGTCGCAATATTTACAATATTCTAATATACATGCCTATACAAAAAGTTAATGGTTTCAAGATAATTAGCAATTTAAGTCTTTTTTGCAGCTGTGACCTTGACCTT
Source organism: Tegillarca granosa (assembly GCA_029721355.1). Lineage (NCBI taxonomy): Eukaryota > Metazoa > Mollusca > Bivalvia > Arcoida > Arcidae > Tegillarca > Tegillarca granosa. The sequence goes on along the minus strand of CM056611.1, from coordinate 9,884,029 downwards.
TCAACATATGACCTTGAACCATATATCAAAATGATCATCATGTCAATACCTACAATGTTCTATTATACATGCCTATACAAAATGTTATTAGTTTTCAAGATAATTAGCAATTTAAGTCTTCTTTTGCAGCTGTGACCTTGACCTTTTAACATATGACCTTGAACCATGTATCAAAATGATCATCATGTCAAAACCTACAATATTCTAATATACATGCCTATACAAAAAGTTAATAGTTTTCAAGATAATTAGCAATTTAAATCTTTTTTTGCAGCTGTGACCTTGACCTTTTAACATATGACCTTGAACCATATATCAAAATGATTGTTGTCGCAATATTTACAATATTCTAATATACATGCCTATACAAAAAGTTAATGGTTTCAAGATAATTAGCAATTTAAGTCTTTTTTGCAGCTGTGACCTTGACCTTTCAACATATGACCTTGAACCATATATCAAAATGATCATCATGTCAATACCTACAATGTTCTATTATACATGCCTATACAAAATGTTATTAGTTTTCAAGATAATTAGCAATTTAAGTCTTCTTTTGCAGCTGTGACCTTGACCTTTTAACATATGACCTTGAACCATGTATCAAAATGATCGTTGTCGCAATACCTACAATATTCTAATATACATGCCTATACAAAATGTAAATAGTTTTTAAGATAATTAGCAATTTCAGTCTTTTTTTGCAGCAATGACCTTGACCTTTCAATATATGACCTTGAATCATATATCCAAATGATCGTTGTCGCAATACCTACAATATTCTAATATACATGCCTATACAAAAAGTTAACAGTTTTCAAGATAATTAGCAATTTAAGTCTTCTTTTGCAGCTTTGACCTTGACCTTTCAACATATGACCTTGATCCATATATCAAAATGATCGTCATTTCAATATCTACAACATTCTAATATACATGCCTATACAAAAAGTTAATGGTTTTAAAGATATAGTGACAAACATATAATTTTTAGCAATTTCCCCACTTAGTGCCTTACAATTCCCCATTTTGAGCCCCATGGCTACCATTTGTGCAAATCTGAAAATATACCTAAGGATGTTATAAATGAAATAACTAAGGTATATCTCTTGTAGATGCAGAGGAGAAGATTTTCAAAGTTTTCACTCTTTCCCCCCTTGTGGCGCCCAAAGGGGACATAACTCCTTCATTTGTGCAAATCTGAAAGGGCTTCACCCAGGCATGATGGTTACCAAGTTTCATTAAATTTGGCCCAGTGGTTTTGGAGGAGAAGATTAAAACGTAAAAAGTTTACGCACGACGGATGACACGACGGACGAAGATGGATAGCAAAAGCTCATCTGAGCTTTCAGCTCAGGTGAGCTAAAAATGTGCTTGATTGTATAAGACAAAAAGAAAAAAGTATTTTTTTTAAAAAATTGAACTGTCATGTGTTAATTCTACCCAATTTCTTTGAATCTTGAATGAAAGGCAGTTTTTTTTTTCCTGAAATTGAGTTTAATTTTTTACACAAATTACATGAATCATTTTAACTTTGTTAACCTTTTATAAATTACTGCAGCGAAGGATACATCCAGTGTCAATCAGATTGATTGAAAGTACCATACTTACATACATGCTTATTTTGTTTATTTTTGTACACAAGCAAGTAAATTTGTAAAAGTTATCATCCAAATTCATGCAATTACTTACTTTAATACTCAAAAATCCTAAATTTGTCAAACCATGTGTAGCAGGATCCTAAAAATCAACATTTTTTTAGTTGTTGCAAAACTCAACAAAATATATTAGAATTTTTTCCCAAATTTAAAAATGCTACAAAAAGTTTAAAAAATATAACTGTTAATGGAAAGAACAAAAATGTGTATTTATTAAAAAAAAATTGTGTTGATTAAAGATTTGATAAAAAATGATCATTTTGATTGATCTGTTCCTTTATGTGCGGTTGATCAGAGTTATTTCCCTTTGTCCCATCACTTACCTTAAGAAATAAATCATATTTATCCTACAAGTGAAATTCATGAAAACAAAAGTTACAAACCAGACAACTTCATTTCAACACGCGTTTTATTATTAATCATATATATATATATATATATATATATATATATATATATATATATATATATATATATATATATATATATCTTTAAGCAAATGAAAAAAATATTGTGAAAAAAATATTAAAATTTTCTGAAGAATAGTCTTGCTCGTGATTCATCTGTAAACCAAAGACTTTTATATTTGCCTCCATATCTGTCATAATAATGCTTTCCTGCTATAAGAGTCTAGTCGTAAAAACTAGATAACGTCCTTGATCTCTTTCCTTCTTTAAACATTGTAAGAAAATGAGAGAGAGAGAGAGAGAGAGGAGAGAGAGAGAGAGAGAGAGAGAGAGAGAGAGAGAGAGAAATTAATTTCAAATAGTCGAGGTATAGCAATATTTAGGTAATTTTGAAGTTTTAAAAGCAAAAATTCAAAACTTATTTGAAATTTACAGAAATAAACAAATTAAATGGTGATTTTAGTTTTTCAATCAAAGGGGCATAACTCCTAAAAAAGGTAAAACATGAATCTGAATTTGCATGTGATATTTTGCTCAGTAGAACTAGATTTTAAATTTCAAAAGAAATCATTTATGATCTCAGTTTGCAGTCTCTGAAATACAAGTCTAGTCTGATAAACAGACAGGCAGCTTTACACCATAATGCCAAAAAGGTGTATAAAAAAAGTATTTCAATACCAATAATAATTAAAAAAAAGTGTGAAAAAAAGTGTATGTCAGCCATTGTATGTCAACTACCCTTTACGGAGATGTGCATTAAAATAAGAAAAAGAAGTGAAAAAAAAAAAGACCAAAAAAAATGCAGTAATGAAAAGATGTCATATTCCAGTAGGTGATTAAAAAAAAATTAATAAAATAAATTGTTAATTGTATCAGCAAGCTTTTAACAACCTAAATTATATGGAATTGTCAGAATAAGTGGTAAAGATCAAAGATTTGACTCCGGTGACTTGACCTTTGACCTACTTAAATTAGTTTCGAATGCAATACATCATCTCATGTTAGTATACTATTATGCCAAGTTTGATAAAAGTCATCCAATACATGTAGTAGACACAATATAGGGACTGTCGGGGGACAGATGGATGAATGAATGAAGATGGGTAGATGGACAGATGGATGGATTGACAAATGAATAAATGGACAAATGGACCAGAGGATTCTTCTTTACAACCATAAACTTTATTATTAAGGGTGGAATAATTTAGTTTCAGTCTCTTGTATACTAGTATGTTGATTAACATTCTCATGGTGGCCCATGATTTTTTTCTTAATCTTTGGAGATCATTATTTAATTGAGTAACAGTAACAAGAGTTTAAAGCTGCATTAAGTTTTCCAAAGAAAAAATTAAAACGGTGCTAATCTAATTAATGTTGTACCTAATGAACAATGTTACATTTGGTTCAACGAATAAAGCTTAAATAAATACAGGAATTACAGTAATTACCAACCGAGATGTAGCATTTGAGATCTTATATTAGAACAAGGTTATGTCATAAAAAAAAACAGGCCATTTAAACACAACTCTTAAAACAGTGAAATACGAGAAATTAAACACTGAACTTTGTTGAATTTGTCATTTGTGACACAGTAAGGGATACATAACACCATTTTAAATACATCTGGATATCAATGACGGAAAATTAATGCAATTTGTTATGTTTCACCTTCGATTCATGGGATTTTTTGTACATCCGTGCACATGCTCCAAGCTCATAATAATCATCTTTAAACATTGACCAACCGGTTAGAGGATTCCGTTCAAAAAGAAAAAAAAAAAGAAATGAAATTTTAGAAAATGAATCTCAGGGATCGTGGTTAGAGGATATCTATTTTTAAAAAAATATATTTTTAGAAAATCAAAAAAATTAATTAATTATTTGAAATGTTTAAATGATAGAATTTAGCAATATACCACAATGACCAATAACCTACAGGGTGTCTTCAGGTGAGATACATTTGTATATGTTCTCATGTAGAATTGTCATATCACCTGCCAACATTTTTATTAGAAACAGCACAGATTTGATTTGATTTCATGGGTTTTTTTTTCATCCCAGTGAAGAATATTTCACTTCTATCGAGATGTCTTATCCGAAGGACCTGTAAACAGCATGGAGGCAAACAATGTATTATCCTATCATCTAATAAAAAAATACATTGAGATTATAGTCCTAAGCATGATATGAAAACAGGACAAAGATCCAGAGTTTTCTGGAAAACATCATTATTCAATTGAAAGGTCAGGACGAGGTGGACAAATCCTCCAACTTTCGACTACTGTATACATAATTAGCTCAGAAAAAAATCCTCAAACTTTTGACTACTGTATACATAATTAGCTCAGAAAAAATCCTCAAACTTTTGACTACTGTATACATAATTAGCTCAGAAAAAAATCCTCAAACTTTTGACTACTGTATACATAATTAGCTCAGAAAAAAAATCCTCAAACTTTTGACTACTGTATACATAATTAGCTCAGAAAAAAATCCTCAAACTTTTGACTACTGTATACATAATTAGCTCAGAAAAAAATCCTCAAACTTTTGACTACTGTATACATAATTAGCTCAGAAAAAAATCCTTAAACTTTTGACTACTGTATACATAATTAGCTCAGAAAAAAATCCTCAAACTTTTGACTACTGTATACATAATTAGCTCAGAAAAAAATCCTCAAACTTTTGACTACTGTATACATAATTAGCTCAGAAAAAAATCCTCAAACTTTTGACTACTGTATACATAATTAGCTCAGAAAAAATCCTCAAACTTTTGACTACTGTATACATAATTAGCTCAGAAAAAAATCCTCAAACTTTTGACTACTGTATACATAATTAGCTCAGAAAAAATCCTCAAACTTTTGACTACTGTATACATAATTAGCTCAGAAAAAAATCCTCAAACTTTTGACTACTGTATACATAATTAGCTCAGAAAAAAATCCTCAAACTTTTGACTACTGTATATATAATTAGCTCAGAAAAAAATCCTCAATTTTTTGACTACTGTATACATAATTAGCTCAGAAAAAAATCCTCAAACTTTTGACTACTGTATACATAATTAGCTCAGAAAAGTTTAATTTCAAGTGTGAATACAAAATTTGGACCACAAATGTGTTTTGTAACATTTATTAAAGACATACGGTACTCAAAATCCTCACAGTCAAATGACAAATGTGTTTTCACGTTAATATGACTTTATCACTTTGTCGCCATCTTTGTTTTTCATGCACCTGCTAGATAGGTAGTGTGAGATTTTGTTCTGTGTGAACAATTTTCTTGGTGCATGTTCTTGTTGTTATGGCATGTCAATGTACTTGACCTAAGAACATCTTGCCCCCAAAAAATCCACATCATTTGTAATGAAAAATACCAGAATTTTTTAAAGTCAAACTTGATCTTTGTCAAGGGAAATAACTCTTGCATTGGGAGTGTGTAAAAATGTTGTGTATAATTGTAATAGTTGAAGTAATTTAGAAATCTATAGGAGGGAAAAAATTGGTTATCATTTTATTTTGGTATATTATATGCTGAATATATACTATTAAAAAAAGATATATATATATATATATATATATATATATATATATATATATATATATATATATATATATTAATCGGTACATCTTAGAAATATAATATTATATAATGTTCACTTTTCACCAAAATATTTTAACATGACCTTTCCGAGGACAGATAAACCCACATGCACATGCAGTTTGTGCAGACCAGCTACATTCTGAAAAGATTTTGCACTGATCTTTATTCTCATTTTCTTTTCTTGTCTTCGCTAAGCACTTGGCATTACGAAATGAAAGTCATGGTTCTTTCAGATGGGAACTTAAAATGGGCGAGGTCCCGTGTCATGGCAGGCATGGCACAATAAAGAACCCTGCCGTATAATGCCATCAGCGCAACGCACACGCAAAATTTCTGCATTTTCAAAATATAAGTGAAATATTCTTGACTGGGGCGTTAAACACCATTACTCAACTCAACTCTTTCCTTGGGGTAATGAGAGAAAACTGTATTGTATATACTAAAGCATAGATATTTTTAACTTTTAAGTTTTTTTAAGGCAGTCATGAACCATAGGGGGGGGGGTATGCTTGTTTGTGGCATACTTACTCAGAGGGCTAGCTCTTTACCAAAAAGTCCCTCTAAGTCTGTGCTGGTACACACAAGACCATTATACACACTCACACGTCACATGCATACATGAACATCTTCTAAGGTGATTCCATAGTGATCAATGACCTTGCTCTCATCGCTAAATATAGATTGCTGATGTGACCTTAAACAACATTACAACAACAACAACAACAACAACAACAACAACAACAATATATTTAGGGAAATACCTAAATGGTTTAATGGTTGCTGGAAATCATTTATAATAGAAAAACTGCCTTAGCATTCAATCTACAAATAAAATGATTTGCTAATTCCATGAAGGACAATATTGTGTAGTTTTCATTTTACAAATTGTAACCATCAGCAAATTTAATACTGAAAATTTAGTCAATAAAATCTTCATTGACAACTGAACAAATCTACTTGACAACCAGCTAGTTTGGAAGTAGCTTTTATCAAGTCTGTCTCTAATATATAAACAAGATTATCAAATTTATGTGAAAATCGTTTATAGGTCTGTAACAACAATTTATTTTGTGTGAGTTTAAAACTAAGACCCATACTAGGGATAGAATATGATTTCCATTTGAGTTGAGTCGGATGTGCCCTAGCTAGTGGGATCTGAACGTAAGTGTTGGGATTTGTAAGCAAGGGCTTGAGATCAAACTCTCCTTTAGACCCAGATACTTTATTTAATTAATCTAAATGGGGTTGATAAATTGACCTATATGCTACCCTTTACATTATAACTAGTTTAAATTGGCCCAACACTTCAGAGATGAAAAAAAAATTAGTTTACACACACACACACACACACACACACACACACACACACACACACACACACACACACACCAGGGCTCTACAAATGCCAGTGAGGTCAATTGGCAGCAGGCAAAGTGAATATCACCCCCCCCCCCCTTCCCAACGATCGGCAAAGGGTCCAACCCAAAAATGGTCGTTATCAATCTAGTCAGCTCTTGTATATATAATTCAGGGGAGGTTATTAACTATCCATAAACTGAATCGATCAGGCACGTGTATGTGTTTGTATACTGTAGTAGAAACAATGTGAACAGGTGAAGCCACTGGTAATCAATTAACTTGTAAGGTATTAGGTAATTACCTGTGAATAGGGAAGTTCAGTGAATCATGACACTGTCCTAAGTACTTTTAATTGTTATCAAGCCGGCATTAAAGAATTTTTAATCAGATTTTTGTCTTACTTGTATGGAGAAAAAGCTGATTCGGATATTTTTCAATCGGCTTTTTTAAGTTTGAATCAGCATTTTTGCCAAAAATTGGCGTTTGTGAAGGCCTGACACACATACACTTTTTCACTTCCATTTTTTCCCCAGATGACCTTGGAAATGACATCATTTGCAAGCAACCAAAAATAAAACTTAAACTTCTCGTTCAACTGGTCTCCGTATATAATACCAAACACACACACACAGACACACACACCTTTCCACGTCATTAACGCACAAAGCCTTTGGCCAGGTGAGCTAAAAAGTATTGAAAAATTCTCTGATGTGAGAGAGAGAGAGAGAGAGAGAGAGAGAGAGAGAGAGAGAGAGAGAGAGAGAGAGAGAGAGAGAGAGAGAGAGATATTGAGAAAAACAGATCTGTAATTTAAAAAAATGTGTTGTAAAAATCACCAGATTTAAATGACAATTTTAAGTAACACCTATAACCCAAAATTCCATTATAAATTGAATACTTTTAAAAATCTGTATGCACAATTCTGTATAATACAAATCATATTTTTTTCATGCTTTGCTCAGAGCAAATCTTGAATAAATTCCTTGAGTAAGATCCACATAAAAAATCATGATAAAATCCCGGACCTTGAAGGATACTTACCGCTACTGGTATTTCAAGTAACTCCTAATTATAATAAATTCATAAATATTATGAAACAACAGTTAGTAAAACAAGGGTGAGAGAAGAAGAGTTACTTAAAGAAAAATGAAATAACATATTAAAAGACATCTTAATATGAAAAAGTACTGAAAATAGTACAAAAATCTACCGAATACCTAGCACTATGCTTTGAAAAGCCTTCAATTAATTGGATTGGGGACATTATTAGTTAAAGGTGAAAAGGTTGAACTGTTAACCATCCCAAGCAATAGCACGAATTTTTTTTTTTTTTCATTCTAATCTTTATTTTTTTTTAAATTTTTTTTAAAATTTTTTTTTCTGTTACACTCCTAAATGGAACATCAGTTTTTCAGGTCTTCCTTAAGAACCCCATAAACCCATGACCCACATTTCTAATTAAAGCAAACCAAATCTGAAAATTAGCATGAGGAATTACCTTGAAGGTGCTACAGTTAATTATTTTGCTTTCCTTATTAACACTTTCCAATTAGAATGTCAATTTTCACATCATATCAAAAGAATTTGTTTGGAACTCTATTCGATTTCCTCAGTCTAAATTTTTTAAATCAGAAAGAGACAGAGCAGCATAAACTGTGACAAATCTTGAGACACTATTTTTGTTGTACAATTTCATTTTGGTGAAAAAATGACACACAAGGACACCAATCAAGTAAAGGTAGGTTTGCACCTTCAAAAGCTTTGATCAAATTTTTTTATAAAAGATCTTTGATCAAGGTAGTTTTTATCATAGTAAACATGTTTATACTATCCAAGTTTCCATCAAAGCTTACATCAAGAAACATCTAGAAATTCTTACAATTTTATATTGGTAACAAATAAAATTAAAAAAAAAAAAAAAAAAAAAAAAAAAAAAAAAAAAAAAAAAAAAGAATTAGTCTTATTAATTTATATAATAATTTTCTTTAAATTTTCTTAATTTTCATGGTAACCAAAGCATTAATCATTTGTATGTTTCAAACAAATGTCACTTGAAGGCTTCCTTAGATTTATTTCAACTGAAAAATCCAATCAATATTTTGATCAAAGTTGTAAAAAAAATACTCAAGTTTTTTTCCATCAAAGTTCTAAGAAACTTTGATCAAAATTTAGTCAAATTTTTTTTTATCAAAGTTTTTTTTTATAAATTAAACAACCTTCAAAGTGACTTTAATCAAATATCTTGACCAAATTTTTCTGATTTTGTAAACCTACCTTTACTTTATTAATGTATAATGACAAATCCAGTATTTTTTACTTACTGTATACCATGGGCTATTTTTCTTCTTTTTATCACTCTTTTTAGTCCCTGTTGACGTTGTACTGCAGGCATCTTCAACAGACTTTCCGGTGTCACTGACAGCCTCATTCCGATTGTCAACACTTAACGTTAAATCCAACGATTTTTCTGAGCATTTGTCCATAATATTATCTAATGACTTTTCAAATGACCTTTCCCTTCCATGACCTCCTGTGAACTCTGACCCTGACCTACTATGATCTGATGCTTTATCTGTGACCTTGACCCCACCTGTTTTGTCTGTTATACTGCCTGATGATAGCCTACTACTAGAATCTGATGATTTTGAAGTCCGGTCAATTTTTTCAGACGTTTTAAATCCTGGAAATTTATCACTTCCATTACTGCCCGACCTTTCAGCAATTTTGCCATCAACTACTGACCTTTCAACGGATGACCTCTCAACTGATGACCTTTCATTTATTGACTTATCATCTACAGAATCTGAACTCTGCCTGGAGTGCGACTTTTTAGTAGGAGTTCCAGGATTGTCTGAAAAATCTTTTGTCTCTCCAATTGTAATTTTTTCCTGGTCTGACCCTGACCTAACATGCTTGAATGATACTATATCCTGTCCTCGTACTGTTGGCACTGATAAGGCCCTGCCTCCATGTGATCTTTTTCTGCAATTCCAAAACCAGACAAGACAATTAAAATAGGCATTTTATCAAGCATAAAATATTAATTATTATATCTTTCTGATAAAATTGTTAATCAGTCTAAAATTTACAATTTTTTTTCATTTATTGACAAAATCTTTGTTTATAAAGATAATTTTTTTTAAAAAAAAATTAAAATAAAATTGTTTTCACATCAATATCTCATGCAAAATCATATGGAAATAATATACAAAAAATTTAACATATACAATCCCAAGATTCTAGTTTATATGCAATTTAAATATGACAGAGATTAAACAGGATAAGAAAAATGGCAGTTTTAAGGCTTTTAAATCGATAAAATCACAAAAAAGCGTAAAAGTCTGGCCTGTATCTTCACTTACCCTGGTGAGTCGTTATTCATGTCGGTTATCGCATCGCCTGATTCTTGACTGGAATTATTTGCCGAATCTGAAGACCTTTTCCTGAAAAATAAGAAAAAAAGAAAAGATATTAACTTTCCCGCCAAGAAGGAAAAAATTTATTTTATGTTACTTCCTCTATCGTATCCAAAATTCTCTCCATACTCTTCTTTTTTTAAGCATGTTTCATTTAAAGGACCAAACATTTAACAGCTATCTTTAGAGCTGCTCGAACCTAAATTACATTTGTAACATCTAGCCATCATTTTTCGCAAATAAAAATGTCAGACTCTGTATCTTGTTAAGTTGATTCAATCCATCTTTGATGTTGCCAGGACATGTACTTATATTTATAGTTAGAAGTGAAACTCTCAAAATTATCATATAATTAAATTTGGACATTCACGGTTGACATGAACATTGAAAACAAATATGCCGTTTAAAAGTAATCTAGCAATTACAGTGTTTCATTGATCAAGACAAATTTTGGTGGCTGGTACTTACAAGACACTGTCAAAATTTTCATAAAATGAGGTTTGGATATCCATTGTCGACATCATAAATCTCTCCCAAAAATCCGTCGTTAAATTGACATTTACCGAAAACAATCTGAATATTATATCATCCAATCAGGCGTTATTGTTATTCCGCGTTAATGAACCAATATAAAAACTGTTAGAATTAGATGTATTCCTTGTATAGAATTTTCTCAACCTAATGCACACACACACACACGCCGAATAAGCCAGCTGGCAAAGTATTGATTTTACTGCTTAGCTTTGCTTAAAACTAGAGGAAAAAACCAATATTTCTGAAATCCACAGGAACCATCCCTTCACATGTAACTGTCAAATAAACTACTGTAGTGACGTACTGACATCAATGGAAATGCATCAGAAAACTCAGTAGGAGGGGGAGGTCAAGTAGCAATTTTCCGCAGTTTCTATTTTTCTTTAGATCATAATTTATTATTAATAAAGACTTGTTATCTTCAGCTGAAGTTGTCAACAACTTTTAGTATCGATTGATCACATTTTTTAATCAACAAATGAATCTTTTGACGGTTAAAATAAATGACTAAGGAAATTGATCTTCAAATTAACTCTTTTAGTTATATGATTCAGTGCTTATCTGAAAGTCGGAACTTTTATAATTAGTCCTTTTGAATTTTGATTATCATGTTTACCGATAATTTTAATAACACCATTTTATTATGTTTGATAAGTCTCACTAAATATACACAAATTGATATCAGCCTGGGTAATAACAAACCTCCTTGGAGCAATACCATATGCTTGAAATTTACATTACCCCCCTCAATAAATAAAAAATAAAAATAAATAAATAAATTTTTAAAAAAATCATTTAATACCATTTTGATATCAAATCCCCTAAACTATCAGGTGACTGATATCATGCAGGTTCTAGGAGTGGAGTAATGGTGTTTTACACCCCAGTCAAGATTCTTTCACTAACAACAGGGCAGTAACTTCCTGTATGATGGAGGAAACCAGAGTACCAATAGAAAACCACAAACCTTTGACAAGCGAGGTGACAAATGCCCAAGTCAAAACCTTTGGCAAGGAAAGTGATAAACTTTTTTCACATTAGGACCAAGTGCTGAGAGATGTCGTGATCCCTAAGCAAATGCCTTAAACCACTCAGCCACTTAAGCCCCAGGAGGATTATAGAGCTGACGGTGGGTGGGGGTGGGGGTGAGTAGTGGGGGTGGTAATCTCAAAACTGTGGTATAATGTCTAAAGAATATCTTGTTAGTATGGTGCTCTTGATTAAATTGGCTTATTTCAAGTATATGCTACAAATGCATTTCTCCTATTTCAATGAACATATGCTGATTACAGTAGAACTTCGATAACTCGAAGTGCTCGCGACTTTGCTGGGGACTTCGAGTTATCGGGGTGTTCGAGTTATCGAAGTTGAAGGATGATGTCCAAGAATGGTGTCACCTTAATAAATGTATTCCACTTCAAAATCTTGATGTTTTAAACAGTTACCTGTACTCGAATGTGAAAAAAAAGTAAAAAGATAATTTTTAAAGAAAATACAATAAATAATTTATTAAAGAATTGATATTGACGGTAAAAGCGTGCGAAACGTATTATTTTATTATAAAATCACGATGCATGTATATACGAACAACGAAATCGGAAATCAGATATATGTACATGTTTATCAAAATGCTTATTTTTTACATTCGTTGGAAAATACGAACAGAAACTTAATGAAATTATAAAGCAGTGCAATAAGTAATTTAAGATTTTAATGCAGTCGTGAGTACAACGGGGTTAGTCCTTTTAATTAAGCTTGGAGAACTTGGCTTCTTTTAGTACAGTAGAGGATTAGCGTACCTGTTAGGCTTAATTGTCCGTGACGGTTCTGGATATAAATCCGTTAATTGATACTAATTAATACGGTAGATAACAAGAACTACTCGGTTATTTTCTCTACTATAACGGTAGCCAAATTACCGATATGTGATTTCTTTGATGGTTTTATTAAACGAGCCATTGATCATACACTGTCTGGAACTTGTCTATAAAGAAAGCCATCTTTAAGATTTTGATGGTCTTTATGCACTAATGACATACAAGATAAGAAAATAATTTTTTATATTTCTATCAAGAATCTGTATAGTGATGTTAGAGTTAACTCCCTTCCGTTTTAACTTGCACTTATTAAAATCAAGATGTGTGTGTGTGTGTGTGTGTGTGTGTGTGTGTGTGTGTGTGTGTGTGTGTGTGTGTGTGTGTGTGTGTGTGTGTGTGGCCTGATTCTTTAAATGCTTTGGTATATGATTTCAAACATCGATATAAAGTTATTACAGTTTGGCCTGTAAATTGGATAAAGTTAGATATGCATTTTGAAATGTGCTGGTGTGTTTTTCCATATGTGTATGCTTACATGGGACAAAACCATTGCAACAATGTTCCTTTAATTATTTTGCCAGTATAGAGATGTCAGAGTTAGCTCCCTTTAATTCTGATTTTACCTTTTTGGTTTCTGTGTTTGTGTATGTGTGTTTAAACACAAAAGTCATGGTAACAATGAATCTTTGTTTGGCTGTATGTGGGAGATCAGGGTTGAAGCCCCTGCTGGTTCTGACCAAGACTTGAAAGTTGGTGGTGAACTGTTCTTGTTCCAAGCACTTGGCATTTAGAAATGAAAGTCACAGGGTCCTTTGGAGAAAACCTTAAAAACCGATGCTCCATATCATGGCAGGTGTGTACATTATAGAACCCTTCCTGCACATTGCCGTAAGTGCACTGCAAAGGTCAAAATTTCTGCCATTTCACCTACAGCTGGTGACGTCTTGATATAATTGAAATATTCTTGACTGGGACATAAATCAATTTAATCAATCAATCAATCCCGTGTTTGTGTATATGTTTTTTAACAAAATCAGGGTAACAATGATTCTTTGTTTCGCTGAGGCGTAAAACTCATTCCATTACTCCACTCCACTTCACTCCTTTGTTTCCTTTAATTGATCCTTTTCAAATAATTTTTTTTCTAACATGAAAATTGTCCAACCCCATCAAAGCCTCTAAAGTGCTAAATGGAAATGTTTCAATCATTTGTTTAATTTTTAAATCAAGATTTAAATTAATAAATCAATCTTAACTGATAATTAAACAAAATGTCTTAACAGTAAAAAAATGTTATGATGACAAATATGAAATACTGGAATTTAAAATTCTATTTGGATAAACCCAATTTTAAACCCAATTAAGTCTGTACAAAGGCTCCGCTTAAAAAAGACAATCAGAGGTCAGGTCAGGTCAAATAGTTTTAGTCTACTGAATTTAAAAAATACATTTGAAACTACAATAAAATAAATAAGTCTATTCTTAAAATCAACAATTCATTCCTTTATTTGAAATGCAAAAGGGGATTGTCTCAAAACTTAAAAATAATTTAGTACAATCCAATTAAGGTAATTGTTTGTTTCCATGTGCAATCCAAGCAATGCAATTTTTTTCTGTGCAAGTACAATCCAAGCAATGCATTTTTTATATGCTAGTGCAATCCAAACAATGCCATTTTTGTCTTAATGTGCTGGTACAATCCAAGCAATGTCATTTTTGTTTTCATGTGCTAGTAAAATCCAAGCAACGTATGTTTTGTTTTCATGTGCTTGTACAATCCAAGCAATGTCATTTTTGTTTACATGTGTTAGTACAATCCAAGCAATGCCATTTTTGTTTACATGTGTTAGTACAATTCAAGCAATGTCATTTTTGTTTACATGTTTTAGTACAATCCAAGCAATGTCATTTTTGTTTTCATGTGTTAGTACAATCCAAGCAATGTATGTTTTGTTTTTATGTGCTAGTACAATTCAAGCAATGCCATTTTTGTTTTCATGTGCTAGTACAATCCAAGCAATGTATGTTTTGTTTTCATGTGCTAGTACAATCCAAGCAATATCATTTTTGTTTCAATGTGCTAGTACAAACCAAGCAATGTATGTTTTGTTTTCATGTGTTAGTACAATCCAAGCAATGTCATTTTTGTTTACATGTGCTAGTACAAACCAAGCAATGCCATTTTTGTTTCAATGTGCTTGTACAATCCAAGCAATGCCATTTTTGTTTACATGTGTTAGTACAATCCAAGCAATGTCTTTTTTTTTTACATGTGTTAGTACAATCCAAGCAATGCCATTTTTGTTTAAATGTGTAAGTACAAACCAAGCAATGTCATTTTTGTTTACATGTGCTAGTACAAACCAAGCAATGCCATTTTTGTTTTCATGTGCTAGTACAATCCAAGCAACGTATGTTTTGTTTTAATGTGCTTGTACAATCCAAGCAATGCCATTTTTGTTTCAATGTGTTAGTACAATCCAAGCAATGCCATTTTTGTTTACATGTGTAAGTACAATTCAAGCAATGTCTTTTTTTTAAATGTGTTAGTACAATCCAAGCAATGTCATTTTTGTTTTCATGTGCAAGTACAATCCAAGCAATGTCATTTTTGTTTACATGTGTAAGTACAATCCAAGCAATGCCAGTTTTGTTTACATGTATTAGTACAATCCAAGCAATACCTTTTTTTTCTCAATGTTTAAGTACAATCAAAGCAATGCGTTAGTACAATCCAAGCAATGCCATTTTTGTTTACATGTGTAAGTACAATCCAAGCAATGCCATTTTTGTTTACATGTGCTAGTACAAACCAAGCAATGTATGTTTTGTTTTCATGTGCTTGTACTATCCAAGCAATGCCATTTTTATTTTGATGTGTTTGTACATTCCAAGCAATGCCATTTTTGTTTCGATGTGTTAGTACAATCCAAGCAATGCCATTTTTGTTTACATGTGTTAATACAATCCAAGTTATGCCATGTATTGTTTTTTATGTGTCTGTACAATCCAAACAATCCCAACTCTTGTTTTCATGTGTACAATAAGTTTGTTTTAAGTGTTGTTACAATCCAAGTAATGTCAGCAATTGTTTTTACATGTTGGTATGGTACAATCCAAGTTATGTCATTTTTTTGTTGTGTTAGTACAATACACATGTACAAACAATGTCATTTTTTTATTTCATGTAACAGTTCATTTTAAGCAATGCCTTTATTTTGTTTTCATGTTTGAGTATGATCCATGTAATGCCATGGTTTGATTTAATTTGCTGGTACAATGTATTTATTGAAAAGAGTCTGTACATCTAGCCATGTGACTAGCAGTTTCCTTTACAAGAACAAGGAACTTGAAACAGAACTGGCCAATGTATCATGTGATCAATACCTCTTTACATTTGTTCGGAATTAAATGGCTAATGTTTACGTTATTATTACAGGAAAACGTCATTTTATGCGATTCTATTGCCATTAAAAATAATTTCTTGCAAAAACACTATGAGGTATCATGTGATACTATGGGGAATTCCACTGAATGACACCAAAAGATGTCATTAATCAATCGCTTTTCTGTCATGTGACAGAAAAGTTAATTTTTTGTACATTTTCATAACCAAATCAAACAAGAGATGTTTGTGAAACACTTATGCCCCCCTTCTTGGACAGATATTATAGGGTGCACAAGCTTTTGTTATGGGCAGTGTACATGGAAATGAAATTGACCTTTTGAACTTAAAATCAATAGGGGCCATCTACCAGTACTATCTGAGATGCATAAATCTATCAAGTATGATGTGCCTAAGCTAAAAAAAAAAAATTGAATTATAGGTTGCACAAACATATAAATCTTCAAACAGGTTTGACTGTACTTCTAAATTATAAATTATTATCAATAAAACCATATTCAACCAACCTGATTATATATGTTATATCAGTAATTAATTTGATCAAACTTTGTAGAGATAATGAATGTAAAGCAAATAATTGGAATTTTTCTAAGTCTAAGGGGGATAACTGTGTCAAAAATTGCTCGTTCATACCCAAAACAAAACTTGACCTAAATATTTTTATGATAAATCTGTATACCAAATTTCATTTCAGTATGTGTAACCTCTGCAAAGAAAATGAATGGAAACTGCAAATAATTGGAATTTTTCTAAGTCCAAGGGGGATAACTGTGTCAAAAATTGCTCAATCATACCCTCTTTCTTGGCTGAATTGTTGGAATCTGATGAAAGAGTTAAAAAAAACCCCATAAAACTATGTTTTGTCTCATTAACTAGCCAAAAATGGGAAAAATTGCATAAAATATCTAAATTCCATCTATACATATATCTAAGTAATGATATCCATACACACACCACCTGTGCTTAATTGAAACATACACCATCTGTGGCTCATCAAAAATATGTTAACTTCAATAAAAAAAACGTGACTGCTCTACACATAGTAAGTATCAACAGACAACATGAAAAATATTGATTTTTAACACATTTATATTATGACAATTAATGCATTTCGTTTTTTTATGTGCTAAATATGTGCGACAATTTATTTTACAAGCTTAAAATTTTTAAGCAGTAAGGAAAAGACTAATTTTTTTTTTTTTTTTACAAACTTGTTAATTTTAAAACTTTCTCATTATTTCACACAAAAATAACATCTAAAAATGGTAAAAACCCTCACAACTAGCCTTTTAATGGGGACTGAAAATGTACTTAATGATGTATCAGCATTAATTAAAAGAAGAGTTCCATAAAAACTTAAGCAAGCAAACTTACAAACTTCCACACACTATAGGATCTCTTGCGAGTAGGATTTCCCCCTAGGTCATGAAAGGAGTTGAGTTGAGTAATGGTGTTCAACGTCCCAGTCAATAATATTTCTCTTATATCGAGATGTTGCCTGCTATAGGCGAATGTGCAGAAATTTTGCCTGTGCATTGCTCTGATGGCATCATACAGCAGGCTTCTTTATCATGCCATGCCTGCCATGACACGGGACCTCGTTTATTTTAAGTTCCCATCCGAAAGAACCATGACTTTCATTTCGTAATGTTGAGTGCTTGGCGAAAGAACAGTCACTATATATCCACTTTCAAGTCTTGGGTCAGACCCAGCCGGGGTTCGAACCCATAACCTTTGACTTACGGAGTGAGCACTTCATGAAAGGAGATGAGACTTATATAAGTTCAGGCAGTTGTAAAGGTCCCATATTTATCAGAAAAATGCAAAATCTAAAAATCTCTTATGAAGTTTAGCTACTGCGAGCTGTTTTTATGGTTGTACACTATATAGTTTACCTTTGTAAGGCCCCTAGGGTAAGATTTGTGCAAATTATCAAGAGGCCCATTGACCTTTATGCTCACCTGGTGATATTTCCAAAATTGTTTGCAAAGTACAATGGAAAATATATTAATTACAGAAACTTTCCAAGTTTTCTCAAGTTTAGAACTACCAAAATCAAAATTATCTAGTCACATTTCATTTATAAGTACCTAATATGCATATAGTAACTATACTGTCTATAGTATAATAAATAATTTCCAAATCATTAACCATTTCACTATACTTATCATGCTTATGCAGCTATGTCCTTGACCTTTGAACATATGACCTTGAAACATATATGAAAATGATTATCATATCAATACCTACAATATTCTAATACACATGTCTATACAAAAAGTTAGTAGTTTTCAAGATAATTAAACAATTTCAGTCTTCTTATGCAGTTATGACCTTGAACTTTGAACCTATGATATTGAAACCATAAATCAAAATGAAAACCACCCTCCCAATACTGCTTCATGTGAAGTTTGACCAATATTGGCCTCACTCACAGGTAGTTTCTGAGGAAATGTCAAATATGTGAGTTACAGATGCACACCACGGACATATATGGACACATGCTGCACCATGCCATAAGCTCACATGGCTTATAGGCCAGGTGAGCTAAAATTACATGGTACAATGATGCTTCAAATGCTATATTTAAGGTTTATCATTTGTATTCTCATCAGAGATATTTTAAAGAAAGTTTAATTCAGAAACTAATTTTTGGAAAGACCTTTAAAGAAAATTCACTCAATAACATAGAGCTCTCTGTTAAAAAAATTATATATATATATATATATATATATATATATATATATATATATATATATATATATATGCATATATATATGAGAGAGAGAGAGAGAGAGAGAGAGAGAGAGAGAGAGAAAACTTAAGAGCTTTAGTCAATATATAAGCTACCTAAACTCTACTATAGTCAAAACAAGTTCAATATAACTTATTAATACAGTCAGGTATCTTGATCATTTAAAACAACAGTTATACTGGTAATTTATGCATTATGCTCTTAAATCAATATTTTTAATTTTACTTTTGAGAAATAATTTATGGGAAATTCTCATGAAAAGATCTGAATTCCAAGGGGGGTTAAACCAGGTATTTGCAAAATACAGACATGTCTTGAGTGTAAACAAATTGAGGACTTTTGAAGCTGCATGTGGTTATTTTTAACAGAGAGATTCATTGGCTTTTATCACAAATATACCGGTAGTGTTTGTATCATTTAAAAATACATACTTTAGAAAAATTGTATGTTTTTTTAAATTGTCACCTGTCAAATATACTTTTTACAGAATAAAGTAAAATGAATTGCATGGTTCGATAAAAAAAAATATCACTGAAAAGTCATTCTCAAATATTACAAGGTTGCTAATGCTGGGATAGTGAAGGAAAATGGAGTAACCCTGAGAAAACCATCCATTTTTAGTAACAAAACTTTTTCTATGTGCTGAAGGATCTTTCCCAAGTTGTGTTTGGTCGTAGGTGCTAAGTGGCGCTGTGATAATAAACAAATGCTTTAAAACCATGTACATGGCTACAAAGGTCATCCACCAATTTTATTCTAAAAACTATTGAAGTTTTTTTTTTTAAAATTTATTTTATTTATTTATTTTTTTTTAATTTTTTGGTTTTTCTTTTTTTACAAAATACATGTGCATTTTTATAACAATTATAATAAAAATGAATTGTAATCTCAAAAATAAAATCAAATGAAAAAAAAAAAAAAAAAAAAAAAAAAAAAAAAAAAAATCAGATAAAATATTTATTACAGTCCTAAAGATAAAAAACTTAGTTAAAGAAAGATCTTAAGTGTTTAACAAATTTATAAGGGAAAAAAGGTGTAAGCCTAATTCAAAATATGTGTACTGACAATATTTCAATCATCCTTGGGAGGGATTTTTAAAATTTTTTTGAGATGACCCTTTGTGTATTTTCTGTAGAAAACACGAAAGTTCACTCAAGTCTGTAAATATACTGGAAACATATATATATATAAAGTAGAATTTATAAAAAGAAGTTTGGTGTCAAACAGATAGGTTTATTACTAAGTGAACTAAATTTACATATTCATTTATCCGTGTCCATCCAATCTCCAGATTTACAATTTACGACCATAATTTCATGTTACAACTTACAAATAGTAAACATTGTACCTATATACTATATATATATATGTGTGTGTGTGATAGGTAAGGTGGACTATATGTACTGGATTTTTAGCAATATTTGGAGTTTATGAGTGACCATAAATGTGATTGGTCATTTGTTGTATGGATTTACACAGGACATTTAGTGTGCATTCTAGCAAGGTATTTCATCAATAATTATTTAATTAATTAATAATAATTTTACAATTATGTGTACACAAATATTTACAAATTACATTTTGGCCTATGCTACATATTACCGTAGTTCAGTTTTAAAGCTGCATTAAGTTTACCAAATTTCTGAATTTTTTTTGATTTTCTACAAATATATTTTTTTATAAGTAGATATCTTCTAACCACGATCCGTGACATTTATTTTCTAAAATTTCATTTCTTTTAGCTGTAAAGAAACGGAATCCTCTGACCGGTTGGTCAGTGTTCTACGATGGTAATTATGAGCTTGGAACATGCGCACAGATGTATGGAAAAGCCTAGAATCGAAAGTGAAACATGACAGATTGCATTAATTGTCCTTCATTAATATCCAGATGTATTTGAAATGGTGTTATTTTTCCCTTACTAAGTCACAAATGACAAATTCAACGAAGTTCTGTGTTTAATTTATCGTATTTCAACATTTTGAAAGTTGTGTTTAAATGACCCGGGTTTTGATGACGTAACCATGTTCTAATATTAGATCCCAAATGCTGCATCTTGCTGGGTAAATACTGTAATTTCTGTGTTTATTCAAGCTTTTATCGTTAAACCAAATGTAACAATGTTCATTAGGAACATCATTTATTAGATTAGCACCGTTTTATTTTTTTTCTTCGGAAAACTTAATGCAGCTTTAATAATCTAGGGAAAATTAATGAATGAAATATATACATGTTTAAACAATATAGAGGACATATAAGGTTTCATGAAGTGAATTTTCTGGTTAAGTTTAGAGAAATACTTTTTTTTTTCACTTTCAGAATATTTAGTCATTTTGTTTTCCATTTGAAAACAAAAATATGTCTGTAAATAAAAAATAATTGGTCCTTGACCTAAATTGGATAATTTTACGTACACATGTAACAGGAAAGGGAAAAATGCAGTGGCCAAACCGGGACTCAAACCTGGGACCTTCCAAATACGTGTACTAGCTGGATGCTTTACCAGCTGAGCTACCTCGCTACATATCAGACCCAGTCTGTTACATTCCTCCCTTTTTTTCGGATTTAACTACCCTGAATTAAAACCACCATGTTCCAGACCCTGGGATCAACCTGTTGGTCATCCACTTCAGATAAGCCCCCAAATAAAACAATAAAAGGAAAAGAATGCAGCAGCCAAACTGGGACTCCAACCTGGGACCTTCCAAATACTAATGGGACACACTACCGACTAAGCTACCTGGTCACATATCAAGCCTGGTCCGCTAAACACATTTGAAATTAACTCAATATGCAATGGAGTAATAAAATTATGGTGTTTTACACCCTTGTAAATACTCTTTTACTAATATTAAGATGCTCAGTATTGAAATGGAAGAGGAAACTGGAGTGCCCTCAGAAAACACCAACAAAAACACCAACCTTTGGCAAGTAAAATGACAAACTTTCTCAGACTAGAATGTGCCCACACAGGAGAGAGAGAGAGAGAGAGAGAGAAAGAGAGAGAGAGAGAGAGAGAGAGAGAGAGAGAGACAGAGAGAGAGAGACAGAGAGAGAGAGAGAGGAGAGAGAGAGAGAGAGAGAGAGAGAGAGAGAGAGAGAGAGAGAGAGAGAGAGAGAAAGAGAGAGAAAGAGAGAGAGAGAGAGAGAGAGAGAGAGAGCGGGGAGAGATTTCACATTGCATCAACAATTTTTCATGAGAGAGAGAGAGAGAGAGAGAGAGAGAGAGAGAGAGAGAGAGAGAGAGAGAGAAAGAGAGAGAGAGAGAGGGGAGAGATTTCACATTGCATCAACAATTTTTATGATAGAGAGAGAAGGAGAGATTTAACATTGCATCAACCATTTTTCATTTGAGAGAGAGAGAGAGAGAGAGAGAGAGAGAGAGAGAGAGAGAGAGAGAGAGAGAGAGAGAGAGATGTAAAGATCAGCATCAGTGATTTTTTCTTGTTAAAAGCAGGGTCAATATAATCTCTTAAGGATTAAATTTATATGCATAAAGATACATGTGAGTGTGATTAATGGTCTACCTTGTATTAGCATGCACTCAGGGCGACTTTAAACTTGTAAGTGGGGCCACGGTTGCCAAGCAGTTAAGGCCAGAGACAACCTCTTTCTAAGTATGTTTGTTGTCTGGTTCACATTAGTACTAAGTTTCACTGAAACCCATATAAGATATAAAGGAGATATTGGGCAAACACAAAAATTATGTTCAGTCTTTTTCATTTGCTTCTAGTTGTAAGCGTCCTCTGTAGCGGCCACAAATGGCCTATTCTTTTTCAAACTCTAAAGAGGTGTCTTTAGCGTGCATTGAGACATGGGACCTTGGTTTTGAGTCTCATCTGAAAGACTATTCTAGTAATGAGCTTTTTATGGCTCTAGTATAGGCAGAAGATTAAAATCATCTTAGAAAATTTCCAAGTCCTAAAAGAGGTTGGAACCCACAACCCTTGACTTTGTAGGCCGGTGACAGTACCACTCGGCCATGTCCACCCATATGGACCGACAGACAAGCAGACAGACTAATACATGTAGGTAAGTCTTGTTGCAGAGGTGATCAAAATGATTTGAAATGATATCAGAAACTAAGTCACTTTTATATCATTATCTTGTCTTACATCTTTCGTTTGTTACTGATTAAATCAAAATGACAACTGTTCTTGAAACTACTGGAATAGACAACCTGGTACTTTTCAAATCATTCACATTAAAGAAACGAAACACTTCTAAATGCCTTATGTAGTTTAAAGCTAACTCTGAGAGAACCAAGTATAAAAGTTTATAGACTCACTTTGACACAGGTTCGCAGTTTTATCCGAGGGTTCATCAGTTTCCTAAATTTTTTTCTAGAACTGTCTCGACATAAGCAAATTATGTAAAACACCATTACTTAACTATAAATGTGTTTTTGAACATCATCACATAGCACTTCTTAGTGCCTAAATGTTGGCTGAATCTGAATCATGACGAAGCATGGTATAAAAGCAACGAGAATTCTTTGATAAAGTGAATCCTTCAAGGGTGCTCAAAACAAATCAAAACAAATCACCTTGGACAGACAATCATGTTGACCGAAACAGCAGTATAGTTTTAAGTTAGTTCTTAAGAATATAGTAATATATATATGTTTTTGAAAACTTGCTATTAATGCAAGTCTCACTTAGTAATTGCAAGTTAGTCATAGATAATGATAATGATCTAGAAAGCCTGTCAACTTGGAATTCAAAGGTTAATAAAGCCTAGTATTTTAGACCAAACAGCCAACAATGCCACTATGAGTCTAAGCAGGAGTTGAGTTGAGTCATGGTGTTTAACCTCCCAGTCAAGAATATTGCACTTATATCGAGACGTCGCCAGCTATAGGCGAAAGTGCAGAAATTTTGCCTGTGCGTTGCGCTGATGGCATTATACAGCAGGGTTCTTTATCGTGCCATGCCTGCTGTGACACGGGACCTCGTTTATTTAAAGTTCCCATCCGAAAGAACCGTGACTTTCATTTCATAATGCCCAGTGCTTGGCGAAAGAACAGTCACTACCCACTTTCAAATCTTGGGTCAGACCAGGCCGGGGTTCGAACCCACAACCTTCCACTTACGGAGCGAGCACTCTACCAACTGAGCTACCGTAGTGGTCAGTCTTAGTAGGAGAAGGCTAAGATATGATAATTTTTTTAGAGTAACAAGTCAACAAGGCCAATTTCATGTAGAGATAAATACTAGTATATAAATACAGTTTTTAAGATAGTCACCAATTAGTTACATAGGCCAATTTGAGCAGTTAAAGGTATGAATAAAAGCCAAAGCTAAGTTAGCCCTAAGCTAATCTGTTAAGAAGCATCTTAGCAAAGCAGACTGGTTAAATCCAGTATGTCAGAACATTTAATTATGTAACATCTTAAGTAAGTCAATTTGAGCAGTATTCAAAAGGAATTGAAAAAAGTCAAAGCTAAGTTAGCCCTAAGCTAATCTTTCAAGAAGCATCTTAGCAAAGCAGACTGGTTAAATCCAGTATGTCAGAACATTTAATTATGTAACATCTTAGTAAGTCAATTTGAGCAGTATTCAACAGGAACTGACAAAAGCCAAAGCTAGGTTAGCCCTAAACTAATCTGCCATGATGCATCTTAGCAAAGCAGACTGGTTAAATCCAGTATTTCAAAACATTTAATCATGTAACATCCTAAGTAAGTCAACTTGAGCAATGTTCAAAAGGAATTGACAAAAGCCAAAGCTAAGTTAGCCCTAAGCTAATCTGCCAAGAAGCATCTTAGCAAAGCAAACTGGTTAAATCAAGTATGTCAGAACATTTAATTATGTAACATCTTAACTAAGTTCCTGGTAATCACAAAATCAGTACTTTAACCCTTTTTGTCATAAACGAAAACCCGGTATTCAATTCAAATTTCAGGTAGTATAATCCTACAGTTAAAATTCAAAATGTTTAACAAATTACATTTTATCACCTGCTTCTCTTTACAAATGTAAAAGCTTCAGATTACAGTAAAACATTTACTCACTGTCAACATTTGTTTTCTCAAGTTGTAATAAGGAGATTAATCTACAGATCAAGGAAGACTTGTTAAGAAATACCTGGGATTAAAAAAAATAGATGTACTGTGGTAATAAGTGGGTAGACAACATTATTGATAATTGAGGACCATTACAAACAATGAGAAGGGGTGTAAAGGTATACCAGTATATCGGTAAACTGTAATGTGCACACAAGATCGGTGCACTAAAGTAAAACCGGTATTTCGCAATGCACTGAATGTTTACTTGTTTGACTGTAGAATGTTATGCACACACTTGAAAACAACGGGAAAATGGGTGTTTTTGACAAGCACACATGTGATAAAGTTATAGTCATTAAGATGTTTGTAATATATTATACGATAGCGATATATATTACAAGCGTGTAATTGAGAGCGATTAACATTAATGTTCGAGAATTACGATCTCATGGTTAACAAAAAAAAAAAATCTGGAATATGAAACCTAGTTATTGTTGACAAGCTAATGTTTTTGAAAAAGCATTGTAATCTAGTTACTTTTAGAAATCTTATAGACTGTTAAATCATTTTCATTTTCAAATTATTCAACTTATATAGTCAGTGAACATGAATAACTTTGGATAGGAAATGTCTACTAAGAACAGCGACTTTATTCAGTACTTACAATTCATGTGTTTCATATATTCATCTTGAAATTTATTATAAATAAAAGCCAAGTACATGAACCATAAATGTAATGAAGACTTATTTTGACCTTATGTTGGAAGTGTAAAGGCAACATATTGTGATATGTATTTCAATACACACATCCTGAATCACAATATATTGCGATATTGACATTGTCGTATCATTACACCCTTAACAATGAGTTATTGCACTTTGTTAAAAAGGATAAAGTTGTTCTACAGAGTAATGTAAGATCTAGTGTTTAAGACAAATCAGTACAGCCATTTACACTTGTTGAAATTTTAAAGTAATTTTATTTCTCAAGAACATAAAACCAAAAAAGGCCACTATGATTAGCAGACAGGATTGAACATTAAGAAAATTACTATTCAATTCGACAAATCAGCCAACAGTACCACTTCAGTTAATCATTGGCAGTGTCCACCTGTAGAGCAGTTTAAGTTTAAGGGTTCCAACGTCTGTCGAATCAGAATTGAAAATTAAAATCTTATATATATTGCTTCTTTGTCTGACACTCAGCATCAGTAAGATGGGTATCAACTGGTTCACCCATTGTTAGGATAATGGACTGGGGGAGTGGTATGCTTGTAAGCAGCATACTGACTCAGTAAGTTAGCACCTTACCAAACAGTTTGTCCTGTGTTTGTGCTAGAACATGACAGACCATAATACACATTCGCACATCACAGGCATACATGCCCTGTTCTTAGATTATCCATAGAGATTAATAACCAAGCTCTTGTCGAGCATAGCTGAAAAATTGTTGATTTGATGTTAAAC
Organism: Tegillarca granosa; assembly: GCA_029721355.1. Lineage (NCBI taxonomy): Eukaryota > Metazoa > Mollusca > Bivalvia > Arcoida > Arcidae > Tegillarca > Tegillarca granosa. Next base: position 9,857,591 of record CM056611.1, on the reverse strand, counting down.
ATCATTACAACAACATTCAGCCAACAGAACCAAACTGAGAATTCAAGGGTTATTAAATCAACATTTTTTAAAAATCTGCTTTAATTCAGACAATGCTTTAGGTCAGTTGCCATGGATTGATAAGTAAGAAAATGCTTCAGATCAGCTACCGTAGCCATAAAGTCCTTTTACCCTGAGGCATTATTGTGTCATATACAGAATGTGATTTCAAATTTAAAATATAAATATAATATCTATTCATATGTGATTGGGGTCGTATTTCTGACATTGTCATCCTTATTGCCATGACAACACAAATTTTTACACCCTAAAATTAACAATGATGAGAGTGTGGTTGCCAGAGATCCCAAAGTAATAAGTCTATAAAGTTGGTGATAGTAATGTATCATAAGGATACTGGCAGTTCTTATTGACAGCGTGTATGGTATGATTAACGTAATGCTAACTCTGCCCAGCACCCCTGTTTAGATTGGGAAGTTAAGCAATGTTGAGACTGGTCAACTCTTGGATTTGTGACTGTGTATTTCTAGTTATCATGTAATTTCTTTAGTTTCTGTTTTCTTTATTTATTTTAGTTCTCATATCAAGTTATTTCAATCATAGATATTTATTAGGATAAAACTAAACACGTATGGTTTATTTTTATTTAAAAAGACTACCTACTCCATGTTTTACCTACTGTATATCAAGGAAATTTAAATTGATTTTGGACTTATAATTTAAGTAAAAAGTCAAATTTCTATAAACGTACGGTTTCTGGTTTGGTATTGGTGACCATCGAAGTAAATTGGTTAAGGCCTCTGCTACTGTGGATCCTACTGAAAGTCCAGAACTTTCACTAGCACTGGGCTCTACCTGACGTTTTGACAAGTCGGGATCAATAGATCCCTCACCTGGCTGGTCGCATTTTTCCGCTCCAATTTCACTCCTTCTTCTATCTCGTACAGTTGTCTCTTTTTCCTGTTTATCTGATTGTGAAAGTCTCTGCATAATGCAGCCAATCAGCTGCAGCGTTACTACAGGAATCAATAATTCACGAATCCAGAGAGGAGAAAGTAAATAATCGTAAGTTCATCACCTTTGCTTCCACCGTCTTTGGAAGTTGACATTTCACGTCACTTCCGTTGAAAACTATGGCTAAGTTTTTTTTAATTTTGTTTACGGACTGAATTTATCTTTTTGTTTTCTTTTTTGTCACTAAAACTATTAAGCAAATACAAAACAAATATCTGTAGTTTTTTTGTGCGATTTGTTGAGTAATTTAAAATACGAATTTGAGGCTATGAAGCAGAAATAGCTCAGTCACATAAATTTACCCATAATCCTTTTCTGCATTCCTGAGCCCAAATGGATTCTGACGAAGAGAGGGTATAAAATGATTTTGTTTGTTTAAAAATTCACTTCTTACTTGTGAAAGAGTTATTTCGATTTATATTGATATTGTGTTAAGTTATTGCATACAATGTAATTTTGAAAATCACAATGACATGACGATCTTTGTTCGAGAAATGCCTCGTTACTAATGTCAACAAATTATCACATCAAAGCAGTGCCTGTGATGAAGATAGGAAATTAAGCTGCTTTAAACACGACAACAACTGTCCATCCTGACATATCGAAATTAGTAATATCGTAAAAAAAAGATGCACCAAATTCTTTATACCAGTTTGTTAAAACTTTAAAAATTGATTTTTTAAACTGAGATACATGCAGTCATCACAAAAGTCAATAAGCTACCACCTACTGTGTTTATGAAAGTGAACTATGCTTACTTTTCATAAAAAATCCTCTAAACTTCATACAATTTTTTAAACCTTGTGCTGAGCAATAATGAGAAAATGATGTTTCGCTTCCAGAGTTACCATAGGACATCTCTGTACAAAGTAAATAGTTGTGACTATCCATTGACACTGAATCCTTCACCTGCACACAGACAAAGGGTTTATAAATAATATGAATATACCTGCAATTTAAAAAAGACAGTATTTGCCTTATAATAGCTTCTATTGACATACCTCAGGGGCAGGGCTCCACAAACGCCGGTAAGGTCAATCGGCGGTAGGCAAAGGGTACACCATACCACCCCCCTCCCAATGATCGGCAAAGGGTACACCCCCCCCCCCCCCCCCCCCCCGCGGAACAATTTTCTGTTTCTTTTTAATAAACACACATCAGACAGGTAAAGAATTAAATAAACATTAAAATTTTTATTTGAAAATATGGTGTCATCGTACTGCTTTTTTATCTTTCCATAACTGTGCAGTCATTGGCAATGCAACAAAATGTCAAAACAGTTACTAAAAAAAACTGAATTCTGTTTGGTACATCGGAATATCTGTCGTTTTAACTATAAATTTTAAGTCGATGTGTGACAATGTCGCATATATAGATAAATGTTCATAAATACCGCTTATTAATATCTTGCAAAATCCCATCACTGGTAACTTAAATTTGATCGACATATAACAGAAAGAAAAACCAGGTGTAATGCCGTGATCTTGTTGTTGTTGGTAACGCGAAAAACCGCCGTTATCTAGTCAGCTCTTGTATATAGAATTCAGGGGAGGTTATTAACTCTCTATAAACTGGATCGATCAGGCACGTGTATGTGTAACTATACTCTAGTAGAAACGATGTGAACAGGTGAATCCACTAGTAATCAATTAACTTGTAAGGTATTAGGTAATTACCTGTGAATCAGTGAATCGTGACACTGTCCTGAGTAATTTTAATTGTTAACAAGCCGGCATTAAAAAATTTTTAATCAGATTTTGTCTTACTATTATGGGGAAAAAAGCCGATTCGGGTATTTTTCAATCGGCTTTTTTAAGTTTGAATCGGCGTTTTTTGCCAAAAATCGGCGTTTGTAGAGGCCTGCTCAGGGGTTGCTCTGCCATTTGTCAATTTAACCAATTGCTCATTTTGATAATTTCTGGCTTTAAAATATTGATGTTGGCTTATATCTTATATAAATTTTCATAGTATGTTTTTAGTTTCTTAGATTAATTCAAACTCTTTCATATCATTTGGCTCTTACTTTTATAGTTGGTTAATTTTTGCCTCTGCTTTTCAGTAGCCAGAGCTTAACCTTGACCTAATTACATGTACTTAGTCTTTATTTTTTTTAAATTTCAGGCCAGACTGATTCAGAACCAACCATATGATGAATCCCTAGATGTAAATGACGGAGAAGAGATAGCAAGCACATATTCACCTACTCCACGGAATCACCCAGCACTAGGTCAAGGTCAGTATTGTTGAGTACGAGAAAAAAGAAAAAATATGAATTATAAGAATGTATTTGTCATTTAAAGATTTTTATATTAAAATGACATACATTTTATAGAGCCACATCTTACTAATAAAGGTGAAGGAAAAACCCTCTTTAATTTAAAAGATGAATTTAGCAATCATATATTTATGAGATTTGCTTTTTCCATTTTTCCATTTTATTGAGACAAAAGGCTTATGCTACCCTGTACCTATTGCTGTAGCATTTGCCTTAACTTAAAATGCTAAATCCCTTGGCTGGTTTTATGCTACAATATGCTTATTTATTCATTAATGTTATATTTTCATGTACTGTTTTGCATATGTAATATTATGTACCGCATTACTTACACTTGTAAATCAGTGATTTTGTTTGCCTCATAGTACATGTGTGTATTAATTTTCATACAAAGATAATGTCCCCATGGGTTAAAATCAGCGAAATTTGTGAATATGGCCCCAAAATTTCCAAAAACAACAGTAAAGACAGGAGATGGAATTGAGTTGCAATAACATCCTTGTCTTACTAAATTTGTAGATATTGTAACAATATATTCTTTTTAAAAACTGGGATCTTGTTGCAAACATGTCACAATGTAGTTGGCTATAAAACATATTCCTGATTTTCAAATTTATCCAGTTTATGAAAAATTGTTTGAATTTTGCCATCCAGATGACAAAATGTAGCTGTTAAAATAAGCAACAAAATCACTATTAATGGTATATTAAAGTAAACATATGCCTTTTGTGCCAACAGGTGCCTCCAAACTTGCCAGACCAACTGGCCCAGGTAAAGTATAGCTTGTAGCACAAATCTGTTAGGGCACCAGGCTCTCTCAGAATTTTTTGTCCAATCAATATCATGGTCACATATTTTGTAATCTTATGTGTGATTAGTTCTTATTTAATTTTTCCCTAGTCTTGCTTGTAAATGAAACCTTAACCTGCATGATTTTTAATAAAATTATTATTATTATTATTATTATTATAGTTATTATTATTATTATTATTTATTTATTTATTTATTTTTCTCTACTGTATAGAATTGATTTAATTTTGATAATAACATTTTCATTAAGATTAGAGTCTAGCTCACCTGATCCTAAGGCATGAATTTGCATATCATTGTTTTTGTGTATATGTATAGAATTTTAGTTATGATGGTTTAGATGTGATTTTTGTTAGCTCTTTATGAAGCCTAAGCAGCTTAAATTGGTTAGAGTCTCCTATTTACAACAGAGTCTAAGCATTTTATGCTTAGTTTTCCTGAGCTTAGTTTACAACAGAGTCTAAGCATTTTATGGTTAAATGTCCACCTTTTCTAATTTATATTGAAAGCATATTATACTGGTATAAGTTTTGACATTTCAAAGTTGGATTTTAGATATTTGTTTCAAAATATTTAAATTTGACTTCTACGATCAAAGAATTTTGCAATAACTATTACTATTAGAATTTTTTTGAATAGTTTTATTTTACTTATAATAAGGTTTGGCTTTGCTTAATAGACAAATGATTGTGGACGTATGAAAGAATCCAGGGTTAGCTCTGGCTCTTAAAAGATTTGAGCCAAGTCTTTAGCCAATGTTAAAATTTAGGAGTCAATTTATATGTTAAGGAGCCAGAAAAACTTAAAAAAGTGACAAAAATGTAGTTCTAATCTGCTGTATAAATTGTTATTGATTATCAGCAATTACTTTTTCTTACTTAAAAAATAAAAATAAAAAGTCAGTGTTTTTCATCTGCCTCATATGGAAATTTAATAAAAACTTTAGAGCAAAAATATTAGCCAAAAACTATTTTTTGGAGCCAGAATTCATAAAAATTAGCAATTGGTTAAATTGGCACATGGCAGAGCTAACCCTGGAATCAAAAAGTTATGATGAGATTAAAACTTAAAACTTGCTTATAGACCAATCTTCTCGCTATATTACTTAGGTGAGAAAATTGAATTAAAAAAAATGCTAATGAATTTATATTGTACACAGAAAATTTGTCTGGAAGGGACAATCATTGCTACATGAATTACAATGAGATGTGAATTCACTAATATTAATTCTGTGTTATAATACTTAAGTTTAATATCTAGAATTTATACACTTCTTGTTAGATGGTAATGTTTATTTGAAATTCTTTGGACACTCCCAAAGATTATTTTTTGGACACGGATCACTCTTGACAAATGTCCATACTTAAAACCTCTCAGTATCTCTGCTGATTACACACACTCGCGCACACACCCACACACACACAAAAACACACACACACTCGCGCATGCACACACACACACACACACACACACACACACACACACACACACAAGTCCCTTCAAATGTTTTTTTTTCAAAATCTGTTCCAATTCACCTTAGGTATTTGTTATAGAATGTTGTCTGTCAGTATGTTTACAGAAATGGATGCATGAAAAATCTTCAACCCGGTTACATTATAGAACTTAAATGACCACTTCTTTATCTAAATGCCAAGTTTTTAAATTATATTAATAATTTTACTATTATTCGTGGTTTATTCAAATTAGCGTGAGAGCCATTCAATCTAAACCATCATAGATCGATTACAAACAAAGTTTACTGCTTAAATAAATGTATTATTATACCTGTATTTATGTTGGTCAACTGATTTTCTGTCTTAAAATGACACAAAAATTCTCAGATTATAGCTTTTTCTTTTTTTATCTTGCTTTTTTGAATGAATTTTTTCAGACCTCTTGGCCACTAAATTCCTAAGCTCTTTATAATAAACACATTACAACATGGAGAAAAAATCTATGTAGCTTCACCTGTAGCTGGTGACATCTCAATATAAATAGGATATTAAAAAATCAAACAATCAATCAAAATATATATATATATATATTTTAGTTTAGTAAAATCTTCTTATAATTGTTATAATTGATATTAACACTATGTTTTATTAATAATTAAAGAAAATTTTAAAAATTTGGGTTTTTCCACATTCTATTTTTAGAACGCGGAAGAAGTAGAGGGTCCACACCACCACAGTCCAACATGAGTGACAACTCCGAAGATGAATTTGAGGATAACATAAATCAAGTAATTATTTATTTTTTGTGTGAAACAATTCATTTTTTCAAAGTACCATGTTTCCATATTTGATCTTTAGAAGGGAAAAAATTTTTATGGGATGGTAAAGTTATGGCTTGTGTGTTAAAGCAAGTTTGTGGTTTATTTAGTATTTCACTGTCATTTCAAATTGTAGATTAGGGTATCCAGTGGTTTTGTTTGCCTAAAATTACTACAGAATAAAGGTAGTTTCCCCTTGAGAAATAAGACTAAAATTTCCCAATTTGACAACTAAAATTCTCCAAAAGGCAACAGTGACACACAATCAAAGTTAAATCCAGTTGTCCAAAACTGTTCTGACAGACCAAAAATGTTAGATATTGTCACAAAGAAGATCTTTGCAATGAATTTAAAAATTCTGAGGGTAATATGTGACATAAAAAGGATCCAAATTTTCCCAATCTGAAAGGTAGAAGGTAGTTTTTAAAAACCATAGCAAAATTACTGGTATCCACATAAACAACAAAAATTAGGCTCACAAAAATTAATGATTTCACAACAATCTTTTTTATTGAAACCTTTCCACAATCTTTTTTAGGTTAGGTATTGCATGGCCTCAGCTACTTGCAATCTATGAAATATGAAGACAATTTCTTAGATCATTTTCATAGCCAGAACAGTCTTTAATTCTAGAAATTATATATCTTCCAAATTTGAACAACATAATAAAACAGAATTTGAACCATTTAAAGTTATTGGTTAAAAGTTTTCCATGTTAAGTAAAGATTAGTAAACTGATATAAATCTTGAATTAATGTGTGTAACTTTGTGAGATATCAGAGCCTTTTTTGAACTTTTTAAAAACTGATAAATGGTACGATTCCATGAAAAATGGGAATCAGTGATTTTGTTATGGTTTTTAAAAACTGCCTTCTACCTTTCTGATCGGGAAAATTTGGACCCTTTTCATGTCACATATTACACCCAGAATTTTGAAATTCATTGCAAAGATTTTATATTGTGACAATATCTAACATTTTTTGTCTGTCAGAACGGTTTTGGACAACTGGATTTAACTTAAGCTTCTTGATTGTGTCTCACTGTTGCCTTTTGGGAATTTTAGTTGTCAAATTGGGAAATTTTAGTCTTATTTCTCAAGGGGGAACTACCTTTATTCGGTAGTAATTTTAGGCAAACAAAACCACTGGGAATTAACACATAAAAAAGTCAAAATTAAAATTCCTTCCAAAATCCTTATTTTAAGCTATTTTTAAACCTTAAGACTTTAACAATTTAGGGAATTTAAGCATATAAGAAGTCAAAATTGAAAATTTTAAAAATTCTCAATTTACGGTAAGCTATTTTTTTTGCTATTAAAACTTAATAATAGATATTTACCCAAATTGTAAATTTAATAGCTTAAGATAGATTGAATGTATATAAGATATATTTCTCTCCTTTTTTTGTTTTTAAGCAACAACAAGCCATGATGAACCAACAAAAAGTTCAACAACAGCAACAAATGGGAACACAACCAAGACAACCAGGTATGCCAGGGAAAGATCCAAACCAACAGAGTCAGCAATTTAACTCGGAAGATGATGATGAATCTGGGTCAGAAACGTCTGATGAAGATGATGATGATGACGATGATGATGACGATGATGATGAACATCCACCTCTTGAAGGGTAGGTTCAGTTCCAAAACTCTGTTGATAGAAGAAATCTATTGTCATTTCACATCAAAATTAATAGAATTTTTGGAGCCTTTAAAATTATTTTAAGAATTGAAAATCACGTGTAATTTTGACACTGCTCTCATTTTTATTGATCTGAAGCTGAGACTTATGGATGACATTGCATCTTACTGCTGGAAGGAGCCTCTTGACTGAGTGGTCCAATGCCCAAGCTTACAGATTGCAGTCCTTGTCACTGTCTAGGTTCTAAACCCAGTCAGGCAGATTCTAGTTTTAAATAGTTTGTCAGTTTACTTGCATAAAGATGATGATTTTCTCCAGGCACTCTAGTTTCCTCCACCATCCCAGAACTTTCCACCCTTGATAGAACTAAAGAAGCTTGACTGAGGCATAAAACATCTCTATGTGCTGTAGAAAGGAATACAGCTTTCTTTTAGGTATTTTTCTTTTTTTGACTTTTTTATTTATTTGTTTATTTTTGTTTTTTGTTTGTTCCTCCATCGTCCTAAAACTGACCATTTTGATATTTAATGAATCATCCCTTGAATTGTAAATATAACTACTCCACTTCACTTTCATTTTCTTTGAGTGATAAAGAAGTTCAGTTGATACCAAGGTTGTGTATTCATGTTTTGTTTTGTTACCAGTTTTGGTTATTTTTAATTTGTTATAAACATTCAGATTTTTTATTCTGTCTTTAACAGAGCTTATGATCCAGCTGATTATGAAAATCTGCCAGTAACACCAGAGATAAAAGAATTGTTTCAATACATAACCAGGTAATCTTAACTATAAATGATAGACAAGGGCATAAATTTTGCTCCGTAAGAGGGAGGTTGTGGGTTCAAACCCCGACCAGGTCTGACAAAATACGTAAAAGTGAGTAGTGACTGTTCTTTCGCCAAGCACTCTGCATCAGGAAATGAAAGTCATGATTCTTTTGGATGGGAACCTTAAAATGAACAAGGTCCAGTGTCATGGTAGATGTGGCACTATAAAGAACCCTGTTTTATAATGCCATCAGTGCAGTCACAGGCAAAATTTCTGCACTTTCGTTTATAGCTGGCAACTTCTGGATAAAAGTGAAATATTCTTGACTGGGATTTTTAACACCTTTACTCAACTCAACTCTTCTTGATCAAACAAGTTTTGGGTAAAATGATGAATGTAATGATGATGTTTTGGATAATCTACTCCACAATAAGGAAATTCTCCCTCAATGTAATGTTTTGCTTTTTTTGATAAATATACACAGTTTCATAAGATAAGGTTAATGCTGAAAATTCAGGTCAGTTCCTTGAAATTTTTGCCAGAACTGTCAGTGCAATTTATTTTGCAGGTTAGTGAAATTTTGGCTTTTATTTTTGAATGTAGCCTTTATAAGGGTTCAAATACAAGTATCATTTTTTAACAAGAAATTAGATTAAATTTCCCTGTCCTCAATATGAATCAAATAATCTAAAAATCTTAAATGAAATACATGTATATTGAAATATTTGAGATTTCTGTTTGAAATTTATTTTGATTTTATTTAATAGATATACACCACAGACGATAGAGTTAGACCATAAACTAAAACCATTTATACCTGATTTTATACCAGCTGTTGGTGATATTGATGCCTTTATCAAGGTAACTTACACCTCTCTCTCTCTCTGTTACTGAGCTACCCAGACCGCTACACACGAAAAACAAAATTTCAAAAGTAGGCCTAACGAAAGCAACACACACTCTCTCTCTCTCTCTCTCTCTCTCTCTCTCTCTCTCTCTCTCTCTCTCTCTCTCTCTCGCAACGTTTCATCTAAACTCTGAAAAAATGAACTCTTGCGAAGCAAACTTACTTCACATTCTTACAATTTAGTTTTTTTAATTCTTTGATTCACAACCTTACACATACTACACGATGTTAATTTGTGAAAATTTCAATCTTGATTTGTTTCAAACTTTAGTTTGACATAGACAAATCAGTAAAAAAAATTCACCTGCTCAAAGAGTTATTCCCTTTTTTTGCAAACTCTGACTTCTGTATCAATTCTTCATATTGCAGATTATCAGACCAGATAGTAAACCTGATACTTTAGGTTTAACAGTTCTAGATGAACCATGTTCCAAACAATCTGATCCGACAGTTTTAGATTTACAACTCCGAGCCATATCTAAACAGAGCACAGATAAAAAGATGGTAAGTATATATATAATAATTCATGTAAAATTCTAGATATTTGATATATCAAAAGATGTTTGTCAATTTACACTAACACATGCCTAAACGACACCCATCGTGCCAATTTTGGTCTAGGGTGATAATCTACTTAACCATTGTCAGCTTGTTTATAATAAACAGTAAAATCTCTATTGGAGCCCTCGTTTTTCAGTCAGATATTGATGGTATAAGGTACATTGTAGTTTAGTCAAAAATCGAGGTAAACTTACTGAAAAAACAAATAACAAAACAAAAACAAAAACAAAACAAAACAAAAAAAAAAAACTTAGAAAAAATAGATTTAAATAGCTAACATTTTGACTTCATATTTCTTAAGTATGATGAAACAGGGATTCAAAATTATATTTCACAATGACGAGTCCAGGACTCTTTGCCCTTATTTTTGGTAGGTCCAAAATTAAGATCCCATATCAACACTAGAAGGTCCATGTGTGCCAAAATCGAAAAACTAATGTTGATCAATTTTTTTTATACCCTTGATTAAACAAATATATCTTATACAACTTACAAACACTCAAGTGATACTGTTGTCAAAGCGACTGCTCATTACAGTTTCATTTCCGGAAACGATCAGACAATTTTAACAAATAGCAATAAATTAAGTGTTTTTGAGACTGTTTTTATTACACCAAGGAAGATTATTCTGTAAGTGTTTTAATACACAAAGGAACTGTATTCTAAAAATTGTCCCTGACAACAACAAGAAAAAAAAAAACAGGACTTTTACAGTAAAAATTCCAAAGGTCTCAAAGTAAAATCCATAGGTCCAGGACCTTGGACCTGGGGAAGGGCATGGAGGTCTGTGTCAAAAGGTTAAAGGTCATAAATATCTGCTTTATAATCCTCAACAGTGTATGAAGTTTTATTGAAATTTGCCATGAAATATGCAGTGCAAGAGGACTTAGAAGCTAACACTTCAAATAGAAAACTATGAAACTGTTAACTTCATTTGCAGTAAAAAAAAAAAAAATTTACATTGATACCTACATACCTTATCTGGATACTGATGCTGTTCTTGATGCTGAAATCTTTTTAACATTTGTAAATGCAGTCAATAATGTATATAGAATAATTTTACCCTGTAGGTTGTGAAAAGTTTGGATTCTGCAGAGAAAAACCCCAAACAGATAGAAAATTGGATAGAAAGTATACGAGAGCTCCACAGATCAAAACCTCCTCCAAATGTACATTATTCAAAGTAAGTATAGATTTAAGTTCAATTGTATTAAAAATGTCTGGTTGGTTGGTTGTTATGTTCTCTAACGTCGCATCAGCAATTTTTCAACTATACCCTATGAAATCAAGGTTATTAATCTCTTAACATTTACCACTGCAGTAGCTCAGTTAGGGAAGTGCTCACCTGATTAGAGAGAGGTCATGGGTTTAAGCCCTGACTGGGTCTGACCCAAGACTTAAAAGTGGATAGTGGCTGTTTTTTTCGCCAAGCACTCAGCATTACGAAATGAAAGTCATGGTTCTTTCGAATGGGAACTTAAAATAAACAAGGTCCCATGTCACGGCGTGGCATGATAAAGAACCCTGCTGTATAATGCCATCAGCGCAACACACAGGCAAACTTTCGCCTATAGTTGACGGCGTCTCGATATAAGTGAAATATTCTTGACTGGGACGTTAAACATCATTACTCAACTCTACTTTCATTGATCTAGTTGTTACTCTGTCCCCTTTATGTGTAGTACCAGATGAGGAAGCAGTACATCAAATTTAAAATCTTATATATTGACCTAGCTGGGGTTTTGACTCACAACTGCCTGCTCTCAAGGCAAACAATCTACCACTTACCACTTAGCCACTGAGGTAGTTGTAATACAAATGTGAAATGGTGAGATTAATAGGGGGTGTGTAAGAGTTATTTCCCTTTATTTGATGAAACAATTTTTTTTTTTTTTACAAAAAAGGCATTCAAAAATGAATATTCATATTTTTATTTTTTATTGCTTATTTTATGATATAAATTAATTGTTTAAAATGTTATTTTATTACAGAAATATGCCAGATATAGATACATTGATGCAGGAATGGCCTGCAGAATTTGAAGACGTTCTTAGAGAGGTTTGTTGTCATTATTTTTGGCTAGTTTTGAAACAAGACAGTAGTGCTCAAGATTTCAGTCCTTAAACCAAAAACCTTTTATTGGACAAGTTTGATATATTTGATGGATAAAGTTTTTAAGTTGAATTTTTGTTTCAATTTGAATTTTGAAAGTCTCCAAATATTACTATTTTTATTTTTGACTGAGTCGGCATTTGGATCCTGAAACTATACTAGGGCTTATAATGTTTTCCAGTAACTATCTTGTAAATTTTTAAAAAATTTTAAAAATAATTATTTATTATATATATGTATGAATTTATTTATTGATTTATTGATTTATTATTTATTTATTTTTATATTTACGAATTGTTCTTTGCTTAAAATTTTTCAATATGTTACATATTTATATTTTCAGGTTGGATTACCCACAGCAGAGTTAGACTGTGATCTTGGTCAATATGTTGAACTTGTGTGTTGTAAGTTTATTTTTCCTAATTTTCATTTGAATCCACTTTCTACATAGCTTAGTGAACAGAAGTTTTTAATTAGTTCTTTATTTGTCACAGTTTTTCTCTGGATACCGTAAATTTCTCCACCATCTCAAAAATGACTGTCCTTATAAGAGAAAAAAAAAACTTGACCGATTTGGAAAACCCACATTACTTCTGTCATTTCTTCTTGAATTACATTGTTTATAATGTTCTAATAAAATGATCTCTAAAAAATTTCAAACATTAAACTTTGCATTTTTCCGTAAGAGTAAAATGCACTATGCTACTTATAATTTTCCTTATTCAGAAGTCGGTGATGATCTGTGCTTTTGTCACGACCCATTTCTGTAATATTTTATGTCTAACTTCTTATCAAATTTATTTAAAGCTGCTATTTTTTTTTTAAATTTTCCTTTTTTTTTTTTGTTTTCTAAAAATATATTTTTTTAAAAATTGATAACTTCTAATCACGATCCATGAGATTCATTTTCTAAAATTTCATTCCTTTTAGCTGTAAATAAACAGAATCCTCTAACCGGTTGTTCAATGTTTATCGATGATTAAGTTATGAGCCGCGAGCATGTACAGAAACCCCAATAAATCGAAAGTGAAACCTGACAAATTGTATTAATTCTTTGTCATTAATATCCAGATGTATTCGCAATGGTGTTATGTTTTCCTTACTTAGGCACATATTTCACTGTTTTGTAAGTTGTGTTTAAATTACCCGATTTTAGATCCCACATGCTACATTTTGCTGGCAAATTATTTAATTTCTATATTTATTTGAGCTTTTATCTTTGAACCAAATGTAACATTGTTTATTAGGAACATCATTAATTAGATCAGCACCTTTTTAATTTTTTTTCCTTGGAAAACTTAACACAGCTTTAAAATATCAGAACCTCATTTTTAAAGTAATCACAAAGACACAATTGCATTTTCATGTTCTTATGGCAGGATTTTGTTATTATATAGTGAAACTTTATTTCAGGCCCCAGTTTAACATCCATCCACTCAGTTGAGTGTACACACAACTCAAATATTTCAATTTTTCTCTCTCTCAAAAAAAAATAGTTACTAGTATTGTGAGTACCTGCTTTTTTGTGTGTGCGACAAATCTTCACTTAACAATTTCAACATAACATTAAATATTTACTTTTAATTGTGTAATGGTTTAAAAATTGACATTGAAATTTTCCCGAATTTGAGTTGAGAAACTTGAGTGTATACTCAGTTGAGTGAATGATTGTGAAACTGGGGCCAGATTTGCTGTCACATGATAAGACTTACTTACCCTAAGATTAAAAATCTTTTGTACAAATTTTCATCTCATTCTAAATTCCGTCTATATTCAAAATAAAATTGTTATTACAAGGTTCATGAATAATAATACTTCAAATTATCAAAGATTCACATGTTAAATATAATAATTAAAAATTTGTTGTCTTTTGAATATTATTACTCTTTTTTTTTCTATTTTCAGCTATTTTAGATATTCCAATATATAAAAATTCACAACACCATAATGAAAAAGTTCAGGCATTGCATGTTTTATTTACACTGTATTCAGAATTCAAAAATTCACAGGTAAGCCATAAAGTCATGTTTGTGACTTTGACAGAGACCTTATCAGTACATATATTATTTTGAAAGTCAAGGGGTCCTTCGGAGAACTTAAAAACTTATGCCCCATGTCATGGCAGGCATGCCACATTAAAGAACCATACCTGCAAATTGCCCTAGGCACACTGCAAAGGTCACAATTTCTGCCACTTCACCTATAGCTGGCGAGGTCTTGACATAAGTGAAACAGCCACTTCACCTATAGCTGGCGAGGTCTTGACATAAGTGAAACAGCCACTTCACCTATTGCTGGCGAGGTCTTGACATAAGTGAAACATTGCTGAATGGGACATAAAACATTTCAACAAAAATTATGAAGTATTATGCTTCAAAATGAACCACATTTTACTTGAGTTATTTCCCTTTGAGCTAGTTCTTCAGCTAGACTTGGTTTGGGAAAGAAATATTTTTTTGAAAATCCTTTTTTGAATACAACTTTAGTCCTTGCAATTAGCAATTGGGAAATCTAACATTGATTTTTTAAATCTAAATTTTCAATTTTTTTTCAAAATAAGAGAAAAATAAGACAGTTCAACTAACATTAAGAAAACTGCAATGTTTATTGGATACTATATTTCAAAATTAAATTTAGTATGGTGTGATTATGGTATTTTGAATGAATTGGCATAAATATTGAATGAGATGACAAAAAATGCTAAACTTTGTACAAAAACTTCAACAGATTAAGTGTGAAGCCTAAATTAGGCTCTAAAATATACAAAACAAAGACATTGAAGAAACTGTTGTTTTTGTCTTTATCAATTCAATTCATTCACAACAATCCATTTTAAAAATTCAATTGTCATTTATCTTATAAATTTACCAATATTCTTAATTTTCTTCTATTTTTTAGCATTTTCGAACACTTGCTGAGGAAAATAGATTAGATAATTCGTTAAAGGACCCTGGTGGTCATATGACCGATGACCATGGAATGGCTGACGGAGGTGGCGAGGAGAGACTAGTGTTATAGACAATGTTTTTTTTTTTTTTTTTTTGTTTTATCTATGTTGCATTCCACACTTTTATGATTTAAATAAAATTCAATGAAAATTTTAAGTGAAATTTGGCAGACTTTTACTGTGCCTTCAAGCCAGGTAAAACAAAATGCAGTGAAAACTCACCTTATACATATTACAGGGGATTTTATCTCAAACTTTTGTTAAAATAATAATTTTTTTGTCAGATTTAATGGGCGAGATGTACAGACAAATTAAACTTTCTTCACATCAGTCTCTTTGTTTTTATGCTGCAGAGTCGGCATAAAAAGTTAAAATTACACAAAAAAGGAAATTTAAAAAAAATATTAAAAAAGATATTTATTTATTAAAAAAGTTACATTATCCATTTGTCTTGTTGTTTGTATAGTTTTTAAATCATCATAGTACATTTATGGAATAATTTGTGTTTTAAAAAAATTATGAAGTTATAAGGTGAAAAACGGTGTGCAAACTTTTTCATAATGTGTGTTGCATGTTATGGAGTATGCATATTGTTTTTACATAATTACTCAATAAACTTGTTAAAAACACAAATTATTTTTCATAATTCAATTTTAAACATTTAAACTAAACCCTATATAAAACAATGTTTTGTTTCATTTTTCTTGTTTTTTTCTTATAATTGAAATGAAATTTCCTCTGTGTTGGAACTATCAACAAAAATTTCAACAAACAATTTTAGCCAATGAAATGGAACGAGATGTAGAACACGCCCTCGCGGTAAGCGTTGCTATGGTTGCATTGTTTATTGTAGTACAACCTGAAAAACAATAGGGTGAGTTTACGTTAATTTTGTGTTTAGTATGATTTAACCAAATTTAGATATTAATTTAATGTAATATGACAATTATAAGCCCTAAAATGAGCAAATGGAGCAGTAGTGTTTTGCGCCCAAGTAAAGATTCTTTCATTTGAATCACAAACCAGGGTTAGTTCTGCCATTCGCCAATTTAGCCAATTGCTAATTTTTATGAATTCTGGTTCCAAATAAGAGCAATTGGCTAATATTTTTGCTCTAAAGTTTTTATTAAATTTCCATATGAGGCAGATGAAAAACACTGACTTTTTATTTTTATTTTTTAAGTATGAAAAAGTAATTGCTGATAATCAATAACAATTTATACAGCATATTAAAACTACATTTTTGTCACTTTTCTTAGTTTTTCTGGCTCCTTAACATACAAATTGGCTCCTAAATTGTAACATTAGATAATGACTTGGCTCAAATCTTTTAAGAGCCAGAGCTAACCCTGACAAACTCGACTAAACCTTAGTTGTTCTGACTATCCTGGTGACTAGGTTTTTGTTTATAGAAAGAAATGGTTTTTTTTTTTTTTGTATCCCTTAATATTTGAATGGTAATAACGTTCACATAGAGAAATGACCAAAGCAACATGCTACAATGAGCTAAAGAAATAAAAAATCCAACAAACCACCACTGTTGTCACCAATAAAGTTTTGTCATCCATGACAAATCTATGACTTATTTGGCATTCCAATTGAACAAATTCACATCAATATATCGAAAATGCTTCCTGCTATGAACTAATAAGAAGAGTATGTTGTTTTTATATTAAAAACCTTTAATGTCAAATTTTTGTTTTCACCATTAAATCCTTATATCTTAAAAACAAATATTATTGCAGATTTTTATATGTTTATTTAAATGATGACATTTAGAATTGGTATTACAATAATCTTTTTTTACTGTCTAAGTCGCTTGGTTAACGGATTTGCTAGCTCTGTCAATAATTGTATTATTTTTAATTGATAATTATTCTGACTGATATAAACAAGAAT
>CM056611.1:9750149-9840286 GCA_029721355.1 Tegillarca granosa | reverse complement strand
TGTTATTTTTCTCTTATTTTGAAAAAAAATTGAAAATTTAGATTTAAAAAATCAATGTTAGATTTCCCAATTGCTAATTGCAAGGACTAAAGTTGTATTCAAAAAGGATTTTCAAAAAAATATTTCTTTCCCAAACCAAGTCTAGCTGAAGAACTAGCTCAAAGGGAAATAACTCAAGTAAAATGTGGTTCATTTTGAAGCATAATACTTCATAATTTTTGTTGAAATGTTTTATGTCCCATTCAGCATGTTTCACTTATGTCAAGACCTCGCCAGCAATAGGTGAAGTGGCTGTTTCACTTATGTCAAGACCTCGCCAGCTATAGGTGAAGTGGCTGTTTCACTTATGTCAAGACCTCGCCAGCTATAGGTGAAGTGGCAGAAATTGTGGACCTTTGCAGTGTGCCTAGGGCAATTTGCAGGTATGGTTCTTTAATGTGGCATGCCTGCCATGACATGGGGCATAAGTTTTTAAGTTCTCCGAAGGACCCCTTGACTTTCAAAATAATATATGTACTGATAAGGTCTCTGTCAAAGTCACAAACATGACTTTATGGCTTACCTGTGAATTTTTGAATTCTGAATACAGTGTAAATAAAACATGCAATGCCTGAACTTTTTCATTATGGTGTTGTGAATTTTTATATATTGGAATATCTAAAATAGCTGAAAATAGAAAAAAAAAAAGAGTAATAATATTCAAAAGACAACAAATTTTTAATTATTATATTTAACATGTGAATCTTTGATAATTTGAAGTATTATTATTCATGAACCTTGTAACAACAATTTTATTTTGAATATAGACGGAATTTAGAATGAGATGAAAATTTGTACAAAAGATTTTAACGATAATTAGGGTAAGTAAGTCTCATCATGTGACAGCAAATCTGGCCCCAGTTTCACAATCATTCACTCATCTGAGTATATACTCAACTCAAATTCAGGAAAATTTCAATGTCAATTTTTAAGACATTACACAGTTAAAAGTGAATATTTAATGTTACTGTATGTTGAAATTGTTAAGTGTAGATTTGTTGAACTAAAAAAAAGGGACTCGCAATAATAGTAACTAATTTTTTTTTTTTTTTGAGAGAGAAAAATTGAAATATTTGAGTTGTGTGTACAATCAACTGAGTGGATGGATGTTAAACTGGGGCCTGAAATAAAAGTTTCACTAAATAATAACAAAATCCTGCCATAAGAACATGAAAATTGCAATTGTGTCTTTGTGATTACTTTAAAAATGAGGGTTCTGATATTTTAAAGCTGTGTAAAGTTTTCCAAGGAAAAAAATTAAAAAGGTGCTGATCTAATTAATGATGTTCCTAATGAACAATGTTAAATTTGGTTCAAAGATAAAAGCTCGAATAAATACAGAAACAACAATAATTTGCCAGCGAGATGTAGCATGTAGGATCTAATATTAGAACATGCTATCATCATAAAAAAAAACCGGGTCATTTAAAACACAACTTACAAAATGGTGAAATACGATAAATTAAACATAGAACTTCATTGAATTTTTCATTTGTGCCTTAGTAAGGGATACATAACACCATTATGAATACATCTGGATATTAATGATGGAGAATTTATACAATTTGTCAGGTTTCACTTTCGATTTATTTATTTATGCTCCCGGCTCATAATTTAATCATTGTTAAACACTGACCAACCGGTTAGAGGATTCTGTTTATTTACAGCTAAAAGGAATTAAATTTTAGAAAATGAATCTCACGGATCGTGATTAGAAGTTATCAATTTTTCAAAAAATATATTTTTAGAAAACCAAAAAAAAAAAAAAAAAAAAAAAAATTGGAAAATTAAAAAAAAAATAATACAGCTTTAAATAAATTTGATAAGAAGTAAGACATGAAATATTACAGAAATGGTCATGACAAAAGCACAGATCATCAACGACTTCTGAATAAGGAAAAATATAAGTAGCATTGTGCATTTTAATCTTATGGAAAAATGCAAAGTTTAATGTTTGAAATTTTTTAGAGATCATTTTAATTAGAACATTATAAACAATGTAATTTAAGAAGAAATGACAGAAGTAATGTGGGTTTATCAAATCGGTCAAGTTTTTTTTTTTTCTCCTATACGGACAGTCATTTTTGAATGGTGGAGAAATTAACAGCATCCAGAGAAAAACTGTGACAAATAAAGAACTAATTAAAAACTTCTATTCACTAAGCTATGTAGAAAGTGGATTCAAATGAAAATTAGGAAAAATAAACTTACAACACACAAGTTCAACATATTGACCGAGATCACAGTCTAACTCTGCTGTGGGTAATCCAACCTGAAAATATAAATATGTAACATATCGAAAATTTCAAGCAAAGAACAATTCGTAAATATAAAAATAAATAGTTAAATAAATAAATAAATAAATAAATAAATAAATAAATTCATACATATATATTAAATAATTATTTTTAAAAATTTTTTTAAAAATTTACAAGATAGTTACTGGAAAACATTATAAGCCCTAGTATAGTTTCAGGATCCAAATGCCGACTCAGTCAAAAATAAAAGATAGTAATATTTGGAGACTTTCAAAATTCAAATTGTAACAAAAATTCAACTTAAAAACTTTATCCATCAAATATATCAAACTTGTCCAATAAAAGGTTTTTGGTTTAAGGACTGAAATCTTGACCACTACTGTCTTTTTTTCAAAACTAGCCAAAAATAATGACAACAAACCTCTCTAAGAACGTCTTCAAATTCTGCAGGCCATTCCTGCATCAATGTATCTATATCTGGCATATTTCTGAAATAAAATAACATTTTAAATGATTTATTTTTATTATAAAATATGCTGTTAAGTAAAAATACGAATATTCATTTTTGAAAGCCTTTTTTTGTAAAAAAAAAAAAAAATTTCCACCTAATAAAGGGAAATAACTCTTAAATAATTCATATTTAACTTGTTTAACCATTTCACATTTGTATTATACCTACCTTAGTGACTCAGCGGTAGATTGTCTACCTTGAGAGCAGGCAGTTGTGGGTTAAAATCCCAGCAAGGTCATTATATAAGACTTTAAATTTGATGGACTGCTTCCTTATCAGGCACTCGGAATTCAGAGGACAGATAATTGACTGGATTACCAAATGACAGAAATATGTGTCCGACGGAGTGTTAAGCCAGTTTATATCATATCCACTCAGTGAGAGAGCACCTTAACAAAGACTGGCTTTTAATGCCTGCTAGAATAAGATAGACCATAAATCACACTTCCACATCTCAATCATGCATAAACTTGTTCTCAGGTTAATCTTAGAGTTGAGTTAAGTAATGGTGTTTAACATCCCAGTCAATGATATTTCACTTATATCAAGACATTGCCAGCTAAAGCAAAAGTGCAGAATTTTTGCCTGTGTGTTGCGCTGATGGCATTATACAGCAGGGTTCTTCATCATGCCACGCCTGCTGTGACATGGGACCTTGTTTATTTAAGTTCCCATTCGAAAGAACCATGACTTTCATTTCGTAATGCTGAGTGCTTGGCAAAAAAAACAGCCACTATCCACATTTAAGTCTTGGGTCAGACCCGGTGAGGGCTTAAACCTATGACCTCTCTCTAATCAGGTGAGCACCTCCCCAACTGATCTACTGCAGTGGTAAATGTTAAGAGATTAATAACCTTGATTTCATAGGGTATAGCTGAAAAATTGCTGATGCGACGTTAGAGAACATTACAACCAACCAACCAGACATTTTTAATACAAATGAACTTAAATCTATACTTACTTTGAATAATGTACATTTGGTGGTGGTTTTGATCTGTGGAGCTCTCTTATACTTTCTATCCAATTTTCTATCTGTTTGGGGTTCTTCTCTGCAGAATCCAAACTTTTCACAACCTACAGGGTAAAATTATTCTATATACACAATGGACTGCATTTATAAATGTTAAAAAGATTTCAGCATGAATATTAGCATCAGTAATCAGATATTGTATGTTGGTATCAATGTAAAATTTTATACTTTTTATTTTTTTTTTTTACTGCAAATGAAGTTAGCAGTTTCATTGTGTTCTATTTGAAGTGTTGGCTTATAAGTCTTCCTGCTCTGCATATTTCATGGCAAATTTCAATAAAACTTCCTAAACTGTTGAGGATTATAAAGCAGATATTTATGACCTTTAACCTTTCGACACAGACCTCCATGCCCTTCCCCAGGTCCAAGGTCCTGGACCTATGGATTTTACTTTGAAACCTTTGGAATTTTTACTGTAAAAGTCCTGTTTTTTTTTTTTTTCTTGTTGTTGTCAGGGACAATTTTTAGAATACAGTTCCTTTGTGTATTAAAACACTTACAGAATAATCTTCCTTGGTGTAATAAAAACAGTCTCAAAATCACTTAATTTATTGCTATTTGTTAAAATTGTCTGATCGTTTCCGGAAATGAAACTGTAATGAGCAGTCGCTTTGACAACAGTATCACTTGAGTGTTTGTAAGTTGTATAAGATATATTTGTTTAATCAAGGGTATAAAAAAAAGTTGATCAACATTAGTTTTTCGATTTTGGCACACATGGACCTTCTAGTGTTGATATGGGATCTTAATTTTGGACCTACCAAAAATAAGGGCAAAGAGTCCTGGACTCGTCATTGTGAAATATAATTTTGAATCCCTGTTTCATCATACTTAAGAAATATGAAGTCAAAATGTTAGCTATTTAAATCTATTTTTTCTAAGTTTTTTTTTTTTTTGTTTTGTTTTGTTTTTGTTTTTGTTTTGTTATTTGATTTTTCAGTAAGTTTACCTCGATTTTTGACTAAACTACAATGTACCTTATACCATCAATATCTGACTGAAAAACGAGGGCTCCAAATAGGGATTTTACTGTTTATTATAAACAAGCTGACAATTGTTAAGTAGATTATCACCCTAGACCAAAATTGGCATGATGGGTGTCGTTTAGGCATGTGTTAGTGTAAATTGACAAACATCTTTTGATATATCAAATATCTAGAATTTTACATGAATTATTGTAAATATGTACTTACCATCTTTTTATCTGTACTCTGTTTAGATATGGCTCGGAGTTGTAAATCTAAAACTGTGGGATCTGATTGTTTGGAACAAGGTTCATCTAGAACTGTTAACCTAAAGTATCAGGCTTACTATCTGGTCTGATAATCTGCAATATGAAGAATTGATACAAAGGTCAGAGTTTGCAAGAAAGGGGAATAACTCTTTTTAGCAGAAGGATTTTCTTACTGCTATGTCTATGTCGAACTAAAGTTTGAAACAAATCAAGATTGAAATTTTCACAAATTAACATCGTGTAGTATGTGTAAGGTTGTTAATCAAAGAATTAAAAAAACTAAATTGTAAGAATGTGAAGTAAGTTTGCTTCGCAAGAGTTCATTTTTTCAGAGTTTAGATGAAACGTTGCGAGAGAGAGAGAGAGAGAGAAAGAGAGAGAGAGAGAGAGAGAGAGAGAGAGAGAGAGAGTGAGAGAGAGAGAGAGAGAGAGTGTAGCTTTCGTTAGGCCTACTTTTGAAATTTTGTTTTTCGTGTGTAGCGGTCTGGGAAGCTCAGTGAGAGAGAGAGGTGTAAGTTACCTTGATAAAGGCATCAATATCACCAACAGCTGGTATAAAATCAGGTATAAATGGTTTTAGTTTATGGTCTAACTCTATCGTCTGTGGTGTATATCTATTAAATAAAATCAAAATAAATTTCAAACAGAAATCTCAAATATTTCAATATACATGTATTTCATTTAAGATTTTTAGATTATTTGATTCATATTGAGGACAGGGAAATTTAATCTAATTTCTTGTTAAAAAATGATACTTGTATTTGAACCCTTATAAAGGCTACATTCAAAATAAAAGCCAAAATTTCACTAACCTGCAAAATAAATTGCACTGACAGTTCTGGCAAAAATTTCTAGGAACTGACCTGAATTTTCAGCATTAACTTTATCTTATGAAACTGTGTATATTTATCAAAAAAAGCAAAACATTACATTGAGGGAGAATTTCCTTATTGTGGAGTAGATTATCCAAAACATCATCATTACATTCATCATTTTACCCAAAACTTGTTTGATCAAGAAGAGTTGAGTTGAGTAAAGGTGTTAAAAATCCCAGTCAAGAATATTTCACTTTTATCCAGAAGTTGCCAGCTATAGACGAAAGTGCAGAAATTTTGCCTGTGATTGCACTGATGGCATTATAAAACAGGGTTCTTTATAGTGCCACATCTACCATGACACTGGACCTTGTTCATTTTAAGGTTCCCATCCAAAAGAATCATGACTTTCATTTCCTGATGCAGAGTGCTTGGCGAAAGAACAGTCACTACTCACTTTTACGTATTTTGTCAGACCTGGTCGGGGTTTGAACCCACAACCTCCCTCTTACGGAGCAAAATTTATGCCCTTGTCTATCATTTATAGTTAAGATTACCTGGTTATGTATTGAAACAATTCTTTTATCTCTGGTGTTACTGGCAGATTTTCATAATCAGCTGGATCATAAGCTCTGTTAAAGACAGAATAAAAAATCTGAATGTTTATAACAAATTAAAAATAACCAAAACTGGTAACAAAACAAAACATGAATACACAACCTTGGTATCAACTGAACTTCTTTATCACTCAAAGAAAATGAAAGTGAAGTGGAGTAGTTATATTTACAATTCAAGGGATGATTCATTAAATATCAAAATGGTCAGTTTTAGGACGATGGAGGAACAAACAAAAAACAAAAATAAACAAATAAATAAAAAAGTAAAAAAAAGAAAAATACCTAAAAGAAAGCTGTATTCCTTTCTACAGCACATAGAGATGTTTTATGCCTCAGTCAAGCTTCTTTAGTTCTATCAAGGGTGGAAAGTTCTGGGATGGTGGAGGAAACTAGAGTGCCTGGAGAAAATCATCATCTTTATGCAAGTAAACTGACAAACTAATTTAAACTAGAATCTGCCTGACTGGGTTTCGAACCTAGGCAGTGACAAGGACTGAAATCTGTAAGCTTGGGCATTGGACCACTTAGTCAAGAGGCTCCTTCCAGCAGTAAGATGCAATGTCATCCATAAGTCTCAGCTTCAGACCAATAAAATGAGAGCAGTGTCAAAATTACACGTGATTTTCAATTCTTAAAACAATTTTAAAGGCTCTCAAATGCATGTACTATTAATTTTGATGTGAAATGACAATAGATTTCTTCTATCAACAGAGTTTTGGAACTGAACCTACCCTTCAAGAGGTGGATGTTCATCATCATCGTCATCATCGTCTTCATCATCATCATCTTCATCAGATGTTTCTGACCCAGATTCATCATCATCTTCCGAGTTAAACTGCTGACTCTGTTGGTTTGGATCTTTCCCTGGCATACCTGGTTGTCTTGGTTGTGTTCCCATTTGTTGCTGTTGTTGAACTTTTTGTTGGTTCATCATGGCTTGTTGTTGCTTAAAAACAAAAAAAGGAGAGAAATATATCTTATATACATTCAATCTATCTTAAGCTATTAAATTTACAATTTGGGTTACAAATATATATTATTAAGTTTTACAAGCAAAAAAAATAGCTTACCGTAAATTGAGAATTTTTAAAATTTTCAATTTTGACTTCTTATATGCTTAAATTCCCTAAATTGTTAAAGTCTTAAGGTTTAAAAATTGCTTAAAATCAGGATTTTGGAAGGAATTTTAATTTTGACTTTTTTATGTGTTAATTCCCAGTGGTTTTGTTTGCCTAAAATTACTACAGAATAAAGGTAGTTTCCCCTTGAGAAATAAGACTAAAATTTCCCAATTTGACAACTAAAATTCTCCAAAAGGCAACAGTGAGACACAATCAAGTAGTGTAAGTTAAATCCAGTTGTCCAAAACTGTTCTGACAGACAAAAAATGTTAGATATTGTCACAATATAAAATCTTTGCAATGAATTTCAAAATTCTGGGTGTAATATGTGACATGAAAAGGGTCCAAATTTTCCCGATCAGAAAGGTAGAAGGCAGTTTTTAAAAACCATAACAAAATCACTGATTCCCATTATTCATGGAATCGTACCATTTATCAGTTTTTAAAAAGTTCAAAAAAGGCTCTGATATCTCACAAAGTTACACACATTAATTCAAGATTTATATCAGTTTCAGGGGTCCAGAAACGGTCATATTTGCCGGACATGTCCGACAAAAAATATGTTTGTCCGATGTGAAATGAAGCTTGTCGGACATTTTTAGTTTAAAATAGAATTCAGTTAATCGGACACGTAAATAAATATGTTTATCGGTCATTATTTTACTCGAGTATTCTTTGCCATCACCTGTCAATCATTTTCAATAAACACTACAGATCTAATAATTAGGCTTTTGTTTATTAATCAGTTAAAATCCATGGTCTCAATCTGTTCCTTTTGTTACATCGTCCGAATCATCATTACTTTTGTTGATAAGTTGTTTATTAAGTAATCACATCGCTTGACAGACGGAAGCCATAAACACCTGTTAACTGAAGGTCATGGTCGTCGGACTATTTCAAAGAGGTTCCACGCGGGATGTTAACTAATATTAATGATACAACGCGCATAGTACGGTCTTGGCAAACTGTTTAGTTATAAACAAATAATTTTTAAAAAGTCTAAATAAAATCAAAGAGGTCTCAAAATAAGGTTCAGTAAAGTTTGTGTAACTTCGGGAAAACGGAAATGCACGATTGTCAATAAACAAAGATGGCCGTCAAACCATGTGTCGTCAACGCCGACAGTTCAAAATCAACAGTCTGACCATATATATTTAAATAACGTGGTAGTTAAACCCTTTTTAAAATTTACTATATTGATATTAAAAATCTTCGTAAAATATTAAAATACACAGCCAGTAATAACAAAATATTAAAATACACAGCCAGTAATAACGTTTTTTTTTTTATTTTTTTTTTTGCTTTTCACTGCATCGGCATCGGTGGTGTAGTTGCTTTGAAAAAATGTCCGACACCTCAGTCACAGTTTTCCTGAGCCCTGATCAGTTTACTAATCTTTACTTAACATGGAAAACTTTTAACCAATAACTTTAAATGGTTCAAATTCTGTTTTATTATGTTGTTCAAATTTGGAAGATATATAATTTCTAGAATTAAAGACTGTTCTGGCTATGAAAATGATCTAAGAAATTGTCTTCATATTTCATAGATTGCAAGTAGCTGAGGCCATGCAATACCTAACCTAAAAAAGATTGTGGAAAGGTTTCAATAAAAAAGATTGTTGTGAAATCATTAATTTTTGTGAGCCTAATTTTTGTTGTTTATGTGGATACCAGTAATTTTGCTATGGTTTTTAAAAACTACCTTCTACCTTTCAGATTGGGAAAATTTGGATCCTTTTTATGTCACATATTACCCTCAGAATTTTTAAATTCATTGCAAAGATCTTCTTTGTGACAATATCTAACATTTTTGATCTGTCAGAACAGTTTTGGACAACTGGATTTAACTTTGATTGTGTCTCACTGTTGCCTTTTGGAGAATTTTAGTTGTCAAATTGGGGAATTTTAGTCTTATTTCTCAAGGGGAAACTACCTTTATTCTGTAGTAATTTTAGGCAAACAAAACCACTGGATACCCTAATCTACAATTTGAAATGACAGTGAAATACTAAATAAACCACAAACTTGCTTTAACACACAAGCCATAACTTTACCATCCCATAAAAATTTTTTCCCTTCTAAAGATCAAATATGGAAACATGGTACTTTGAAAAAATGAATTGTTTCACACAAAAAATAAATAATTACTTGATTTATGTTATCCTCAAATTCATCTTCGGAGTTGTCACTCATGTTGGACTGTGGTGGTGTGGACCCTCTACTTCTTCCACGTTCTAAAAATAGAATGTGGAAAAACCCAGATTTTTTAAATTTTCTTTAATTATTAATAAAACATAGTGTTAATATCAATTATAACAATTATAAGAAGATTTTACTAAACTAAAATATATATATATATATTTTGATTGATTGTTTGATTTTTTAATATCCTTTTTATATTGAGATGTCACCAGCTACAGGTGAAGCTACATAGATTTTTCTCCATGTTGTAATGTGGTTATCATAAAGAGCTTAGGAATTTAGTGGCCAAGAGGTCTAAAAAAATTGATTCAAAAAAGCAAGATAAAAAAAAAAAAAAAAGCTATAATCTGAGAATTTTTGTGTCATTTCAGTTATAGTTATTTTAAGACAGAAAATCAGTTGACCAACATAAATACAGGTATAATAATACATTTTTTAAGCAGTAAACTTTGTTTGTAATCGATCTATGATGGTTTAGATCGAATGGCTCTCAAGCTAATTTGAATAAACCACGAATAATAGTAAAATTATTAATACAAGAGGCCCATGGGCCTTAACGCTCACCTGAAGATATTGTCTAATGCAGTTTGCAAAGTGCAATAGACAATATATTAAGTACAGAAACTTTAAAAGTTTTCTCAAGTAAAGAACTCCGACAAAACTTAATCAGAAATATATCCACTCACATTTCATTTATAAGTAGCTCATATAATATGCATAAAGTAACTGAAGTGCAATGAATAATTTCCAAATCATAAATCAATTTCAGTATACTTATGCAGCTATGTCCTTGACCTTTGAACATATATGACCTCAAAATATATATGATTGTCATGTCAATACCTACAATATTCTAATATACATGCCTATACAAAAGGTTAATAGTTTTCAAGATAATTAGCAATTTAAGTCTTCTTTTGCAGCTGTGACCTTGACCTTTCAACATATGACCTTGAACCATATATCAAAATGATCGTCATGTCAATACCTACAATATTCTAATATTCATGCCTATACAAAACATTAATAGTTTTCAAGATATTTAGCAATTTAAGTCTTCTTTTGCAGCTGTGACCTTGACCTTTCAACATATGACCTTGAACCATATATCAAAATGATCGTTGTCGCAATACCTACAATATTCTAATATACATGCCTATACAATTCATTAATAGTTTTCAAGATATTTAGCAATTTAAGTCTTCTTTTGCAGCTGTGACCTTGACCTTTCAACATATGACCTTGAACCATATATCAAAATGATCGTCATGTCAATACCTACAATATTCTAATATACATGCCTATACAAAAAGTTAATAGTTTTCAAGATATAGTGACAAATATATAATTTTTATCAAATTCCCCACTCAGTGCCTCACAATTTCCCCATTTTGAGTCCCATGGCTACCATTTGTGCAAATCTGAAAGTAGATGACCTAAGGATGTTATAAATGAAATAACTAAGGTATATCTCTTGTAGATTCAGAGGAGAAGATTTTTTTAAGTTTTTCACTATTTCCCCCCTTATGGGGCCCCAAGGGGACATAACTCCTTCATTTGTGGAAATCTGAAAGAGCTTCACCCAGGCATGATGGTTACCAAGTTTCATTAAATTTGGCCCAGTGGTTTTGGAGGAGAAGATTAAAATGTAAAAAGTTTACGCACGACGGACGACGCAGGACGGACGAAGATGGATAGCAATAGCTCATCTGAGCTTTCAGCTCAGGTGAGCTAATAATTTAAAAACTTGGCATTTAGATAAAGAAGTGGTCATTTAAGTTCGATAATGTAACCGTGTCGAAGATTTTTCATGCATCCATTTCTGTAAACATACAGACCGACAACATTCTATAACAAATACCTAAGGTGAATTGGAACAGATTTTGAAAAAAAAAAAACATTTGAAGGGGTGTGTGTGTGTGTGTGTGTGTGTGTGTGTGTGTGTGTGTGTGTGTGTGTGTGTGTGTGTGTGTGTGTGTTGTGTGTGTGTGTGTGTGTGTGTGTGTGCATGCGCGAGTGTGTGTGTGTGTTTTTGTGTGTGTGGGTGTGTGCGCGAGTGTGTGTAATCAGCAGAGATACTGAGAGGTTTTAAGTATGGACATTTGTCAAGAGTGATTGGTGTCCCAAAAATATCTTTTGGAGTGTCCAAAGAATTTCAAATAAACATTACTATCTAACAAGAAGTGTATAAATTCTAGATATTAAACTTAAGTATTATAACACAGAATTAATATTAGTGAATTCACATCTCATTGTAATTCATGTAGCAATGATTGTCCCTTCCAGACAAATTTTTCTGTGTACAATATAAATTCATTAGTATTTTTTTATTATTCAATTTTCTCACCTAAGTAATATAGCGAGAAGATTGGTCTATAAGCAAGTTTTAAGTTTTAATCTCATCATAACTTTTTGATTCCAGGGTTAGCTCTGCCATTCGCCAATTTAACCAATTGCTAATTTTTATGAATTCTGGCTCCAAAAAATAGTTTTTGGCTAATATTTTTGCTCTAAAGTTTTTATTTAATTTCCATATGAGGCAGATGAAAAACACTGACTTTTTATTTTTATTTTTTAAGTAAGAAAAAGTAATTGCTGATAATCAATAACAATTTATACAGCAGATTAGAACTACATTTTTGTCACTTTTTTTAGTTTTTCTGGCTCCTTAACATATAAATTGACTCCTAAATTTTAACATTGGCTAAAGACTTGGCTCAAATCTTTTAAGAGCCAGAGCTAACCCTGGATTCTTTCATACGTCCACAATCATTTGTCTATTAAGCAAAGCCAAACCTTATTATAAGTAAAATAAAACTATTCAAAAAAATTCTAATAGTAATAGTTATTGCAAAATTCTTTGATCGTAGAAGTCAAATTTAAATATTTTGAAACAAATATCTAAAATCCAACTTTGAAATGTCAAAACTTATACCAGTATAATATGCTTTCAATATAAATTAGAAAAGGTGGACATTTAACCATAAAATGCTTAGACTCTGTTGTAAACTAAGCTCAGGAAAACTAAGCATAAAATGCTTAGACTCTGTTGTAAATAGGAGACTCTAACCAATTTAAGCTGCTTAGGCTTCATAAAGAGCTAACAAAGATCACATCTAAACCATCATAACTAAAATTCTATACATATACACAAAAACAATGATATGCAAAATCATGCCTTAGGATCAGGTGAGCTAGACTATAATCTTAATGAAAATGTTATTATCAAAATTAAATCAATTCTATACAGTAGAGAAAAATAAATAAATAAATAAATAATAATAATAATAATAACTATAATAATAATAATTTTATTAAAAATCATGCAGGTTAAGGTTTCATTTACAAGCAAGACTAGGGATAAATTAAATAGAGGAACTAATCACACATAAGATTACAAAATATGTGACCATGATATTGATTGGACAAAAAATTCTGAGAGAGCCTGGTGCCCTAACAGATTTGTGCTACAAGTTATACTTTACCTGGGCCAGTTGGTCTGGCAAGTTTGGAGGCACCTGTTGGCACAAAAGGCATATGTTTACTTTAATATACCATTAATAGTGATTTTGTTGCCAATTTTAACAGCTACATTTTGTCATCTGGATGGAAAAATTCAAACAATTTTTTCATAAACTGGATAAATTTGAAAATCAGGAATATGTTTTATAGCCAACTACATTGTGACATGTTTGCAACAAGATCCCAGTTTTTAAAAAGAATATATTGTTACAATATCTACAAATTTAGTAAGACAAGGATGTTATTGCAACTCAATTTCATCTCCTGTCTTTACTGTTGTTTTTGGAAATTTTGGGGCCATATTCACAAATTTCGCTGATTTTAACCCATGGGGACAATATCTTCGTATGAAAATTAATACACACATGTACTACGAGGCAAACAAAATCACTGATTTACAAGTGTAAGTAATGCAGTACATAATATTACTTATGCAAAACAGTACATGAAAATATAACATTAATGAATAAATAAGCATGTTGTAGCATAAAACCAGCCAAGGGATTTAGCATTTTAAGTTAAGGCAAATGCTACAGCAATAGGTACAGGGTAGCATAAGCCTTTTGTCTCAATAAAATGGAAAAATGGAAAAAGCAAATCTCATAAATATATGATTGCTAAATTCATCTTTTAAATTAAAGAGGGTTTTTCCTTCACCTTTATTAGTAAGATGTGGCTATATAAAATGTATGTCATTTTAATATGAAAATCTTTAAATGACAAATACATTCTTATAATTCATATTTTTTCTTTTTTCTCTTACTCAACAATACTGACCTTGACCTAGTGCTGGGTGATTCCGTGGAGTAGGTGAATATGTGCTTGCTATCTCTTCTCCGTCATTTACATCTAGGGATTCATCATATGGTTGGTTCTGAATCAGTCTGGCCTGAAATTTAAAAAAAATAAAGACTAAGTACATGTAATTAGGTCAAGGTTTAGCTCTGGCTACTGAAAAGCAGAAGCAAAAATTAACCAACTATAAAAGTTAGAGCCAAATGATATGAAAGAGTTTGAATTAATCTAAGAAACTAAAAACATACTATGAAAATTTATATAAAATATTAGCCAACATCAATATTTTAAAGCCAGAAATTATCAAAATGAGCAATTGGTTAAATTGACAAATGGCAGAGCAAACCCTGAGGTATGTCAATAGAAGCTATTATAAGGCAAATACTGTCTTTTTAAATTGCAGGCATATTCATATTATTTATAAACCCTTTGCCTGTGTGCAGGTGAAGGATTCAGTGTCAATGGATAGTCACAACTATTTACTTTGAACAGAGATGTCCTATGGTAACTCTGGAAGCGAAACATCATTTTCTCATTATTGCTCAGCACAAGGTTTAAAAAATTGTATGAAGTTTAGAGGATTTTCTATGAAAAGTAAGCATAGTTCACTTTCATAAACACAGTACTGTCTGATTCACGTCTGCCGTAGCACTAGTTTTTCAAGGTTTTAGAAGAGATATCAAAAAATTTTGTAGAATGTCACATACCGTTATGATGTATGCATTTTGTCGTAATTAACGGACACCAAACTAAATGCCATCTTAGATGGAGTATAAAATGCAGAGCTTTTTCAAATCCTTACGGGGATTTAATATGGGAAAAGACACAAACACTCATTCCGGAAATACATCGCTGGAAAATCATGCGTTTAAGAAAATAGAATTGTGCATGACCGACTTTCCCATTTTCGCTGGCCAGGTAATATCGTCTGCAACTTGACAGCAAAAGGAATGTATACTGTAAGGTCTAACAACGGCGATCTTACCTACAGCTGAATGAACTATTCCAGAATTTTCTACCCTAACCCACATGATTATTACAGCGACAGTGTTTTTTCCAGAGTGCGTTTCTTGCGTTTTTGACGCGATTTTTTTAAGAATGGCGCAACTTGGTTTTGCTGTTGCGTTATTTTTGACGCAACCATTTTTACATAGATTGAAATCGGCTACTGTAAATTATAAAAGGTGACACGACTAAAAACGAAAGTACTGAGCGGAAATTCTGTATTGTCGTACCACATGACTATTGTACCATATTACAGGAAGCTAATTATTGATATAGGAACCTGTCTATATTCTTAATCTTTCAAATGTTTGTATTGAACGCTTAATTAATAGGGTCATTATAAGTGCTCTTTGCACCGGGCTTAAAGAAAAATCGAAACGTTCTCGTTTGACAACATTTTTAAATGACTTGTGTCAAAGTCCTGCACGGAGCTCTGAACATGACCAGGCGGCATCTGGTAGTAACTTACTTGCCAGCGACTCACAGTCAACTTAAAAAAGCTAATGTAAATTGAGATTTTAATAAAATTTGGTTAAACAAATATCCTTTGATAATTTATGAAAATAATAAAATCATATGTAAAACAGACATATCGGAAAGGATGGATAATAATAATGAATGCTAGTGGTCTGTTGACTTGGGTTGATGGTAGAACATTCAGTAATTTCTGTTTTGGGATACTGTCCCGATTTTACTGTTTAAAATATTACAGATATAAGTAGCAATTGGAATAAAACACTTAAACACTGACAGACAGATTAGTACAGATCCTCTAACAAAATATCCCCTTTACTGTAAAATATCAAAAAAGTAATTTTTATTCTAAAAATATCATGACCCCTTCATTTTGAATAATTACCCCCTCTTTTCATGTAAGGGGGTCATTGATGACCCCCTGTTTTAATAAGCTGGAGAAAACACTGCAGCGATGTATTTCCGGAATGAGTGTTTGTGTCTTTTCCCATATTAAATCCCCGTAAGGATTTTAAAAAGGCCGACATTATTCACATGTACGGTAGAATAATGCATGTTGTTGGCTGGCATTATTCACACGTACGCATGCGCAGTACGATAACTTATATCAGCCGTATACGGACAAGGTGTATGTTCAATGAAGTATATCGGACTATTTAATACGCTTATTTTTATAGAGAACACTTAGCCATGAAATGTTATTATATGCAATATTATATAAATTATATAATAATTATTGATATATTTATTTATTTATTTAAATATTTATCATATTGCTAATGAATATTTTTGTAATATTTGTATAATATTGCGTTTAAAAACTTGTTTAATATTATAGAGAACACTTAGCAATGAAGTTATTATATGCAATATTATATAAATATTTATAAATTATATAGTAATTACCGATATATTTATTTATTTAAAACATCATATTGCTAATGAATATTTTTGTAATATTTGTATAATATTTCATATAATAACTTGTCATGTTTCCAGATCCCACGACGAGGACGTGGTTCTCACGGGATCCATTTATTTGATTAGTTAGCCATCCCGATGATTTTGATTTAACTTAGTAAAAATTTTACTGTTTATTTTGAATTTTTTTTATTGTGTTTTGTTTAAAATGGATAACCAATATTTGAAAAAAAATTATGGACAATCAATATATCTGAAGTTGCAAATAGAATGTGGATCTCACGAATAAAGCCGCAACTGATCACCTCAGTTAATTAATTGTGCCGGCCTTACAAATTTATTTATGAAATAATTATTTCAAAAATCACTTAACTACTATTTAAATATTCACAAGGAATAAGATCTACTTATGATGGTCAATTAGTAAATCTGAAGTTACACATAGAATGTGGATCTCACGAACAAAGCCGCAACTGATCACCTCAGATAATTAATTGTGCCGGCCTTACAAATTTATTTATGAAATAATTATTTCAAAAATCACTTAACTGCTATTTACAGAGTACTTTTAATAACTAATTCAATTGTTTTTCCATATTACAAAAATCGCTGCAAAAATAAGTTGAATTAGACTTTGCTAAAGACTCAATTGGTCCAGAATCTACGCAAGATACATGGAACCATTCACCGCAAAAAGTATATTCAACCATCTCGTCAGTTTTCTGGTCATACATATTCCTGCAACGGCAATATATTTCTATCTTTTGCCGACCATGTTTTGTTATGTTACGTCTATGTGGCTTTATGAAATGTGGAAATTGGGTAAATTCAGATTGTTCTAAGCATATAACCAAATGTGCTCTCATTTCTTGTTGATAAAAGAAGAAAGTTGCCGGATCTTTTCCTAAACAGATAACAAGACTGATTGCATTGCAAATAAACCGCAATCTAAACTACCAGATTGTTGTTGTACTAGCCTTATGGTTTATTTCGATATGTTTGTTTTCACTTTTTCAAAATTGCACAGATTTGTTTTATCGTTTCAATAGAAGCTGGTTTGTTGAGACTGTCATATAGATTTATATGACCGTCTTCACAATCGATCATTGAAACTACAATCCAATGTCCTAAACTATTGGGACCTTCAAATAAAATTTGAACCATAGGACCAGAAACGGGTGTGAATAAGTTTATATTTTGCGAATGCAAAGTTGTCTTGAAACCCTGAATTTTGAATTGAGATTTTAGCAGAGATTATGTCGCCGTCAAAACCTCGTCTGTTAGCATTCTGCGTCAATTTCATTTTTGTGTTCATTTTCATGTTCAAAGGTAATTAATTACGTTGACACGAACGCTCAATTAATTACTCAGCATCCTGTGTTTAAGGCGTTAATTACATTATTTCATTAGCGGACTCCTGTGATCACGTCCTTATCACCAAAGCGAACGATTGCGTTAACTAGTTGAATACGATTCATGAACATTATTCATAAATTAATAACTTAATTTTTTATCCGTACACACGTCTTGATTTGATTATGTCTTTAAATTTTAATTTTACTTAATAATAAATTATTTTTCTTAATTAATAATTTGTAAGAATTTATTTTTAATTTTAACTAGTGTATTTCAATTATTTTTTTTAAATTCTATATATAACATTTTTAATATAATTAGTATTGTCGTGATCAAATTTTTCACATTTAATAATCAATTTATTGGTTTTTATTATATTTTAATGATTTATTTTTTATCTTACCTAGTATATTACACATAATTATTTTATTATTATTCATGATTATTTTATTCTTATACATGATTTTTTTTTAATATTGTACATGATTATTTTATTATTATACATAAAAATTTTAAAATTCTATACATATTGTCGTTATCAAACTTTTTATTTAATAATTATTTTATCTTAGTATATTAAACATAATTATATTATTATTATACATGATTTTTATTTTTTTTTTATTATTATTATTATTATTATACATGATTATTTTATTATTATAAATAATAATTTTTTAATTCTATACATATTGTCGTTATCAAACCTTTATTTAATAATAATTTTATCTTTAATGGTTTTATTAGTTTGATAATTTATTTCATGTATTCTTATATTACTTACCGTATCGTATTAAATCATTGCTAAGTGTTTTCTATAATATTAAACAAGTTATCAAACGCAATATTATACAAATATTACAAAAATATTCATTAGCAATATGATAAATATTTAAATAAATAAATATATCAATAATTATTATGTAATTTATATAATATTGCATATTATAACATTTCATGGCTAAGTGTTCTCTATAATAATAAGCGTATTAAATAGTCCGATATACTTCATTGAACATACACCTTGTCCGTATACGGCTGATATAAGTTATCGTACTGCGCCTGCGTACGTGTAAATAATGCCAGCCAACAACATGCGTTATTCTACCATACGTGTGAATAATCACTCCGTTTTAAAAAGCTCTGCATTTAATACACCAGCTAAGATGGCATTTAGTTTGGTGTCAGTTAATTATGACAAAATGCATACGTCATAACGGTATGTGGCATGCTACAAAATTTTTTGATATCTCTTCTAAAACCTTGAAAAACTAGTGCTATGTAGACGTGAATCAGACAGTAGGTGGTAGCTTATTGACTTTTGTGATGACTGCATGTATCTCAGTTTAAAAAATCAATTTTTAAAGTTTTAACAAACTGGTATAAAGAATTTGGTGCATCTTTTTTTACGATATTACTAATTTCGATATGTCAGGATGGACAGTTGTTGTCGTGTTTGAAGCAGCTTAATTTCCTATCTTCAACACATGCACTTGCTATGAGGTGATAATTTGTTGACATTAGTAACGATGCATTTCTCCAACAAAGATCGCCATGTCATTGTGATTTCAAAATTACATTGTATGCATTTACATAACACAATATCAATGTAAATCTAAATAACTCTTTCACAAGTAAGAAGTGAATTTTTAAACAAACAAAATCATTTTATACCCTCTCTTCGTCAGAATCCATTTGGGCTCAGGAATGCAGAAAAGGATTATGGGTAAATTTATATGACTGAGCTATTTGTGCTTCATAGCCTCAAATTCGTATTTTAAATTACTCAACAAATCGCACAAAAAACTACAGATATTTGTTTTGTATTTGATTAATAGTTTTAGTGACAAAAAAGAAAACAAAAATATAAATTCAGTCTGTAAACAAAATAAAAAAAAACTTAGCCATAGTTTTCAACGGAAGTGACGTGAAATGTCAACTTCCAAAGACGGTGGAAGCAAAGGTGATGAACTTACGATTATTTACTTTCTCCTCTCTGGATTCGTGAATTATTGATTCCTGTAGTAACGCTGCAGCTGATTGGCTGCATTATGCAGAGACTTTCACAATCAGATAAACAGGAAAAAGAGACAACTGTACGAGATAGAAGAAGGAGTGAAATTGGAGCGGAAAAATGCGACCAGCCAGGTGAGGGATCCATTGATCCCGACTTGTCAAAACGTCAGGTAGAGCCCAGTGCTAGTGAAAGTTCTGGGCTTTCAGTAGGATCCACAGTAGCAGAGGCCTTAACCAATTTACTTCGATGGTCACCAATACCAAACCAGAAACCGTACGTTTATAAACAGTTGACTTTTTACTTAAATTATGAGTCCAAAATTAATTTAAATTTGCTTTGATATAGGTAAAATATGGAGAAGGTAGTCTTTTAATATAAAAATAAACAATACGTGTTTAGTTTTATCCTAATAAATATCTATGATTGAAATAACTTGATATGAGAACTAAAATAAATAAATAAAGAAATTACATGATAACTTAAGTATTTTAGAAATACACAGTCACAAATCCAAGAGTTGACCAGTCTCAACATTGCTTAACTTCCCAATCTAAACAGGGGTGCTGGGCAGAGTTAGCATTACGTTAATCATACCATACACGCAGTCAATAAGAACTGTCAGTATCCTTATGATACATTACTATCACCAACTTTATAGACTTATTACTTTGGGATCTCTGGCAACCACACTCTCATCATTGTTAATTTTAGGGTGTAAAAATTTGTGTTGTCATGGCAATAAGGATGACAATGTCAGAAATAGGACCCCAATCACATATGAATAGATATCATATAATATTTTAAATTTGAAATCGCATTTTGAATATGACACAATAATGCCTCAGGGTAAAAGGACTTTATGGCTACGGTAGCTGATCTGAAGCATTTTCTTACTTATCAATCCATAGCAACTGACCTAAAGCATTGTCTGAATTAAAGCAGATTTTTAAAAAATGTTGATTTAATAACCCTTGAATTCTCAGTTTGGTTCTGTTGGCTGAATGTTGTTGTAATGATGTTTAACATCAAATCAACAATTTTTCAGCTATGCTCGACAAGAGCTTGGTTATAAATCTCTATAGATTAATCTAAGAACAAGGTCATGTATGCCTGTGATGTGCGAGTGTGTATTATGGTCTGTCATGTTCTAGCACAAACACAGGACAAACTGTTTGGTAAGGTGCTAACACTAGAAGGCAGTTTCAACGAAAATGTGGCCAAAATTACGAATATTCATAAAAATTCCGGAAATTAGCCGATAAATAACCGAAAATGTAATTTTCACTGCTTTTTCCGAGAAAAAAATGAATATTAGTGTTATTTTGGCAAAAAAAAATGAATATTCGTAATGAGCTTTGCATATCCATAATGAGGTTGTAATTTTCGATAGCACGGTTACAATTTTCGGCGTACGGTTTCAATTTTCGGTAAATTATTTCCGACTGTAGGTAGGCGGCACGCTTTGAAGTTAGGACTACCGTAAAATGAATAAAATTTGTAAACTTATATATATAAATCTAACATCTAAGGAGAAAATACGGAGTATATATATAACACCTACGGTAAGATTGAGAATAATTCCATCGCTTTGGTAACTTGTTTGAACATCGACATACATGTAGCATGCCAGAAATCGTAACCAATGAACATGTGACCGATGATCATATTTGAATTTCATTTTATTCCTTCATATATTTAACGGTAACTGATATTTCAATGATAGATCTACATTAGAATATTTAAATAAAACATCAAATTAAAACAATTTTGTTATTTTTGTCTGTAAAAATACAAATTCAAGAAATCAATCCAAGGCTTCTAAACCCGCATCAATTTTAATCTGCAAACTTTACGTCAGTTCCGAGTCACGTTGGCAGGTAACCAGGTGCTTAACTTGAAAATTTAGTCAAGTGATCAGACTGCAAATCTACTTTTTATAAGAGAGGAAGGGGAACTAAACCGTCCTATTAATTGACCTTTTTTACGTTAAATAAAATAATGTAAATACATGTACTTTCGGATAAAAATGATGCAAGTGTATATAATTTTAAGGCTTGAAAAAATTACTCCCACTGAATTACAAGATCATTATGACAGCGAGCACTAAATAGCCAAGTTTTGTCGTCCGTGTATATTCTGAATAACTAGCGTTTTAATATTTTTTCACTGAAAACTTCATTTTAATATTTTAAAAAAAATTATTTATTGTATTATATTCAAACTCTTCACTGAAAATAATAAAGATAGATTGGAAGAAAATGTTACAAACATGTGATCGCGGACTTTTTATTTTTATTTATTTATTTAGATCTATTTATTTATTTTATTTTATTTTATTTTATTTTATTTTATTTTAATTTAATTTAATTTAATTTAATTTAATTTAATTTAATTTAATTTTATTTATTTTATTATTTTATTATTTTATTTTATTTTATTTTATTTTATTTTATTTTATTTTATTTTGACACCATTACTAAAATTTCATATTTTTTTAGTTATCTGTTTGAATTAATGAATGGAAATCCAAAGTCGATTCGCAGCGATCTAAAAATAGGATTATTTTTAATCTGTCACAAAACAAAGTACTTCTCCCATCCCAAACAAAATGTTTTATTGATATTAATCATCTGTGTATAAAGTACTACTTGTCCCGTTTTAATTTGCTACCTGGTCACGACTGCAGACATGATTTGAAAACCTCTCAAGGTGTGATGATAAGCATATTACAAGTGATTAAGAATATGCATCCTACTAATTAGCGTTTCCGTTTACGATCTCATCAGTTAATTAGTTTGTCAGTAACGACTGACCATTCTTTATTTAGTTCCTCTGTAATCACTGTTTCTTCTTATAATCCGAGGCCAATATTATTAAAGACAAATAAAAATAAATAAATAAATAAATAAATAAATAAATAAATAACAGTTAAAGAAAAAAGAAGAAAAGAAAAAGAAAGAAAGAAAAAATGGGACAGATTCTCGGGCCTCGTGGAAATGATAACCATTCTAATTATACCTGACCTAGCTGTCAAAACATTTGTAAAGGTTAACTGGTAAAGGCACGTGCAGTGCCTTGAAACTCGTGGTTGTATTTTGCTTGTCAAGTTATATACAAGTAATCAGAGAAGACGCTGTTTCACTTAAAATGTTTTTGGAATTAATAAATCTACGATACAATTTTTCTTAAAACCGGGATTTATTTATATTTATGGATTAGATTTTGATACACATCTGACTAACAATTTCAGGTAAATTATATTTTTAAAAATTATCTCCTGCTTCAACTATTTTAAAAAATTACGTGAAAAAAATCTGTTAAAAATTCGTGTTTTATTACATTTTTTTAAAATTTTCACATAATGCTTTAATCTCATGAGTTTTGTAATTTAATTATGATATAATAACGGACAAAATCGATCAACAACTAAATCAATCATCCATGTAAACATTCGTCGTATGTTCAAATTATTTATGTCTCTGAGTACCCATGAAGGATTAAATGTATTCAAATTACGTTTCAATAATCATCGCGGTAGACATTTTTTCTGCCGGTGGACGATTTTACTGTCCACCGCGACAAAAATATTCTTAATCTTTTTTCTCTTTATTCGCGATGGACCGCGGTGGAAATTTAATCCCCTCTAATCGCAACCTTGTCCACCGCGGTGAAATTCACGAATCCACCTGAGCTGAACTGTATGTCGATGTTCAAACAAGTTACCAAAGCAATGGGATCATTCTCAATCTTACCGTAGGCGTTACATATACTCTGTATTTTCTCCTTAGATGTTAGATTTATATATATATATAAACAAATTTTATTCATTTTACGATAATCCTAACTTCAAAGCGTGCCGCCTTCCTACAGTCGGAAATAATTTACCGAAAATTGTAACTGTGCTATCGAAAATTACAACCTCATTACGGATATGCAAAGCTCATTACGAATATTCATTTTTTTTTTTGCCAAAATAACACTAATATTCATTTTTTTCTCGGAAAAAGCAGTGAAAATAACATTTTCGGTGATTTTTCGGCTAATTTCCGGAATTTTTATGAATATTCGTAATTTTGGCCACATTTTCGTTGAAACTGCCTTCTAGTGTAACTTACTAAGTCAGTATGCTGCTTACAAGCATACCACTCCCCCAGTCCATTATCCTAACAATGGGTGAACCAGTTGATACCCATCTTACTGATGCTGAGTGTCAGACAAAGAAGCAATATATATAAGATTTTAAATTTCATGTATGATCCGACAGGCGTTGGAACCCTTAAACTTAAACTGCTCTACAGGTGGACACTGCCAATGATTAACTGAAGTGGTACTGTTGGCTTATTTGTCGAATTCTCAATGTTCAATCCTGTCTGCTAATCAAAATGGCCTTTTGTGCTTTTTATGATCTTGAGAAATAAAATTACTTTAAAATTTCAACAAGTGTAAATGGCTGTACTGATTTGTCTTAAACACTAGATCTTGCATTACTCTGCAGAACAACTTTATCCTTTTTAACAAAGTGCAATAACTCATTGTTAGGGGTGTAACGATACGGCAATGTCAATATCGCTATATTGTGATTCAGGATGTGTGTATTGAAATACATATCACAATATATTGCTTTACACTTCCGACATAAGGTCAAAATAATAATCTTCAATACATTTATGGTCCTTGTACTTGGCTTTTATTGATAATAAATTTCAAAATAAATATATGAAACACATGAATTGTAAGAACTAAATAAAGTCACTGTTCATAGTAGACATTTCCTATCCAAAGTTATTCATGTTCACTGACTATATAAGTTGAATAATTTGAAAATGAAAATGATGTAACAGTCTATAAGATTTCTAAAAGTAACTAGATTACAATGCTTTTTCAAAAACATTAGCTTGTCAACAATAACTAGGTTTCATATTCCAGATTCTTTTTTTGTTAACCATGAGGTTGTAATTCTCGGACATTCATGTTAATTGCTCTCAATTACACGCTTGTAATATATATCGCTATCGTATAATATATTACAAACATCTTAATGACTATAACTTTATCACATGTGTGCTTGTCAAAAACACCCATTTTCCCGTTGTTTTCAAGTGTCTGCATAACATTCTACAGTCAAACAAGTAAACATTCAGTGCATTGCGAAATACCGGTTTTACTTTAGTGCACCGATCTTGTGTGCACATTACAGTTTACCGATATACTGGTATACCTTTACACCCCTACTCATTGTTTGTAATGGTCCTCAATTATCAATAATGTTGTCTACCCACTTATTACCACAGTACATCTATTTTTTTAATCCCAGGTATTTCTTAACAAGTCTTCCTTGATCTGTAGATTACAACTTGACAAAACAAATGTTGACAGTGAGTAAATGTTTTACTGTAATCTGAAGCTTTTACATTTGTAAAGAGAAGCAGGTGATAAAATGTAATTTGTTAAACATTTTGAATTTTAACTGTAGGATTATACTTCCTGAAATTTGGGTAGAAATACCGGGTTTTCGTTTATGACAAATAGGGTTAAAGTACTGATTTTGTGATTACCAGGAACTTAGTTAAGATGTTATATAATTAAATGTTCTGACATACTTGATTTAACCAGTTTGCTTTGCTAAGATGCTTCTTGGCAGATTAGCTTAGGGCTAACTTAGCTTTGGCTTTTGTCAATTCCTTTTGAACATTGCTCAAGTTGACTTACTTAGGATGTTACATGATTAAATGTTTTGAAATACTGGATTTAACCAGTCTGCTTTGCTAAGATGCATCATGGCAGATTAGTTTAGGGCTAACCTAGCTTTGGCTTTTGTCAGTTCCTGTTGAATACTGCTCAAATTGACTTACTTAAGATGTTACATAATTAAATGTTCTGACATACTGGATTTAACCAGTCTGCTTTGCTAAGATGCTTCTTGAAAGATTAGCTTAGGGCTAACTTAGCTTTGACTTTTTTCAATTCCTTTTGAACACTGCTCAAATTGACTTACTTAAGATGTTACATAATTAAATGTTCTGACATACTGGATTTAACCAGTCTGCTTTGCTAAGATGCTTCTTAACAGATTAGCTTAGGGCTAACTTAGCTTTGGCTTTTATTCATACCTTTAACTGCTCAAATTGGCCTATGTAACTAATTGGTGACTATCTTAAAAAACTGTATTTA
This sequence comes from Tegillarca granosa, assembly GCA_029721355.1. Classification (NCBI taxonomy): domain Eukaryota; kingdom Metazoa; phylum Mollusca; class Bivalvia; order Arcoida; family Arcidae; genus Tegillarca; species Tegillarca granosa. The sequence goes on along the minus strand of CM056611.1, from coordinate 9,814,196 downwards.
TATACTAGTATTTATCTCTACATGAAATTGGCCTTGTTGACTTGTTACTCTAAAAAAAATTATCATATCTTAGCCTTCTCCTACTAAGACTGACCACTACGGTAGCTCAGTTGGTAGAGTGCTCGCTCCGTAAGTGGAAGGTTGTGGGTTCGAACCCCGGCCTGGTCTGACCCAAGATTTGAAAGTGGGTAGTGACTGTTCTTTTGCCAAGCACTGGGCATTATGAAATGAAAGTCACGGTTCTTTCGGATGGGAACTTTAAATAAACAAGGTCCCGTGTCACGGCAGGCATGGCACGATAAAGAACCCTGCTGTATAATGCCATCAGCGCAACGCACAGGCAAAATTTCTGCACTTTCGCCTATAGCTGGCGACGTCTCGATATAAGTGCAATATTCTTGACTGGGAGGTTAAACACCATGACTCAACTCAACTCCTGCTTAGACTCATAGTGGCATTATTGGCTGTTTGGTCTAAAATACTGGGCTTTATTAACCTTTGAATTCCAAGTTGACAGGCTTTCTAGATCACTTTCATTATCTATGACTAACTTGCAATTACTAAGTGAGACTTGCATTAATAGCAATTTTTCAAAAACATATATATATTACTATATTCTTAAGAACTAACTTAAAACTATACTGCTGTTTTGGTCAACATGATTGTCTGTCCAAGGTGATTTGTTTTGATTTGTTTTCAGCACCCTTGAAGGATTCACTTTATCAAAGAATTCTCGTTGCTTTTATACCATGCTTTGTCATGATTCAGATTCAGCCAACATTTAGGCACTAATCAGTAACAAACGAAAGATGTAAGATGAGACAATGATATAGAAGTGACTAAGTTTCTGATTTCAAATTTCAAATCATTTTGATCACCTCTGCAACAAGACTTACCAACATGTATTAGTCTGTCTGCTTGTCTGTCAATCCATATGGGTGGACATGGCCACCGGCTTACAAAGTCAAGGGTTGTGGGTTCAAACCTCCTGTAGGACTTGGAAATTTTCTAAGATGATTTTAATCTTCTGCCCATACTAGAGCCGTAAAAAGCCCATTACCAGAATAGTCTTTCAGATAAGACTCAAAACCAAGGTCCCGTGTCTTAGTGCATGCTAATGACACTTCTGTAGGGTTCGAAAAAGAGTAGGCCACTTGTGGCCGCTACAGAAGATGCTTATATCTAGAAGTGAACGAAACAAACTTAGCAAGATAAACTAAAACTAAAAACATGATTTTTGTGTTTGCCCAATATCTCCTTTATATCTTATATGGGTTTCAGTGAAACTCAATTAGTACTAATGTGAACCAGACAACAAACAGACTTAGAAAGAGGTTGTCTCTGGCCTTAACTGCTTGGCAACCGTGGACCCACTTACAAGTTTAAAGTCACCCTGAGTGCATGCTAATACAAGATAGACCATTAATCACACTCACATGTATCTTATGCATATAATTTTAATCCTTAAGAGATTATGTTAACCCTGCTTTTAACAAGAAAAAATCGCAGATGCTGATCTTTACATCTCTCTCTCTCTCTCTCTCTCTCTCTCTCTCTCTCTCTCTCTCTCTCTCTCTCTCTCTCTCTCATGGAAAAGTTTTATGCTTTGTTAAATATCTCTCACTCTCTCTCTCTCTCTCTCTCTCTCTCTCTCTCTCTCTCTCTCTCTCTCTCTCATATGAAAAATTGTTGATGCAATGATAAATCTCTCCTCTCTCCTCTCTCTCTCTCATATGAAAAATTTTGATGCAATGTTAAATCTCTCCTTTTCTCTCTCTCTCTCTCTATCTATCTCTCTCTTTCTCATGAAAAATTGTTGATGCAATGTAAAATATCTCCTCTCTCTCTCATGAAAAATTGTTGATGCAATGTTAGATCTCTCCAGATCAGACCAAGACTTGAAAATTAGTAGTGACTTTTGACTGTTCTTTCGCCAAGCACTTGGCTTTTCAAAATGAAAGTCATGTGGTCCTTCGGATAAGACATTAAAAACCATTGCCTCATGTCACGGCAGGCCTGGCATGTTAAAGAATCCTTCCTGCACCTTGCCCTAAGTACACTGCAAAGTTCACAATTTCTGCCACTTGACCTATAGCTGGTGACATCTCGATATAAAGTGAAATATTCTTGACTGGGACGTAAAACCCCATTAAATCAATCAATCAATTTTTTGAAATGGAAAGTTATAAACTTTTAAACTTAACAAGTCTATTGGTCAGATAAATTAACAGGTGGCTGAGTGGTTCACAAAGAATTACAGATCATAGTGCCTCTTACCATCAAAGTTCAAATCCTGTGTGGGCAGATTTTAGTGTGAGAAAGTTTGTCATTTCACTTGCCAAAGGTTGGTGTTTTTGTTGGTGTTTTCCCAGGGCACTCCAGTTTCCTCTTCCATTTCAGAACTGAGCATCTTTATATTAATAAGAAAGTCTTTATTTGGGTGTAAAACACCATATTGTGTGTCTAACATTATCTAGTTTAGGTCAAGGGCCAAATAATTTTATTTACAGACAGAAATTTGTTTTCAAATTGAAAACAAAATGACTGTAAATACGAGTAATCTGAAATTAGGCACAATAGGTATTTGACTAAACTTAACCAGAAAATTCACTTTTTGAACCTTTATATGCCCCCAATATTGTTTAAACAATCTCGACAGCGCGAGCCCTGATATTTTTCATTCATTAATTTTCCCCAGATTGTTAAAACTTTGAACTAATATGTAGCATAGGCCAAAATATAATTTGTAAATATTTGTATATAGGAGTTTATAGATAGGACTCTTCTTTTTACACATAATTTGTAAAATTATTATGAATTAATTAAATAATTATTGATGAAATACCTTGCTAGAATGCACACTAAATGTCCTGTGTAAATCCATACAACAAATGACCAATCACATTTATGGTCACTCATAAACTCCAAATATTGCTAAAAATCCAGTACATATAGTCCACCTTACCTATCACATATTTATATATATACCTATAGTATATAGATACAATGTTTACTATTTGTAAGTTGTAACATGAAATTATGGTCGTAAATTGTAAATCTGGAGATTGGATGGACACGGATAAATGAATATGTAAATTTTGTTCACTTAGTAATAAAACCTATCTGTTTGACACCAAACTTCTTTTTATAAAATTCTACTTTATATATATATGTTTCCAGTATATTTACAGACTTGAGTGAACTTTCGTGTTTTCTACAGAAAATACACAAAGGGGTCATCTCAAAAAAATTTTAAAAATCCCTCCCAAGGATGATTGAAATATTGTCAGTACACATATTTTGAATTAGGCTGACACCTTTTTCCCTTATAAATTTGTTAAACACTTAAGATCTTTCTCTAACTCTCTGACTAAGTTTTTTGTCTTTAGGACTGTTATAAATATTTTATCTGTTTTTTTTTTTTTTTTTTTTTTTTTTTTTTTTTTTTTTTTTTTTTTTTTTTCCTTTGATTTTATTTTTGAGATTACAATTCATTTTTATTATAATTGTTTTAAAAATGCACATGTTTTTTGTAAAAAAAACAAAAAATTTAAAAATAAAATAAACTTTAAAAAATTTCAAGAGTTTGGTGGATGACCTTTGTAGCTATGTATATGGTTTTAAAGCATTTGCTTATTATCACAGCGCCACTAAGCACCTACGACCAAACACAACTTGGGAAAGATCCTTCAGCACATAGAAAAAGTTTTGTTACTAAAAATGGATGGTTTTCTCAGGGTTACTCCATTTTCCTTCACTATCCCAGCATTAGCAACCTTGTAATATTTGAGAATGACTTTTCAGTGATATTTTTTTTTATCGAACCATGCAATTCATTTTACTTTATTCTGTAAAAAGTATATTTGACAGGTGACAATTAAAAAAAACATACAATTTTTCTAAAGTATGTATTTTAAATGATACAAAGACTACCGGTATATTTGTGATAAAAGCCAATGAATCTCTCTGTTAAAAATAACCACATGCAGCTTCAAAAGTCCTCAATTTGTTTACACTCATGACATGTCTGTATTTTGCAAATACCTGGTTTAACCCCCCTTGGAATTCAGATCTTTTCATGAGAATTTCCCATAAATTATTTCTCAAAAGTAAAATTAAAAATATTGATTTAAGAGCATAATGCATAAATTACCAGTATACTGTTGTTTTAAATGATCAAGATACCTGACTGTATTAATAAGTTATATTGAACTTGTTTTGACTATAGTAGAGTTTAGGTAGCTTATATATTGACTAAAGCTCTTAAGTTTTATCTCTCTCTCTCTCTCTCTCTCTCTCTCTCTCTCTCTCTCTCTCTCTCTCTCTCTCTCTCTCTTTCTGTCATATATATATATATATATATATATATAATTTTTTTAACAGAGAGCTCTATATTATTGAGTGAATTTTCTTTAAAGGTCTTTCCAAAAATTAGTTTCTGAATTAAACTTTCTTTAAAATATCTCTGATGAGAATACAAATGGTAAACCTTAAATATAGCATTTGAAGCATCATTGTACCATGTAATTTTAGCTCACCTTGCCTATAAGCCATGTGAGCTTATGGCATGGTGCAGCATGTGTCCATATATGTCCGTGTGTGCATCTGTAACTCACATATTTGACATTTCCTCAGAAACTACCTGTGAATGAGGCCAATATTGGTCAAACTTCACATGAAGCAGTATTGGGAGGGTGGTTTTCATTTTGATTTATGGTTTCAATATCATAGGTTCAAAGTTCAAGGTCATAACTGCATAAGAAGACTGAAATTGTTAATTATCTTGAAAACTACTAACTTTTTGTATAGACATGTGTATTAGAATATTGTAGGTATTGATATGATAATCATTTTCATATATGTTTCAAGGTCATATGTTCAAAGGTTAAGGACATAGCTGCATAAACATGATAAGTATAGTGAAATGGTTAATGATTTGGAAATTATTTATTGTACTATAGACAGTATAGTTACTATTTGCATATTACGTACTTATAAATGAAATGTGACTAGATAATTTTGATTTTGGTAGTTCTAAACTTGAGAAAACTTGGAAAGTTTCTGTAATTAATATATTTTCTATTGCACTTTGCAAACAATTTTGGAAATATCACCAGGTGAGCATAAAGGTCGATGGGCCTCTTGATAATTTGCACAAATCTTACCCTAGGGGCCTCACAAAGGTAAACTATATAGTGTACAACTATAAAAACAGCTCACAGTAGCTAAACCTCATAAGAGATTTTTAGATTTTGCATCCTTCTGATAAATATGGAACCTTTACAACTGCCTGTACTTATATAAGTCTCATCTCCTTTCATGAAGTGCTCACTCCGTAAGTCAAAGGTCATGGGTTCGAACCCCGGCTGGGTCTGACCCAAGACTTGAAAGTGGATATATAGTGACTGTTCTTTCGCCAAGCACTCAACATTACAAAATGAAAGTCATGGTTCTTTCGGATGGGAACTTAAAATAAACGAGGTCCCGTGTCATGGCAGGCAAGGCATGATAAAGAACCCTGCTGTATGATGCCATCAGAGCAATGCACAGGCAAAATTTCTGCACATTCACCTATAGCAGGCAACATCTTGATATAAGAGAAATATTATTGACTGGGACGTTAAACACCATTACTCAACTCAACTCCTTTCATGACCTAGGGGGGAATCCTACTCACAAGATCTAAAGATCCTAGTGTGTGGAAGTTTGTAAGTTTGCTTGCTTAAGTTTTTATGGAACTCTTCTTTTAATTAATGCTGATACATCATTAAGGAAATTTTCAGTCCCCATTAAAAGGCTAGTTGTGAGGGTACCATTTTTAGATGTTATTTTTGTGTGAAATAATGAGAAAGTTTTAAAATTAACAAGTTTGTAAAAAAAAAAAAAAAAAATTAGTCTTTTCCTTACTGCTTAAAAATTTTAAGCTTGTAAAATAAATTGTCACACATATTTAGCACATAAAAAAACGAAATGCATTAATTGTCATAATATAAATGTGTTAAAAATCAATATTTTTCATGTTGTCAGTTGATACTTACTATGTGTAGAGCAGTCACAGTTTTTTTTTTATTGAAGTTAACATATTTTTGATGAGCCACAGATGGTGTATGTTTTAATTAAGCACAGGTGGTGTGTGCATGGATATCATTACTTAGATATATGTATAGATGGAATTTAGATATTTTATGCAATTTTTCCCATTTTTGGCTAGTTAATGAGACAAAACATAGTTTTATGGGTTTTTTTTTTTTTAACTCTTTCATCAGATTCCAACAATTCAGCCAAGAAAGAGGGTATGATTGAGCAATTTTTGACACAGTTATCCCCCTTGGACTTAGAAAAATTCCAATTATTTGCAGTTTCCATTCATTTTCTTTGCAGAGGTTACACATACTGAAATGAAATTTGGTATACAGATTTATCATAAAAATATTTAGGTCAAGTTTTGTTTTGGGTATGAACGAGCAATTTTTGACACAGTTATCCCCCTTAGACTTAGAAAAATTCCAATTATTTGCTTTACATTCATTATCTCTACAAAGTTTGATCAAATTAATTACTGATATAACATATATAATCAGGTTGGTTGAATATGGTTTTATTGATAATAATTTATAATTTAGAAGTACAGTCAAACCTGTTTGAAGATTTATATGTTTGTGCAACCTATAATTCAAATTTTTTTTTAGCTTAGGCACATCATACTTGATAGATTTATGCATCTCAGATAGTACTGGTAGATGACCCCTATTGATTTTAAATTCAAAAGGTCAATTTCATTTCCATGTACACTGCCCATAATGTATACTGCCCATAACAAAAGCTTGTGCACCCTATAATATCTGTCCAAGAAGGGGGGCATAAGTGTTTCACAAACATCTCTTGTTTAATTTGGTTATGAAAATGTACAAAAAATTAACTTTTCTGTCACATGACAGAAAAGCGATTGATTAATGACATCTTTTGGTGTCATTCAGTGGAATTCCCCACAGTATCACATGATACCTCATAGTGTTTTTTGCAGGAAATTATTTCTAATGGCAATAGAATCGCATAAAATGACGTTTTCCTGTAATAACAAAGTAAACATTAGCCATTTAATTCCGAACAAATGTAAAGAGGTATTGATCACATGATACATTGGCCAGTTCTGTTTCAAGTTCCTTGTTCTTGTAAAGGAAACTGCTAGTCACATGGCTAGATGTACAGACCCTTTTCAATAAATACATTGTACCAGCATATTAAAACAAACCATGGCATTACATGGATCACACTCAAACATGAAAACAAAATAATGGCATTGCTTAAAATGAACTGTTACATAAAATAAAAAAATGACATTGTTTGTACATGTGTATTGTACGAACACAACAAAAAAATGACATAACTTGGATTGTACCATACCAACATGTAAAAACAATTGCTGACATTACTTGGATTGTAACAAAACTTAAAACAAACTTATTGTACACATGAACACAAAAGTTGGGATTGTTTGGATTGTACAGACACATAAACAACAATACATGCCATAACTTGGATTGTATTAACACATGTAAACAAAAATGGCATTGCTTGGATTGTACTAACACATGTAAACAAAAATGGCATTGCTTGGATTGTACTAACATGTAAACAAAAATGGCATTGCTTTGATTGTACAAGCACATGAAAACAAAAATGGCATTGCTTCGATTGTACTAACATGTAAACAAAAATGGCATTGCTTGAATTGTACTAACACATGTAAACAAAAATGACATTGCTTGGATCGTACAAGCACATGTAAACAAAAATGACATTGCTTGGATTGTACAAGCACATGTAAACAAAAATGACATTGCTTGGATTGTAGAAGCACATGTGAACAAAAATGGCATTGCTTTGATTGTACTAACACATGTAAACAAAATTGGCATTGCTTGGATTGTACTAAGACATGTAAACAAAAATGCTATTGCTTGGATTGTACTAACACATGTAAACTAAAATGGCATTGCTTTGATTGTACTAACACATGTAAACAAAAATGGCATTGCTTTGATTGTACTAACACATGTAAACAAAATTGGCATTGCTTGGATTGTACTTACACATGTAAACTAAAATGGCATTGCTTGGATTGTACAAGCACATGTTAACAAAATGGCATTGCTTGGATTGTACAAGCACATGTAAACAAAAATTGCATTGCTTGGATTGTACTAACACATGTAAACAAAATTGGCATTGCTTGGTTTGTACTAGCACATTGAAACAAAAATGGCATTGCTTGGATTGTAAAAGCACATTGAAACAAAAATAGCATTGCTTGGTTTGTATTAGCACATCAAAACAAAAAAGGCATTGCTTGGATTGTACAAGCACATGAAAACAAAAATGGCATTGCTGGGATTGTACTAACACATGTAAAGAAAAATGGCATTTCTTGGATGGTACAAGCACATTGAAACAAAAATGACATTGCTTGGATGGTACAAGCACATTGAAATAAAAATGGCATTGCTTGGTTTGTACTAGCACATCAAAACAAAAATTGCATTGCTTGGTTTGTACTAACACATGAAAGCAAAAATGACATTGCTTGGATTGTACTAATGCATTAAAACAAAAATGACATTGCTATGATTGCACTAGCACATGTAAACAAAAATGGCATTGCTTGGTTTGTACTAGCACATGTAAACAAAAATGGCATTGCTTGGATTGTACTAGCACATGAAAACAAAACATACATTGCTTGGATTGTACTAGCACATGAAAACAAAAATGACATTGCTTGGATTGTACTAGCACATGAAAACAATAATGACATTGCTTGGATTGTACTAACACATGAAAACAAAACATACATTGCTTGGTTTTCACTAGCACATCGAAACAAAAATGACATTGCTTGGATTGTACTAGCACATGAAAACAAAACATACATTGCTTGGATTGTACTAGCACATGAAAACAAAAATGACATTGCTTGGATTGTACTAGCACATGAAAACAAAAATGACATTGCTTGGATTGTACTAGCACATGAAAACAAAAATGACATTGCTTGGATTGTACTAGCACATGAAAACAAAACATACATTGCTTGGATTGTACTAGTACATGAAAACAAAATTGACATTGCTTGGATTGTACTAGTACATGAAAGCAATAATGACATTGCTTGGATTGTACTAACACATGAAAACAAAACATACATTGCTTGGATTGTACTAGCATAAAAAAATGTATTGCTTGGATTGTACTTGCACAGAAAAAAATTGCATTGCTTGGATTGCACATGGAAACAAACAGTTACCTTAATTGGATTGTACTAAATTATTTTTGAGTTTTGAGACAATCCCCTTTTGCATTTCAAATAAAGGAATGAATTGTTGATTTTAAGAATAGACTTATTTATTTTATTGTAGTTTCAAATGTATTTTTAAAATTCAATAGACTAAGACTATTTGACCTGAACTGACCTCTGATTGTCTTTTTTAAGTGGAGCCTTTGTACAGACTTAATTGGGTTTAAAATTGGGTTTATCTAAATAGAATTTTAAATTCCAGTATTTCATATTTGTCATCATAACATTTTTTTACTGTTAAGACATTTTGTTTAATTATCAGTTAAGATTGATTTATTAATTAAAATCTTGATTTAAAAATTAAACAAATGATTGAAACATTTCCATTTGGCTTTTTAGAGGTTTTGATGGGGTTGGACAATTTTCATGTTAGAAAAAAAATTATTTGAAAAGGATCAATTAAAGGAAACAAAGGAGTGAAGTGGAGTGGAGTAATGGAATGAGTTTTACGCCTCAGCGAAACAAAGAATCATTGTTACCCTGATTTTGTTAAAAAACATATACACAAACACGGGATTGATTGATTGATTAAATTGATTTATGTCCCAGTCAAGAATATTTCAATTATATCAAGACGTCACCAGCTGTAGGTGAAATGGCAGAAATTTTGACCTTTGCAGTGCACTTACGGCAATGTGCAGGAAGGGTTCTATAATGTACACACCTGCCATGATATGGAGCATCGGTTTTTAAGGTTTTCTCCAAAGGACCCTGTGACTTTCATTTCTAAATGCCAAGTGCTTGGAACAAGAACAGTTCACCACCAACTTTCAAGTCTTGGTCAGACCCAGCAGGGGCTTCAACCCTGATCTCCCACATACAGCCAAACAAAGATTCATTGTTACCATGACTTTTGTGTTTAAACACACATACACAAACACAGAAACCAAAAATGTAAAATCAGAATTAAAGGGAGCTAACTCTGACATCTCTATACTGGCAAAATAATTAAAGGAACATTGTTGCAATGGTTTTGTCCCATGTAAGCATACACATATGGAAAAACACACCAGCACATTTCAAAATGCATATCTAACTTTATCCAATTTACAGGCCAAACTGTAATAACTTTATATCGATGTTTGAAATCATATACCAAAGCATTTAAAGGATCAGGCCGCACGCACACACACACACACACACACACACACACACACACACACACACATCTTGATTTTAATAAGTGGAAGTTAAAACCAAAGGGAGTTAACTCTAACATCACTATACAGATTCTTGATAGAAATATAAAAAATTATTTTCTTATCTTGTATGTCATTAGTGCATAAAGACCATCAAAATCTTAAAGATTGTCTTTTTTATAGACAAGTTTAACTGTGTTCCAGACAGTTGATTTCTCTAAAGACCATTTTTAAAGACACAAGGATGAGGTGGTTTCAGATGGTTTCATGAACATTGTGGAAACATAATTGTTATTATTTTATTGTTATTAGTTTCCAATTTCAGTAATTTTGAAAACGGAATTAGTTCAGCCTCTGTTCATCATAATTGATAAAAAAAAATGGTAAAGCTCTTCCGTTTAATGAAAATTTTTTGGGATCTCTTTGGTTATATAATCACCATATGTTCATTGAAATAGGAGAAATGCATTTGTAGCATATACTTGAAATAAGCCAATTTAATCAAGAGCACCATACTAACAAGATATTCTTTAGACATTATACCACAGTTTTGAGATTACCACCCCCACTACTCACCCCCACCCCCACCCACCGTCAGCTCTATAATCCTCCTGGGGCTTAAGTGGCTGAGTGGTTTAAGGCATTTGCTTAGGGATCACGACATCTCTCAGCACTTGGTCCTAATGTGAAAAAAGTTTATCACTTTCCTTGCCAAAGGTTTTGACTTGGGCATTTGTCACCTCGCTTGTCAAAGGTTTGTGGTTTTCTATTGGTACTCTGGTTTCCTCCATCATACAGGAAGTGACTGCCCTGTTGTTAGTGAAAGAATCTTGACTGGGGTGTAAAACACCATTACTCCACTCCTAAAACCTGCATGATATCAGTCACCTGATAGTTTAGGGGATTTGATATCAAAATGGTATTAAATGATTTTTTTTAAAATTTATTTATTTATTTTTATTTTTTATTTATTGAGGGGGCTAATGTAAATTTCAAGCATATGGTATTGCTCCAAGGAGGTTTGTTATTACCCAGGCTGATATCAATTTGTGTATATTTAGTGAGACTTATCAAACATAATAAAATGGTGTTATTAAAATTATCGGTAAACATGATAATCAAAATTCAAAAGGACTAATTATAAAAGTTCCGACTTTCAGATAAGCACTGAATCATATAACTAAAAGAGTTAATTTGAAGATCAATTTCCTTAGTCATTTATTTTTAACCGTCAAAAGATTCATTTGTTGATTAAAATATGTGATCAATCGATATTAAAAGTTGTTGACAACTTCGACTGAAGATAACAAGTCTTTATTAATAATAAATTATGATCTAAAGAAAAATAGAAACTGCGGAAAATTGCTACTTGACCTCCCCCTCCTACTGAGTTTTCTGATGCATTTCCATTGATGTCAGTACGTCACTACAGTAGTTTATTTGACAGTTACATGTGAAGGGATGGTTCTTTTGGATTTCAGAAATATTGGTTTTTTCCTCTAGTTTTAAGCAAAGCTAAGCAGTAAAATCAATACTTTGCCAGCTGGCTTATTTGGTGTGTGTGTGTGCATTAGGTTGAGAAAATTCTATACGAGGAATACATCTAATTCTAACAGTTTGTATATTGGTTCATTAACGCGAAATAACAATAACGCCTGATTGGATGATATAATATTCAGATTGTTTTCGGTAAATGTCAATTTAACGACGGATTTTTGGGAGAGATTTATGATGTCGACAATGGATATCCAAACCTCATTTTATGAAAATTTTGACAGTGTCTTGTAAGTACCAGCCACCAAAATTTGTCTTGATCAAGGAAACACTGTAATTGCTAGATTACTTTTAAACGGCATATTTGTTTTCAATGTTCATGTCAACCGTTAATGTCCAAATTTAATTATATGATAATTTTGAGAGTTTCACTTCTAACTATAAATATAAGTACATGTCCTGGCAACATCAAAGATGGATTGAATCAACTTAACAAGATACAGAGTCTGACATTTTTATTTGCGAAAAATGATGGCTAGATGTTACAAATGTAATTTAGGTTCGAGCAGCTCTAAAGATAGCTGTTAAGTGTTTGGTCGTTTAAATGAAACATGCTTAAACAAAGAAGAGTATGGAGAGAATTTTGGATACGATAGAGGAAGTAACATAAAATAATTTTTTTCCTTCTTGGCGGGAAAGTTAATATCTTTTCTTTTTTTCTTATTTTTCAGGAAAAGGTCTTCAGATTCGGCAAATAATTCCAGTCAAGAATCAGGCGATGCGATAACCGACATGAATAACGACTCACCAGGGTAAGTGAAGATACAGGCCAGACTTTTACGCTTTTTTGTGATTTTATCGATTTAAAAGCCTTAAAACTGCCATTTTTCTTATCCTGTTTAATCTCTGTTATATTTAAATTGCATATAAACTAGAATCTTGGGATTGTATATGTTAAATTTTTTGTATATTATTTCCATATGATTTTGCATGAGATATTGATGTGAAAACAATTTTATTTAAATTTTTTTTTTAAAAAATTATCTTTATAAACAAAGATTTTGTCAATAAATGAAAAAAAATTGTAAATTTAGACTGATTAACAATTTTATCAGAAAGATATAATAATTGATATTTTATGCTTGATAAAATGCCTATTTTAATTGTCTTGTCTGGTTTTGGAATTGCAGAAAAAGATCACATGGAGGCAGGGCCTTATCAATGCCAACAGTACGAGGACAGGATATAGTGTCATTCAAGCATGTCAGGTCAGGGTCAGACCAGGAAAAAATTACAATTGGTGAGACAAAAGATTTGTCAGACAATCCTGGAACTCCTACTAAAAAGTCGCACTCCAGGCAGAGTTCAGATTCTGTAGATGATAAGTCAATAAATGAAAGGTCATCAGTTGAGAGGTCATCCGTTGAAAGGTCAGTAGTTGATGGCAAAATTGCTGAAAGGTCGGGCAGTAATGGAAGTGATAAATTTCCAGGATTTAAAATGTCTGAAAAAATTGACCGGACTTCAAAATCATCAGATTCTAGTAGTAGGCTATCATCAGGCAGTATAACAGACAAAACAGGTGGGGTCAAGGTCACAGATAAAGCATCAGATCATAGTAGGTCAGGGTCAGAGTTCACAGGAGGTCATGGAAAGGAAAGGTCATTTGAAAAGTCATTAGATAATATTATGGACAAATGCTCAGAAAAATCGTTGGATTTAACGTTAAGTGTTGAAAATCGGAATGAGGCTGTCAGTGACACCGGAAAGTCTGTTGAAGATGCCTGCAGTACAACGTCAACAGGGACTAAAAAGAGTGATAAAAAGAAGAAAAATAGTCCATGGTATACAGTAAGTAAAAAATACTGAATTTGTCATTATACATTAATAAAGTAAAGGTAGGTTTACAAAATCAAAAAATTTTGGTCAAGATATTTGATTAAAGTCACTTTGAAGGTTGTTTAATTTAAAAAAAAAAACTTTTATAAAAAAAAATTTGACTAAATTTTGATCAAAGTTTCTTAGAACTTTGATGGAAAAGAACTTAGTATTTTTTTTACAACTTTGATCAAAATATTGATTGGATTTTTCAGTTGAAATAAATCTAGGGAAGCCTTCAAGTGGCATTTGTTTGAAACATACAAATGATTAATGCTTTGGTTACCATGAAAATTAAGAAAATTTAAAGAAAATTATTATATAAATTAATAAGACTAATTCTGTTTTTTTTTTTTTTTTTTTTTTTTTTTTTTTTTTTTGGTACCAATAAAAAATTGTAAGAATTTCTAGATGTTTCTTGATGTAAGCTTTGATGGAAACTTGGATAGTATAAACATGTTTACTATGATCAAAACTACCTTGATCAAAGATCTTTTATAAAAAAATTTGATCAAAGCTTTTGAAGGTGCAAACCTACCTTTACTTGATTGGTGTCCTTGTGTGTCATTTTTTCACCAAAATGAAATTGTACAACAAAAATAGTGTCTCAAGATTTGTCACAGTTTATGCTGTTCTGTCTCTTTCTCATTTAAAAAATTAAGACTGAGGAAATCGAAAAGAGTTCCAAACAAATTCTTTTGATATGATGTGAAAATTGACATTCTAATTGGAAAGTGTTAATAAGGAAAGCAAAATAATTAACTGTAGCACCTTCAAGGTAATTCCTCATGCTAATTTTCAGATTTGGTTTGCTTTAATTAGAAATGTGGGTCATGGGTTTATGGGGTTCTTAAATAAGACCTGAAAAACTGATGTTCCATTTAGGAGTGTAAATGAAAAAAAAAATAATAATAAAAAATAAAGATTAGAATGAAAAAAAAAAAATTTGTGCTATTGCTTGGGATGGTTAACAGTTCAACCTTTTCACCTTTAACTAATAATGTCCCCAATCAAATTAATTGAAGGCTTTTCAAAGCATAGTGCTAGGTATCCAGTAGATTTTTGTACTATTTTCAGTACTTTTTCATATTAAGATGTTTTTTAATATGTTATTTTATTTTTCTTTAAGTAACTCTTCTTCTCTCTCCTTTAAAGCTTGTTTCACTAACTGTTGTTTCATAATGTTTTATGAATTTATTATAATTAGGAGTTACTTGAAATACCAGTAGCGGTAAGTATCCTTCAAGGTCCGGGATTTTATCATGATTTTTTATGTGGATCTTACTCAAGGAATTTATTCAAGATTTGCTCTGAGCAAAGCATGAAAAAAATATGATTTGTATTATACAGAATTGTGCATACAGATTTTTAAAAGTATTTAATTTATACATACTGGAATTTATGGTTATAGGTGTTAATTAAAATTGTCATTTAAATCTGGTGATTTTTACAACACATTTTTTTAAAATTGCAGATCTATTTTTCTCTATATCTCTCTCTCTCACACATCAGAGAATTTTTCAATACTTTTTAGCTCACCTGGCCAAAGGCTTTGTGCATTAATGACATGGTAAGGTGCGTGTGTTTGTATGTCTGTGTGTGTGTATTGGGTATTATATACGGAGACCAGTTGAACGAGTAGTTGTTTAAGTTTTATTTTTGGTTGCTTGCAAATGATGTCATTTCCGAGGTCATCTGGGGAAAAAAATGGAAGTGAAAAAGTGTATGTGTGTCAGGCCTTCACAAACGCCAATTTTTGGCAAAAATGCCGATTCAAACTTAAAAAAGCGGTTTGAAAAATATCGGAATCGGCTTTTTATCCATACAAGTAAGACAAAAATCTGATTAAAAATTCTTTAATGCCGTCTTGATAACAATTAAAAGTACTTAGGACAGTGTCATGATTCACTGAACTTCCCTATTCACAGGTAATTACCTAATACCTTACAAGTTAATTGATTACCAGTGGCTTCACCTGTTCACATTGTTTCTACTACAGTATACAAACACATACACGTGCCTGATCGATCCAGTTTATAGATAGTTAATAACCTCCCCTGAATTCTATATACAAGAGCTGACTAGATATATAACGGCCATTTTTGGGTTGGACCTTTTGCCGATCATTGGGAAGGGGGGGGGGGGGGGTGATGTACACTTTGCCTGCCGCCAATTGATGTTACTGGCATTTGTGGAGCCCTGGTGTGTGTGTGTGTGTGTGTGTGTGCGTGTGTGTATGTGTGTGTAAACTAATTTTTTTTTCATCTCTAAAGTGTTGGGCCAATTTAAACTAGTTATAATGTAAAGGGTAGCATATAGGTCGATTTATCAACCCCATTTAGATTAATTAAATAAAGTATCTGGGTCTAAAGGAGAGTTTGATCTCAAGCCCTTGCTTACAAATCCCAACACATACGTTCAGATCCCACTAGGGCACATCCTAGTGTAAGATAGTTTGTTAGTTTACTTGATTGGTGATTTTTCTCTAGGAACTCCAGTCTCCTCTACTTTTTCAGAACTGATGCCTTCTTATAATTGAGACTGTTAATTTGGACTTGAAACACTTCCACTTCAATTAGCTCTGTCTTAGTTTTAAAAAAAACCATTTACATTTTCCATTAGCAGTGGAAATTTTCTAGCTCATTATTAGCAGAATATACAAATACTGAAAAATATGTACAGACCTCCACCCCTGTGTCTAAGTCATTTTGTTACAGACTTAAAAACGATTTTCACATAAATTTGATAATCATTTCTATATTAGAGACAGACTTGATAAAAGCTACTTCCAAACTAGCTGGTTGTCAAGTAGATTTGTTCAGTTGTCAATGAAGATTTTACTGACTAAATTTTCAGTATTAAATTTGCTGATGGTTACAATTTGTAAAATGAAAACTACACAATATTGTCCTTCATGGAATTAGCAAATCATTTTATTTGTAGATTGAATGCTAAGGCAGCTTTTCTATTATAGATGAGATCCAGCAACCATTAAACCATTTAGGTATTTCCCTAAATATATCGTTGTTGTTGTAATGTTGTTTAAGGTCACATCAGCAATCTATATTTAGCGATGAGAGCAAGGTCATTGATCACTATGGAATCACCTTAGAAGATGTTCATGAATGCATGTGACGTGTGAGTGTGTATTATGGTCTTGTGTGTACTAGCACAGACTTAGAGGGACTTTTTGGTAAAGAGCTAGCCCTCTGAGTAAGTATGCCACAAACAAGCATAACCCCCCCCCCCCCAGTCTATTATTCTGGCATTAGGTGAACATGTCGATACCTTTAATTCTGAGTACAAGGCAAAAAAGTGTGTCTAAAATTTTAAATTCTCATGTATGACCCAACCGGGGTTCAAACCACAAACTTCTGCTCTCAAGGTAGACAGTGTGACACTGAGCCACATAGGTGGTCAAATAATAATATGAAGAGACAGCCAGTCTGATAACAGCTTCTTTCATTGGCTAGGTATAAATTCCACTAAGATATTAGTATGAGATGTTTGTCATTTTTCTGGTCAGTAGTTTTCCCTTTTGAAACTATGGTTCATGACTGCCTTAAAAAAAACTTAAAAGTGAAAATATCTATACTTTAGTATATACAATACAGTTTTCTCTCATTACCCCAAGGAAAGAGTTGAGTTGAGTAATGGTATTTGACGTCCCAGTCAAGAATATTTCATTATATCGAGACGCCGCCAGCTATAGGCGAAAATGCAGAAATTTTGCGTGTGCGTTGCGCTGATGGCATTATACGGCAGGGTTCTTTATTGTGCCATGCCTGCCATGACACGGGACCTCGTTTATTTTAAGTTCCCATCTGAAAGAACCATGACTTTCATTTCGTAATGCTGAGTGCTTGGCGAAGACAAGAAAAGAAAATGAGAATAAGAATCAGTGCAAAATCTTTTCAGAATGTACATGTAACTGGTCTGCACAAACTGCATGTGCATGTGGGTTTAACTGTCCTCGGACAGATCATGTTAAAATATTTTGGTGAAAAGTGAACATTATATAATATTATATTTCTAAGATGTACCGATTAATATATATATATATATATATATATATATATTTTTTTTTTTTTTTTAAAAGTATATATTCAGCATATAATATACCAAAATAAAATGATAACCAATTTTTTCCCTCCTATAGATTTCTAAATTACTTCAACTATTACAATTATACACAACATTTTTACACACTCCCAATACAAGAGTTATTTCCCTTGACAAAGATCAAGTTTGACTTAAAAAAATTCTGGTATTTTTCGTTACAAATGATGTGGATTTTTTTTGGGGGGCAAGATGTTCTTAGGTCAAGTACATTGACATGCCATAACAACAAGAACATGCACCAAGAAAATTGTTCACACAGAACAAAATCTTACACTACCTATCTAGCAGGTGCATGAAAAATAAAGATGGCGACAAAGTGATAAAGTCATATTAACATGAAAACACATTTGTTATTTGACTGTGAGGATTTCGATTATGTCTTTAATAAATGTTATAAAACACATTTATAGTCCAAATTTTGTATTCACACTTGAAATTAAACTTTTCTGAGCTAATTATGTATACAGTAGTCAAAAGTTTGAGGATTTTTTTCTGAGCTAATTATGTATACAGTAGTCAAAAGTTTGAGGATTTTTTCCGAGCTAATTATGTATACAGTAGTCAAAAGTTTGAGGATTTTTTTCTGAGCTAATTTTGTATACAGTAGTCAAAAGTTTGAGGATTTTTTTCCGAGCTAATTATGTATACAGTAGTCAAAAGTTTGAGGATTTTTTCTGAGCTAATTATGTATACAGTAGTCAAAAGTTTGAGGATTTTTTCTGAGCTAATTATGTATACAGTAGTCAAAAGTTTGAGGATTTTTTTCTGAGCTAATTATGTATACAGTAGTCAAAAGTTTGAGGATTTTTTTCTGAGCTAATTATGTATACAGTAGTCAAAAGTTGGAGGATTTTTTTCTGAGCTAATTATGTATACAGTAGTCAAAAGTTTGAGGATTTTTTTCTGAGCTAATTATGTATACAGTAGTCAAAAGTTGGAGGATTTTTCCACCTAGTCCTGACCTTTCAATTCAATAATGATGTTTTCCAGAAAACTCTGAATCTTTGTCCTGTTTTCATATCATGCTTAGGACTATAATCTCAATGTATTTTTTTATTAAATGATAGGATAATACATTGTTTGCCTCCATGCTGTTTACAGGTCCTTCTGATAAGACATCTCGATATAAGTGAAATATTCTTCACTGGGACGGAAAAAAAAACCCATTAAATCAAACCAAATCTGTGCTGTTTCTAATAAAAATGTTGTCAGGTGATATGACAATTCTACATGAGAACAGCTTTTGTGTAACTCTAGAGTTAAAGATATACAAATGTATCTCATCTAAAGACACCCTGTAGGTTATTGGTCATTGTGGTATATTGGTAAATTCTATCATTTAAACATTTCAAATAATTAATTAATTTTTTTGATTTTCTAAAAATATATTTTTTTAAAAATAGATATCCTCTAACCACGATCCCTGAGATTCATTTTCTAAAATTTCATTTCTTTTTTTTTTTTTCTTTTTGAACGGAATCCTCTAACCAGCTGGTCAATGTTTAAAGATGATTATTATGAGCTCTGAGCATGTGCAGGGATGTACAAAAAATCCCATGAATCGAAGGTGAAACATGACAAATTGCATTAATTGTCCGTCATTAATATCCAGATGTATTTAAAATGGTGTTATGTATCCCTTACTGTGTCACAAATGACAAATTCAACCAAGATCAGTGTTTAATTTCTCGTATTTCACTGTTTTAAGAGTTGTGTTTAAATGGCCTGTTTTTTTTTTTTTATGACATAACCTTGTTCTAATATAAGATCCCAAATGCTACATCTCGCTGGGTAATTACTGTAATTTCTGTATTTATTTGAGCTTTATTCGTTGAACCAAATGTAACATTGTTCATAAGGAACATCATTAATTAGATTAGCACCATTTTAATTTTTTCTTTGGAAAACCTAATGCAGCTTTAAACTCTTGTTACTGTTACTCAATTAAATATTGATCTCCAAAGATTATGCAAAAAATCATGTCCCACCATGAGAATGTAAATCAACATATATACTAGTATACAAGAGGCTGAAACTAATTAATAATAAAGTTTATGGTTGTAAAGAAAAATCCTCTGGTCCATTTGTCCATTTATTCATTTGTCAATCCATCCATCTGTCCATCTACCCATCTTCATTCATTCATCCATCTGTCCCCCGACAGTCCCTATATTGTGTCTACTACATGTATTGGATGACTTTTATCAAACTTGGCATAATAGTATACTAACATGAGATGATGTATTGCATTCGAAACTAATTTAAGTAGGTCAAAGGTCAAGTCACCGGAGTCAAATCTTTGATCTTTACCACTTATTCTGACAATTCCATATAATTTAGGTTGTTAAAAGCTTGCTGATACAATTTACAATTTATTTTATTAATTTTTTTTTAATCACCTACTGGATTTTGACATCTTTTCATTACTGCATTTTTTTGGTCTTTTTTTTTTCACTTCTTTTTCTTATTTTAATGCACATCTCCGTCAAGGGTAGTTGACATACAATGGCTGACATACACTTTTTTTTCACACTTTTTTTTAATTATTATTGGTATTGTAATACCCTTTTTATACACCTTTTTGGCATTATGGTGTAAATTTAAAGCTGCCTGTCTGTTTATCAGACTAGACTTGTATTTCAGAGACTGCAAACTGAGATCATAAATGATTTCTTTTGAAATTTAATTTATTTCTGTAAATTTCAAATAAGTTTTGAATTTTTGCTTTTAAAACTTCAAAATTACCTAAATATTGCTATACCTCGACTATTTGAAATTAATTTCTCTCTCTCTCTCTCTCTCTCTCTCTCTCTCTCTCTCTCTCTCTCTCTCTCTCTCTCTCTCTCTCTCTCTCTCTCTCATTTTCTTACAATGTTTAAAGAAGGAAAGAGATCAAGGACGTTATCTAGTTTTTACGACTAGGACTCTTATAGCAGGAAAGCATTACTATGACAGATATGGAGGCAAATATAAAAGTCTTACAGATGAATCACGAGCAAGACTATTCTTCAGAAAATTTTAATATTTTTTTCACAATATTTTTTTCATTTGCTTAAAGATATATATATATATATATATATATATACATATGTATATATATATATATATATATATATATATATATATATATATACATATGTATATATATATATATATATATATATATATATATATATATATATATATATATATATATATATATATATATAAATGATTAATAATAAAACGTGTGTTGAAATGAAGTTGTCTGGTTTGTAACTTTTGTTTTCATGAATTTCACTTGTAGGATAAATATGATTTATTTCTTAAGGTAAGTGATGGGACAAAGGGAAATAACTCTGATCAACCGCACATAAAGGAACAGATCAATCAAAATGATCATTTTTTATCAAATCTTTAATCAACACAATTTTTTTTTAATAAATACACATTTTTGTTCTTTCCATTAACAGTTATATTTTTTAAACTTTTTGTAGCATTTTTAAACTTGGGAAAAAATTCTAATATATTTTGTTGAGTTTTGCAACAACTAAAAAAATGTTGATTTTTAGGGGCCTGCTACACATGGTTTGACAAATTTAGGATTTTTGAGTATTAAAGTAAGTAATTGCATGAATTTGGATGAAAACTTTTACAAATTTACTTGCTTGTGTACAAAAATAAACGAAATAAGCATGTATGTAAGTATGGTACTTTCAATCCATCTGATTGACACTGGATGTATCGTTCGCTGCAGTAATTTATAAAAGGTTAACAAAGTTAAAATGATTCATGTAATTTGTGTAAAAAATTAAACTCAATTTCAGGAAAAAAAAAACTGCCTTTCATTCAAGATTCAAAGAAATTGGGTAGAATTAACACATGACAGTTCAATTTTTTAAAAAAAATACTTTTTTCTTTTTGTCTTATACAATCAAGCACATTTTTAGCTCACCTGAGCTGAAAGCTCAGATGAGCTTTTGCTATCCATCTTCGTCCGTCGTGTGTCGTCCGTCGTGCGTAAACTTTTTACGTTTTAATCTTCTCCTCCAAAACCACTGGGCCAAATTTAATGAAACTTGGTAACCATCATGCCTGGGTGAAGCCCTTTCAGATTTGCACAAATGAAGGAGTTATGTCCCCTTTGGGCGCCACAAGGGGGGAAAGAGTGAAAAACTTTGAAAATCTTCTCCTCTGAATCTACAAGAGATATACCTTAGTTATTTCATTTATAACATCCTTAGGTAATCTATTTTCAGATTTGCACAAATGGTAGCCATGGGGCTCAAAATGGGGAATTGTAAGGCACTAAGTGGGGAAATTGCTAAAAATTATATGTTTGTCACTAAATCTTTAAAACCATTAACTTTTTGTATAGGCATGTATATTAGAATGTTGTAGATATTGAAATGACGATGATTTTGATATATGGATCAAGGTCATATGATGAAAGGTCAAGATCAAAGCTGCAAAAGAAGACTTAAATTGCTAATTATCTTGAAACTGTTAACTTTTTGTATAGGCATGTATATTAGAATATTGTAGGTATTGCGACAACGATCATTTTGATATATGATTCAAGGTCATATATTGAAAGGTCAAGGTCATTGCTGCAAAAAAAGACTGAAAATGCTAATTATCTTAAAAACTATTTACATTTTGTATAGGCATGTATATTAGAATATTGTAGGTATTGCGACAACAATCATTTTGATACATGGTTCAAGGTCATATGTTAAAAGGTCAAGGTCACAGCTGCAAAAGAAGACTTAAATTGCTAATTATCTTGAAAACTAATAACATTTTGTATAGGCATGTATAATAGAACATTGTAGGTATTGACATGATGATCATTTTGATATATGGTTCAAGGTCATATGTTTAAAGGTCAAGGTCACAGCTGCAAAAAAGACTTAAATTGCTAATTATCTTGAAAACCATTAACTTTTTGTATAGGCATGTATATTAGAATATTGTAAATATTGCGACAACAATCATTTTGATATATGGTTCAAGGTCATATGTTGAAAGGTCAAGGTCACAGCTGCAAAAAAAGATTTAAATTGATAATTATCTTGAAAACTATTAACTTTTTGTATAGGCATGTATATTAGAATATTGTAGGTTTTGACATGATGATCATTTTGATATATGGTTCAAGGTCATATGTTTAAAGGTCAAGGTCACAGCTGCAAAAAAGACTTAAATTGCTAATTATCTTGAAAACCATTAACTTTTTGTATAGGCATGTATATTAGAATATTGTAAATATTGCGACAACAATCATTTTGATATATGGTTCAAGGTCATATGTTGAAAGGTCAAGGTCACAGCTGCAAAAAAAGATTTAAATTGCTAATTATCTTGAAAACTATTAACTTTTTGTATAGGCATGTATATTAGAATATTGTAGGTTTTGACATGATGATCATTTTGATATATGGTTCAAGGTCATATGTTTAAAGGTCAAGGTCACAGCTGCAAAATAACACTTAAATTGCTAATTATTTTGAAAAGTATTAATTTTGGTAGGTATTGTGACAATGATCATTATGATATATGGTACAAGATCTTATGTTGAAAGGTCAAGGTCACAGCTGCCAAAGAAGACTTAAATTGCTAATTATCTTAAAAACTAATAACTTTTTGTATAGGAATGCATATTAGAATATTGTAGGTATTGCGACAATGATCATTTTGATATATGGTTCAAGGTTATATGTTCAAAGGTCAAGGTCATATCAACATGAAATACTAAGATTATTAATTATCTTAAAAGCTATTAATTTCATGCATTGGCATGTATATTAGAATATTATAGGTATTGACATGACAATCATATATGGTTCAAGGTCATATATGTTGAAAGGTCAAGGACAAAGCTGCATTAGTATACTGAAATTGATTAATGATTTGGAAATTATTCATTGCAGTACAGTTACTTCATGCATATTATATAAGCTACTTATGAATGAAATGTTAGTGGATATATTTCTGATTAAGTTTTGTGGGAGTTCTTAACTTGAGACAACTTTTAAAGTTTCTGTACGTAATATATTGTCTACTGCACTTTGCAAACAATATTGGACATATCTTCAGGTGAGCGTTAAGGCCCATTGGCCTCTTGTTAAAATATGAATGCACAATTTCAGAAAATTCCTCTAAGTATTACTTTTATTAAATAAATTTAATAAATATTATTATTGTAATAATTTTTTGTCCCAGGTTTCAGCAACTACCTACCTAAAATTTTAGTAAAGAAATTCTTGAATTATGTTAATATTATTTTTCTTATGCCTATCTATTTGTATTATTAACTAATGAAACTGTAAAGTTAATATGTCTTTCCAATGACATTTTTGTTTGTGTCCATAACTCTTGAAAGGTATGAAGGATTTTGATGTGTGGAGTGGAGTGGAGTAATGGTGTTTTACGCCCCAGTCAAGATTCTTTCACTTAATTTGAGGCTGTCAGTTCTGGGATGGTGGAGGAAACCGGAGTGCCCAGAGAAAACCACCGACCTTCGGCAAGCAAACTGACAAACTTTCTCACACTAGGATCTGTCTCGAGTGGGATTCGAACCCAGGCGATGAGAGGCACTCTGATATGTGAGCGCGCGCTTTAGACCACTCGGCCACTGAGGCCCCACAGATGTGTGGAGCACAATACATAGATGTTTTAGGTTAAGGTCACAGCATGCTGAAAAATCTAAAATTTGGGTTTTTCACAAATGTACATTACTTATGCGTTCTTTTCATTATTCAATAATTTAATGAAATTTGGCATGAATTTTAGAAGATATGCAAATCACATTGCATTGAGATCCATGTCAAAGGTCAAGGTCACAACCCTTCAGGTACTACAATTTGGTTTTTCAGAGTGTAAACATTTCCATGTCAGCTTCTTAGCTTTAAACTGTATAAAGGATTTTAATGAAACTTGCCATGAATGTTTATCAGTTTAAGAAAGTGTAAAGAGTACAAACATTATGGTTAAGGTCAAAGGTCATAATCATGCCAAGCTTGCATAAAATTAAAATTTGTCATCTGTCAACATTTCTTTTGTCATTCTCATGACTTTAAAAGTATGAATGATTTTAATGAAACTTGCCATAACACAAATCTTTGTATAATTAAGATGTGCAAAATGCATTGCATGGAGGAAAATGAGTCAAAGGTCAAGGTCAATGTCCACTTTATATGAATAACTCTCAAACAGTAGAAAATACAGACAAACTTCGGTTATTCGAACTTCTATTATTTGAATACCTTAGGTTATTCGAAGTTCTCTGTAGGTCCCGACCGCCCTGCACTATAACTTCTTATTAAAAATCTTCGCTTATTCGAACTTTGTAATTCGAATACCCGCGATTATTCGAACCTAAATTGAGTCCTGCTTTAGACTTTTCAGTGGAAATATACCCCAAAAAATTCAAAGTTGACATTTTTATTCATTTCTAAAATGTAATACTCTCACCTGTACAATTTAATACAAATGAGTATAGTTTCACCTTTACCCGTTTATGTTACCCAAGCGTAACTGACGGTCATTTTGTAGACATGAGTACGCTATGTATTGTCCATCATAAGCCATGTTGATAATTATTTGCAAAATATAATCATAATTGTTCAATGAAACAGTAATTATAATCCCAGGTGTAACAGAAAATGAGCTGCACATGTGTAGCGATACTCAAGTAAACGATAAAAAGAATTCTGTTGACCACGATTACCATCATCAAAAATTTTTAAAAAAATGGTATCTGAATATTAATTTGATATTTTATATAGTCTAGTCGGGATTAAAAAAATCATTATTAATAATAAAGTTGACAGAGACAGTTTTCTGCCTTATTCACATTTCAGTTCTAGAAATTATATAAACCTGTTCCGTTTCGTTTCATTTAAAATTTTGTAAAATCATAAAAACGTGTATATTGCGTGCATGAAAAAGCATGGTGTACTTGTTCTGAATGGCTGTACTTACTGTGTCGTATGTATTACAACGCGTGTTTGATTTTGTACCAGATGATATTAAATTTTTATTTTTATTAAAATAAAATTTATATTTCTGTTTTTATGAAATTAATCATGATAGGTCATGACATCATTCATTATAAACAGACACAGATAAAACACTTTCAATGTGCAATAGAATAATGTTGTGTCTTAAGATAACGTACAGTGGATCAAAGTTTCAAATTAACTTGTTCGATAATTCGAACCACCAGATTATTCGAACCTAAATTAAAGACCCTTTAACTTCGAATAATCGAAGTTTGACTGTACTTTAATAATACTTGCTGTGATGTTTTTCATTTTGCTGTGCTCAGAAACTAGTAGGTTAGGATTTCATTAATACAGTGATAAAATCTACATGTGAACAAATGTTGAGTTGAGTACTGGTGTGTTACACCCCAGTCAAGAATTTTTTCACCAATATTAAGGCAGGCAGTTCTGGAATAGTGTAGGAAACCAGAGTGCCCAGAGAAAACTGCCAACCTTCAGCAAATGAATTGACAAACTGTTACGTGCTAGGATCTGCTCAAGTGAGATTTAAACCTAGACAGTAAGATGCACTATGCTCTGCATGCATGCACATGCTTAAGACCCAATCTATCGAGGCCCCATGTGAACAAATGTATTATCAGGTTAAATTGCACGGTTTATTCACTCGAATTCACTCATCTTTTTTATAACACCTGTCGTTCTCTGATTTTATATTTTCTGAATTTTGAATGAAAACTAAATTCATAACATGTCTTTTGTTCAAACAAAAATAATTACAGAAACAATAATTGTATCTTCTGTAGAAAAGAAATATATGATAATTAGACGTATATTGATTATATAGCTGTATAAATTGATACCTTGAACATTTTTGTTTTGTAATTGGAGATCCCAAGAAGAGAAATGATATGCATTTATTGACAGAACATGTATGATATATGATCTAAAAATATAATAATAAGAATATAATACACTGATACAGATTATAATAGATGTTCTGATACATGTTTAGTATGCAGAAAGTGCTGCTTAAAAAGGAGGAAAATACATTAGAGAATAAGAGTGGATCAGATTTTGAGATGGTGGAGAATTGGATTAATGTTGTTTTAAGGCCTTTTTTCACCTGTATAATG
This sequence comes from Tegillarca granosa, assembly GCA_029721355.1. Classification (NCBI taxonomy): domain Eukaryota; kingdom Metazoa; phylum Mollusca; class Bivalvia; order Arcoida; family Arcidae; genus Tegillarca; species Tegillarca granosa. Next base: position 9,787,087 of record CM056611.1, on the reverse strand, counting down.
TAATTGTAGTGAGTTCTTTTATGAGTTGGCTCATGTCAACTAAGTCTTAAAATTTTTGATTCAAGTTTAAATTTTAAAATTTGGGGTCTCAGGTGAGCCTTTTTTTCTTCTGACAATGCTAGTTTAAAATTTGCACACTTTTTTAAAATAAGGTTTTTATTTATTTAATATTATATTTATTTATTTATTTATTTATTTATTTATTTAACCATTATTACTGTAATTATTTTTTATAATTTATTTTTAAAAAAAAACAAGTCTTTTAATAGACCATTTGAATATATATATATATATATATATATATATATATATATATATATATATATATATATATATATATATATATATATATATATATATTATATATAGACACAAAATGCTGAAGGCCATTGATTTTGCCATTTATAGTGTTGTAGGCATGTTGACATTTAAAACTAGCTTCAGGTCAATTTCATTATGTGATTTAAGTTGAAATGGAATTACAGAGTGGATCAACATCATAAAATGTTTTTGCTTGGCAAATGGAAAATAGTTTTGGTTCAAAGTGTTTTTATGGACATATAAGATTTGACAAATTTCTAATGATTTCATTGGTTCAAAGGGTAGTATACTTTTTGGTTATTTCTTAATGACTTGAATTCTAATTAGCAATGGGGGGCCTTGGTGGCCGAGTGGTCTAAAGCACACACTTAGAGATCACAGGGCCTCTCACCACCTGGGTTCAAATCCCACTCGGGACAAATCCTAGTGTGAGAAAGTTTGTAAGTTTGCTTGCCAAAGGTTGGTGGTTTTCTCCGGGCACTCCGGGTTCTTCCAACATCCCAGAACTGGCTGGCTCGAAATAAGTGAAAGAATCTTTACTGAGGCATAAAACACCATTACTCCACTAGAATAGGCAAAGCCAATGCTGAATGTAACTAATACATACTGCCTGTGAATTACCAAAAACTGTTGATAGGCAATAATAATTAAGTTAAATGTTCATCATTTTCCCTTGCTTTCTTAAATTGTTTTGAAGTTATTTAACATGAAAATTGCATGATATTATTCTCCAAAACTGACCTGGGTTTACTTAGTGAAATGAGACTGTATGTCTCTAAGAATGGGTAATACAAGGAGTCCAATTAGGTAATTAATCAATGACTGAAATGAAATGAAAATGAGATTCAGTGCCTGGAATGAAAATCCCCCTCCTATATAAAATGTGTGTAATGTACTCACAGCACTAGTGTCTTGCAAATTTATGAATTTTTACCAAAAAAAAAAATTTTTTTGGTACAGTCAAACCTGCCTTAAAGGCCACCTCTCTATAAGGGTCTTCTGCTTATAAAAGCCAATAAAATTCTATCCCAGTTGCTCTTTATTCATATTATTTGAACTTTTATATAAAGGCCACTTTTACTGATTCCAATGGATGGCCTTTATATACAGGTTTGACTGTATATTCAAATTCAAAATTTTGCACATGACTAGGACAGCTTTAATGTTCTTAACTACTATAAGGCTTGGCTTTTGAAAAGCGTAGTTACTGGACCCTCTACCTAGATTATGGGTTAGCCAGGGCAATGGTCTCATTGGTGTGAAGGGAAAAAAGCAAAACCACACGTCAAGTTAATTTTACTTGCCAGATGCAGAAACCTTGGTGATTGGAAATTCAAGCAGACTTATGGCATCATTCATATTGTAGTGTTCTTGTTTATCTTAAATATATATATATATATATATATATATATATATATATATATATATATATATATTACATATAGATAGATAGATAGATAGATAGATATACTTGTATATATATTTACGCATTCTGTAAATTATACTTGTAGATGTGGAGCCCAACTTATAAATCAAGAACAGAAGAATTTAGGAAATTCTTTAAAGGACCTCCAAAGGAAGAAAGATTAATAGTTGGTAAGTAATGAGTTAAAGTAATGAAGTAAGTGAAAAAAAATCAGGATCTCTCAACCATTTGTAAATCTTCTCATTAACAGATTTCATTTATCACCATTGTATTGAGAAGGCAACTTTGGAAATGACTGACATCAGCTGCAAAAGTGCTAAATATGTATTTCTGGGGAAATTATGTTGGTGGGTCAGTTTTGTCCTGCAAATTTGACCATTTCTAGACCCTTATTATACAGAGTTATACTAATATGAATATATTTGTACTTAATAGTGTGAGCAGGTGTTTAATTACTAGAAAGCTTATTTCTGTTTAGTTCCCTACTTCGCATGAGCTGATATTAGGAATATATATTAAAACTTAGGCATTTGTTATTTGCATATTTACCAAGGACTTTGTGATGATATGATTTAAACTTTAGTCTGTGAATTAAGATCTTGGTTTCAGACCAACCAATCCAATTATGTTCAAATCAAAAAGCGATTTTTGTCATTTTGTGTCAAATATAGCTGTCTGTACTATAACCTACAGAAGTAACCAAATACAGGCTACTACTGTAACTTAGCTTCCAATAAATATGATTCAAAATTTAGGTTGGTCAAATAGCCCTATTGTTTGTGACAATAAATTATGCTTCATTTTCATAGGAAATCTAAAAAATGAATCAAGTTCAGTATTTTTCACTTACTTGAGTCTAGTTATAGCAGGATATTGATTTGTACATTTGCTGTTACAATGAAATATTTCTGCACACAGTCAAAGGTTGCTGTTGTGTGGATTTTACAAGACAAATAGTGGATTCGTTTGAACATATGATGTAATACTTCACCAGAAATATCACTTCAGGTGTAAACATGACTATTTTCATAATTTTTTGGGCCTTGGTGACCAAAAGGTCTTAAGCATTTGCTTACAGATAACAGTGCAAATTACTAACTAGGATTGGATCCCACTTTGGCACTTCAAAGTGTGAGAAAGTTTGTCAGTTCACTTGCTAAAGGTTGGTATTTTTTTTCCAAGCACTCCAGTTTCCTCCACAATCCCTGAATTAGTTGTCTCAATATAACTAAAAGAATCTTGACTTGGGTATAAAACAATAAATCCTATCTGGTTTTTTACCAGGCACTCTGGTTTCCTCTACAATTCCTTAGCTGATCAGCTTCATGTAAGTGAAAGAATACTGACTAGGGTGTAATTGACTGGTTTATCCAATCCAATCCCATTTTTATTTTTCTTACAGATTATTCCTGTGCTTTACAAAAGGATATTTTAGTTCATGGTAGAATGTATATATCACAAAACTGGATCTGTTTCTATGCCAACATTTTCAGATGGGAGACAGTGGTATGTATGATTTTTGTGACAATGATATTTCAAGGCAATTGGCTGAATAATCTGGTTAGAGGCATAAAAATTGAGAGAGAGAGAGAGAGAAAGAGAGAGAGAGAGAGGGAGAGAGAGAGAGAGCTTTCCTTAATTTCTTCAATTTTTAAAAAGCAAATTTTCTGAATCTTGAGGCCAAAATATTGTACCTTGAAATAGAACTTACTCATTGCTAAAAAGGGGGATTTTTTTCCTATTCCATCCATATGATGTAACCATCTCACCTTGTTTTACATATAAAATTGAAAATATAGTAAGAGTTGTCTCCTTTATATGGTAAAGGATTAAAATAAAAAAGAATTGGCCTTCAATAATCTTATATGTTTAGCTCCCAAGGTCTGTTTCTCTTTTATTAAAATTTTACAACTGTTTGAGTCACTGTGTTTTTTGACAGTGAATTTCGCTTAATTACATAGAAAATCTAATTAACTTGAAAATAATTTTTGTACTTTTTTGCTGACTTGGATGTAGTCGTAATTGAAAACTGCTATGCGCATCGGCTATGAACATAAATATTTCTGTAGAAAGGAAACTGTTTGCTGCTAATAATGAAGATTTTACATGTTGAAGAACGAGGCTAATTGTAGATTTATTTTGTGCATATGGTGTATTGTGTCACCAAAAACATCACCCCGAGTGTAAGCATCATCATTTTCAACATGTAAAATTCCATAGCAGCAACTTTTTACTGTCTGCAGAAATATTCCATTTTAATCTCGGATGCACATGGCATTTTTTAATTTATGACTACAAACACTTAAGCAAAAATACCAAACTTAATTCAAGTTAATTGGATGTTCTTTCAAAAATTTTTTTTTTCATAATTCACTGTCATACACACAGTGACTTATACAGTAATGCAATTTATCGGCAAAACATTTTGATAATATAAAAATCATATTGAATAAACAATGGTGATGATCCAAAATTTTTCTCTTTTTTTATACCTTTAGTTAATGATACCCTGTAAAGACATCACTGCAATTACAAAAGAGAAAACGGCTCGTGTTATACCAAACGCAATACAGATAACCACAGACAAAGAAAAATATTTCTTGACATCCTTCGGTGCCAGAGACAAGACATACATGATGTTGTTTAAGATATGGCAGAATGCTTTGCTTGACAAGGTAATCATTTATCTTAAAGTAGCTTTTCAATATTTTATTTATCTTAAAAAGATGTCACTAAGTAATAAAGATGCTTAGAATGTGGATCATTTTTAGGATTTGGATCCTTAAAATATGGATTGTTTTAACATTTTAGGATTTGGATCCTTATAAGTTGTGAATCCTTTTTGTTAAGACTTAGATTCTTCAACTATGGATCATTTTAACATTTTAGGACTTGGATCCCTAAAGTTGTGAATCTTTTTTGTTAGGACTTAGATTTTTCAACTATGGATCATTTTAACATTTTAGGACTTGGATCCTTAAAATATGGATTGTTTTAACATTTTACGACTCGGACCCTTGAAATTTAGATCATTTTCATTTTAAGACTCAGATCTGTAAAATGTTGAACAAATTTTCACATTTTCAGATAAAGATCTTAATAAATAGATAAAATTCTGAATTTTAAGATTTATTTATTTTTTTGTATTTATTTTTTTTTTAATGGCTTTCAATCATGACAATGTCAAATGTTGTTGGTTCAAGTCTTGGAGGTAACATTTTTTAAAATAATTTTAAATTCCACATTGTTCACGAACACATCTGCATTTAGAGGGGTCAATCATGGGTTTTACATGAGGGCAGGTCCAGGGCATCATAAGACTAGAAAATTTAAGATACTGTTTGCCTGGCACTCAACATTAGGAGAACAGAGTATTGACTGGTACACCTGGTGCCAGGATGAAGGACTTTGGGGAATGGAATGCTTGTCTGCGGTATATTGGCTCTGTGAGCTGGAACCTTAACAAGTGCATGCTACACGGCACACCATGATCTACCCTCACACATCACACACACATACATGAACTTGTTGATAGTTTAATCAATGGAGTTTAATAATCTTCCTCACAGTGGGAAAAGATGGGAAATTGCTGATTCAAAGTTAAACAACACTACAACGAGAACAAATAATAATAGTTTTGTCTACTTCATGTCCTTTATTCTTTTTTTATTATTTTTTTTTCAGTTATCATATAAAAAAGAAATATTGGTAAAAAAAAATTTTTTTTTTGCTTGAAAATCGTGTCACCTCTTAAAGATTTTCCCAGTTTTGACAGATCTCCCACATTTTTCCAATGAAAAATGACAAACCGAAACTCTATATTTCCCACCTCTTGTCAGAAAATATATTTTTGCAAATGATTTATTGAATTTTTTTCCTGGTTTTCATTGTATTGGTCCTAAACCTCAGTTCTTTGTTATTTTTGAAACCAAGCTATATTTATGGTGATTGACAGGTAATAAGACTCGTTACGAGTTTATCAGACTACCATGTTATACTTCTTGCTCTGAACAAATATTTCACAAGTTGATGTTTTCCCTATAAATTCGGGAATTTGTTCTCTCTCTCTCTCTCTCTCTCTCTCTCTCTCTCTCTCTCTCTCTCTCTCTCTCTGTCTCTCCATTTCTTGTTTGTTTACATGCATACAACTTAAGACATAAGAAGCGATAAAGTTTGTTAGTTTAATTGCCAAAAGAGCAGTGACTTATGGGGGGGGGGGGTTAAGGCACTGGGGATTCTGCATTCTTTCCAAAATTGATTGTCGCAAATTTAGGTGAAATAATATTGACAAAGTCTTTAACAACTTTCCATCCCTTCCCACCTTGAGCAGAACTAATCTGTATTGTGGGGGTGGAGTGGGTTTGAAGGGAGGGAAGGGAAGGGGGTAGTTTTAGCCATTCACTCAGGTTTCCATTTGTTTTACCAAAATTGGCTGCCTTGGTAGTTAAGTGAAATAATTTTTATCAAAACTATAACAATGCTTCATCCCTACCCTTTTTTAGCAGAACTAATCTCTGTCTCATATTGTAAAACTATTTACAACTTTGCTAACTTTGAGGGGTTAACTCTGTGTTCAAATGTATCCTTTGATACAAAAAACCGAACAGGTTCGAGTCCTAGATCCTAGCTTGAGAAATTTTTCAACTTGCTTGCTGAAGGCTGATGCTTTTTTCTCCAAACACTGCCGTGCCCACCATATCAAACATGACTGTTTTAATATTAGTAAAAGAATCTTGACTTTGTCATCCACTATTATTCCACTCTTCTCAAACCTTTATTTTATTTTTTTGTGATTTATTTGAAGTGTTATTAAGAGTTTGTTTTGTTTTTTTTTTTTTTTTTTTTGGTTTCTTTTTTCCAAAAGTAATAATAATAATCAAACACTATTATTCCACTTTCCCAAATCTTTGTTTTATAATTTTTGTGATTGGTTAATAAGAATTTTTTTCAAAAAATGAAACACTCATTCGACTCTCCTTAAATCTTTGTTTTATAATTTTTTTGATTGGTTAATTAGAAATTTTTTCAAAAAAATGAAACACTCATTCCAGCAGGCCCTTGCAAACGCTGATTTTTGGCAAAAAAACGCTGATTCAAACTTAAAAAAGCCGATTGAAAAATATCCAAATCAGCTTTTTTCCCCATAATAGAAAAAACAAAATCTGATTAAAAATTCTTTAATACCGGCTTGTTACTAATTAAAACTACTCAGGACAGTGTCACGATTCACTGAACTTCCCTATTCACAGGTAATTACCTAATTTCTTACAAGTTAATTGATTACTAGTGGCTTCACCTGTTTACATCGTTTCTACTAGAGTATACAAACACATACACATGCCTGGATCCAGTTTAAAGATAGTTAATAACCTCCCTTGAATTCTATAGAACTGACTAGATTGATAACGACCGTTTTTCGGATTACCAACAACAACATGATCACGGCATTACACGTGGTTTTTGTATCTGTTATATGTCGATCTATTTTAAGTTACTAGTGATGGGATTTTTGCAAGATATTAATAAACGGTATTTATGAACATTTATCTATATATGCACACATCGACTTATTATTTATAATTAAAACGACAGTTAACCGATGTACCAAACATAATTCAGTTTAACTGTTTATCAATGTTTTGTTGCATTGACAATGACTGGAGAGTTATGGAAAGATAAAAAGCAGTATGTCAACACCATATTTTCAAATAAAAATTTTTATCTTTATTTCTTTACCTATCTGATGTGTGTTTATTAAAAAACAAAAACAGAAAATTGATTTGGGACGGGTGGGGGTACCCTTTGCCCTTGTTGAGAGGAAGGACCCTTGGCCTACCGCCGATTTAGCTTTCCGGCGTTTGTTGAGCCCTGCATTCTTTGTTTTATAATTTTTGTGATTTGTTATAGGTGTTAATCAGAATTTTTTCCGAAAAAAAAAAGAAACACTGACATTTGTTTTTCTTAAATCTGTGGGTTTTTTTTTTTTTTTTTTTTTTTTTTTTTTTTTTTTTTTTTTTTTTTTTTTTTTTTTTTTAAATTTAATCAAATTTGCATTTTTAACCAGATATTAAAATCAAAATTTGTAACCAATGAAGAAGTAAGTTAAATATAATTTTTTAGTGATTTTGTTTTGTTTAAAATTACTACCAAAAACAAACAACAAAAGTTTGCCATTGGGAAAAAATGACTGAAAAAATTTAGTCAATTTGACTACTAAAATTTTGAAAAATCAGTAGTGATAAAAGACAAGTTTGTTTAAACAAATTAATCTTTTTTGACTATAATATTGACTTGTCCAAACAAGCGAACAAAATTTTTTTAAAAAATCAGATATTTTCCTAATATAACTTTTTTCACTGAGAATTATACCAATTACGAGTGTGTTATAAATTAAAGATAGTTAGTTAATAATTGAAAAACTTCAATTTTTTTAGCAAATTTATAAAAAATTTGAAAAAATTTTCTCAGTCTTAGAGTCCGAAGGTAGTAGTATAAACATTACAGAATCACTGTTTTTTGTTTGATTGGTAAAGCATTGAATTTTTGTTAATCCATCTGAAATTTTAAAATAACATTGTTCTTTTTTATTTATTCATTTCCACATAAATTTCCCCAGATTTTTGGGGGTGATTTTGAATTTTTATTTTTGACTAACATTTCAGCATTTTATTTCATTTTTATATTTGAACTATCTTTAAATTTTTTGAATTTCATTTCTTGAATTTAATATTTGTCACAAATACTGTTAGAGTAATGGAGTAAAGTGTTGAACATCCCAATCAAAATTCTTTCACTTCATCAAAGCATTCATTTCTGGTATGGCAAAAGAAATGGGAATGCTTGGAAAAATCAATCACCCTTAGGAAAGTTATCTTACAAACTTTTTCAGACTGGAATCTGGCCATTTGGGATTTGAATCTAGGTGATGACGGGATGGGACAAATATTGTTGGTGATAGGTGATTGAGTGGTTAATTAAGTAGCATACTTAAAATCCAAGAATCAGGGGATCAACCCCAAGTCAGTCTGAGATTTTTTTTTTTTTTTTTTTTTTTTTTTTTTTTTCTTCACTAAAACATATAATTACACATCAAGTAGGCTAAGAGTTAAACTTGCTTCTCCTCTGAAACTACTTGGCCAAACGGAACCATATTTGGGTTGTAAGGTCCCAAGGTGAATTGTTTAAAGTTGATACAAATCATCTTCTTATGAAATCCAAGATAGCTGCCATTGCTAGAAAATAGCAAAAAGTACAAAATGGTCATAACGGGTTTAATTATCAACTGATTTAGTTCAAATTTAATATATTTATAAATGCGATTCAACATATGTAAAGGGATTTTTCCTCACTTATATGATTAGCTCGTAATTAGCGGAATATGCAAATAGGCTGTTAAAAATTTACATATTATGTACATCTATCTCATCCAAGGGGAAATATTAGACTTTCAGTTGCCTGAATTCATTGAAAGTTCTACGATTAATTACCAAAGATCAGTAGTATTCTACATTTTGTCTTGTTTCTATTGTCCTTCTAGAACTGACCATCCCAATATAAGAGTGAAGTGGAGTTAACTACACCCCAGTCAAGATTCTTTCACTTATTTCAAGACAGTCAGTTCTTGGTTTGTGGAGGAAACCCGAATGCCCAAAAAAAACCACTAACCTCTAGCAAGCAATCTGACACACTTTCTTAAACTAGGATCTGTCCAAGTTGGATATGAACCCAGGTGGTGAGAGGCACTGTGATCGGTATCTGTAAGCTTGAGCTTAAGACCACTCGGCCACCGAGCAAATAAAATGGCCTAAAATGTTTATATCAAGCCATTTTAAACATTTCTGTGAAAAATATATTTTCAAAAATTTTACAAAGAATCTAAATGGTGCCGATCACAAAAGGGAGTCTTACCCAGATTTGAACACGGTTATCAGCTGACCTATATAATTTTTCAAAGGACTCTCATTTGAACTCCAAAACTAAAGTTTTAAATTTTTGACTAAAAAAAGCCTTAAAGTGATGGAACAAACCATTTTTGTGATTTAAAAAAATTACATGAAATTCAGGGAGTGGGGTTCAAAAAAGGAAGTCCTATCTTTAATACTATTTCCCTTATTAAGCCTAGTTAAGCCTCGTTAGTCTAAAAATTAGTACTGGATATTGATATTAGATTAACCTATTATTAAACAAGGCATTAAAGTACTAGAATAGTACATACTGAATTGTTATTAGAACTTAAGTATAAGTTTTATAAATATTTAATGTATATTTGCTATATATATGTGTGTGTGTGTGTGTGTGTGTGTGTGTGTGTTAAGAGTATACTTGATGACCTTAAGAATATCAATACGTGTAACTAGTTTACTGCATTAACACATGCATCTGGTAACAATATGCATATATGACAATCTTGAAACAAAAAACAGTTTTCGTCCTTTTTTATAGTGGCTTTTTTCTGACATGGACATAATTTTAGTCGACATAAAATTATCTCAACATGTCGACTTAATATTTTGACATGTCGAGATGATATCATGAAAAGTTGTGATACCAAAAATAAAAAGTTGAGAAAAATAACACGACATGCCGTGATACTTATGTTCCATAAGTTACAAAAAATAAGTCGCAGAGATAATTATCACGACTGGTCAACATAAGTATCGCGGAGTGTCGTGTTATTTTTCTCAAATTTTTATTTTGGAATCACAGCTTTTCATGATATTATCTCAACTTGTCAAGATATTACGTCGACATGTTGAGGTAATTTTATGTCACCATAAGCCACCATACTTTTCAATGTAAGCCTATATAAAGAATTTCAAAAGTTTTTAGTATTTTGCCACTTTAAGACAATGAAAAAATCTTTTTGAATTCAGCAATCCTAAGAGAATAATTTCAGGGTCCCTTTGAAACACTGATGAAATGGTCAGGAATTGAGCAATTTGAAGAGATATATCTCATGGCCCCTTTGAAGCAGTGAAAAAATGGTTAAGAATTGAGCAATCTGAAGGGAATTATCTCGAGCCCCGTTTGAGGCACTGATAAAATGGTCATGAATTGAGCAGTTTTTAGAAAATAATTTCTCAGTAACCTATTTAAAGCATAAAAAAAGTGGTTAAGAATTATGCAGTTTTTAGTAAATAATTTCACAGGGCCTCATTTAAAGCACTGAATTGAGCAGTTTTTAGAAAATAATTTCTCAGGAACCTATTTAAAGTACTAAAAAAAGTGGTTAAGAATTATGCAGTTTTTAGTAAATAATATCACAGGGCCTCATTTAAAGCACTGAAAACATGATTATTAATTCAGCAATCTTAAGAGAATTATCTCTGGGCCCCTATGAGGCAATGATAAAATGGTCATAAATTCGGGAATCTAATAAAATAATCTCAGGTTTTAGATAATATTTAGATCACCTAAAAATGATCTAGATTTTGAACTCTAGATTGACTTTTTTAATCCCCCCTTTTTGGATACCCCCTTATTACTTTAGTAGTAATTCCTATTGAAAAAAACCTATTAATAAAACAATACCAGTATATATATATATATATATATATATATATATATATATATATATATATATATATACTAGTATATTACCGGTAGTGTATATCTACAAAGATCAATATTTGTGCTTATTGGAGTATGTACATACTATATATATAAATATATAGACACATATACCACATTATTCCTATGTACTTGTGTGTGTGTACATGTGTGTACCAGTGGTATATAAAAAATTAGGTTTAATTCAGGTTAAAACAAAATTATGGCAATATTAGAGGAATTATGGTGTAAATGATTTCTGTGTAAAGGTTAGTGGATATTAATTTTTTTTTAAGGCCAGTTGGGACACTTGAGATTTTCAGACTTTCATCATTATTATTATAGTAAATTTTCACAATCTCCATTGACTTAAGCTTTTTATTTATGCAATGTTTAAGTTACATTTTACCCAAATGAAAGGACTTATAGAGCTGTTAATTTTATATTAAGACACATTTTTCATTCTTTTTCATGAAAAAATAGGAAGTGTCTCTTATGCACTTAAACCCCTTTATAGACATATACAGTAGAATCATTAATATACTAGCGGAAAAAAGTAACTGTGCATGACTGAAATGTGAGATTATAAAATAATTTAAAAAAGCAAAGCAATGAATAATTTCGTATCTGTTTATTAGATATTTCTTTACAAATTCATGTCATTGAAAAGGTTACAGATACTGTTATTTCATACGCAGGGGACTAGAAACATAGCAGATAGTAAAAGTCAGTTCACAAGATCAGTATCGTGTGTGACCTCCATTAGCATTGACACAGGACTGACAGCGACGCCTCATAGAGTTGATTAAATGCTTAAAGAATGCTTGAGGGATGTTGTTCCATATCTTGTCTAACGCTTGGGCCAACCCTTGCAATGTAACAGGCTGATTGGGCAGATGATGTAATCGGCGTTCCATTTCATCCCATACGTGTTCAATTTGGAGAAAGGTCGGGTGAAACGGCTGGCCACAGTCACACATTGACATTATGCTGTGCCAGAAGATCCATAGCAACCCGTGCGACGTGTGTCTTGCATTATCATGCTGAAAAGTGACGTTACGTTGCTGTCCTTGAATGAATGGGATGACATCGGTCTGTAGGATTTCATCACGTTACCGTACACAGGTCAAATTCCCGTCAATGACTACCAGAGGAGTTCTGTCATTCACTGTGATGCCACCCAAAACCATTACACTGCCCCCACCGAACGAACATTGTTCCACCACACACGCGTCATGGAAACATTCTCCAATGCGCCGATACACTCTGGGGCATCCGTCACTGCTGTCCAAGTGAAATCTGGACTCATCGGTGATCATAATTTGTGCCCAGTCTCGTCGATTGAAGCGTATATGTGTTCTGCACCATGCAAGACAAGCTGTGCGATGGCCTTGTTGTAGAATTGGTCGGATTGCCGGACGTCGTGGGCGAATATGTCTTTCCCGTAAACGATTCCGTAGTGTTCTGGGGCTGATTGGGCGTAGTCCAGGAATGCTCCAGGCAGTAGTACTGGCAGTTTGGAAACGGTTCCAGAGGTGCACAAGCCAGATATGGTTGTCTTGCTGACGTGTTGTTACGTGTGGATGTCCTGAACGAGGGCAGTCTCTAGTGGTGCCAAACTGTTGGTATCGTCTCCATAAAGCATAAACAGTGTTTCTGTGGACACCAAAATGTCAAGTGACAAAGCTTTGGGTCATACCAGCCTCAAGCATACCAATTGCGTGGAGGCAATCATTTTCATTTAGCCTAGGCATTACACTATGGAAGCTTTCAACCGAATAAACTTGCTTTTCTGGTTTTCTGGTGTCCAAACAAACAAACAACAGTAAATTATTCCTAAAATATTGTCACACTGAAATGCTGGGCGACAATTGCGTGAAAACCGACCCGTGCTGCATATGAAGCGTAAAAATCCCGGGCAATTGATGCAATGACCGAGCGATATGATAAGGGTATATAAACTTACCATTTGTGCAAATTTTAAGATTTATACATTCAGTAATAACAGCGAAATAATAAATATTGATGCACAGTTACTTTTTTCCGCTAGTATATTTCTTTGGTTTGAAATTTTGTGGTTTTGCCATTTTAAAAAATTCTGTTTGTAAAAATTTTCGTGGAATTGAGTTTTGTGAAAATAAATCCAAATGAGGGCAATGGTCATTAAATTTTTTTTTGATGACATTTGATTTTCATGGTTTTCAGTAACCCACGAAAATAACGAAATTTAATCCCCCGCGAATATTTGTGATTTTATAGTAGTGCATACGTGTAGGAAATATTAATTAAAAATAGGTTTAGGTTACAAAAGCATGTTTTACAAAATAAGTGTAAAGTCACTGCCAGAAGTTGAATTAATGATGGTCTAATCCCTAGTCAAGATTCTTTCACTTGTATCAAGGTGGTTAGTGAAGGTAGAGAAAACCAGAGTGCCTGAAAAAAAACAACTTTTAGCAAGGAAACTGACATACTTTCTTACTCTAGGATCCGTGGGAATTAAACCTAAACATGAGAGGCACTGTGATTTGTAAGTGCAGACTTACTCGGTCTGACCAAACCTGCATAAATGAAAGGATTGAATTTGTTAATATTATATTATAAATGCCAGTAAATTTTACATTTAACTTAACCTGGCTTAAAAGATTTCTTTGTGGTTGAGGTTTCATCCCTGTTCAGGCAAATCCTGGTCTGAAAAAGTTGCTTGCTGAAGGTCAGTGGTCCTAAAGGTGTTCCATTTAGGTGGGATCCACTTTGAGACACTTCATGTTGTGACTTAGATACAGTTAAGTCTTAGTTTGATGAGCTGGTATGCTCTGATAGATATTTTATTCGTATTTATATTCATATGTGAATTTAAAATTACAGCCGATTTCCACTGAAAAAGTTATGATGGACAGTATTCTTTACTCAAAATTTTTTGTAAAATTTTCACATTTTTACTTTGTCCCCACTGTGAATGCGGAACAAGTTGACATAAAAGCCAGAGTAATTCTTGTTTTAATTTACAATTTCAGCAGATATCCCTGACAGAATTATGGCAGACAATATCTATTAGTTAAAATTTTTGTAACATTTTCACATTCTTTCTATATATGTCCCCCACGGTGAAAGCTGAACACCACGACATATAAATCAGAGTAATTCTTGTTTTAATTTATAATTTGAGCTGATGTCCCGTAGAAGATTTTTCTACATTATGTAACAGTTTCACATCCTTACCACATCTTCACTTTGAAAGTAGAACACTGTGACATAAAGGTCAGAGTAATTCTTGTTTTAATTTATAATTACAGCCCATGTCCCCTAAGGAGTTGTGGCAGACAGTACATTTTAGCTATGGTGAAGAGCTCGGACTCACATCCAGCGATGATGATTACGTCTCACCCCCAGTTCCTGTAGAGGAAGAAAATATGGCCGAATTAAGCACCAAGATCAGTGTAAGTACACATGTACTTTGATTGTCCAGAGAACATGATTTACTTTACAGCTCAAATAATGTGCTCAAAAGAATGGACATCTACTTTGTTTCAAAGGCTAAAAAAAATTTTAAGCCAATTTTACACATTTTAATATTCATTAATCTTTAAATCGCAGGACCCAAAATCATGTGATCAATAGACATGCAATTATTTAAGATAACTAGAATTATTTTGCTTTAAAAAAAGAGTAACTCATTGACGTATCTGGAAATTTGAGATATCCGTGTTCAAAACAGGGAGATTAAACTCAGGTGTTTTTAAAAAGAATGCATAATGTTTATATGACTGAAAAAATTTAGTTCTAGTAAATGAAGATTTTTTTTCCATTTATTAGACCTAAAAAATAATTTAATTTATCTGAAAATTTGACATATTCAAGATTAAGATAACTGGACTTATTTTGGTTTATAAAAGTTACTCATTCCAGACTTTTACAATAAGTTTGACTTTATATTCAAAAATTCTATATACTAGTATCTGTGTTCAAGGGTAAGATTGAACTCAGGACTATTTAAAAAGAATGCACTTTGTTTATTTGTTAAAAATCTTAAGTAGTTTCGGAATATTTTTTTATCATTTAACTTTCATTTATAGAACCAAAAAAATCATTTGACCTCTCTGAAAGTTCGAAATTTCCCAGTTGGAGACAACTTGGTTATTTCTGTTGAATAAAGAAAACTTATTCTGGACACTTGAAAAAGTGTGACATATTCTTATATTCAAGATTTCTGTTTCAAACATAACAAGATTCAACACAAGATTTTATAAAGAATGCACTTGCTCATAAGACTGGTAAATTTTGGTTCAAGTTAAGTTTTTTCTTATTTAACTTTCTTACACAGTGGCAGGGGTTTAAAAATCACCCTGAAAACTCTAGATCCCTGAGTTTGAGACTTTTTTAATTCTTTTTACTTTATTTGCTCTCAGTGCTTTCAGTACTTTGATTCTTTTCTAGGTTGATCATACAGATTCTTCCGATATTTTGAATTCACCAGACGGAGAAAACCATATGGATATTGAGAGCGAGGATAAAGTCAGATATCAGTTGATACATCAGGCAATGGAGAACGAAAATGTACCGACCGATTTTGGTGATACAACCGAAGACAGTGAAGGTTATTATAATAAAATTATTTTTTAAATCTCTAAGAGTTGCACAATATTAACAAAATACCAGTTTATTTTCAGTAAACTGTGGTACATTTCCAAAAATTCTGTCATCTCTTGGCAAGAAATTCTGTCATCTCTTGGCAAAAAATCCTGGCAAAAAATTCAGACATCTCTTGGAAAAAAATTCTGTCATCTCTTGGCAAAAAATTCTGTATCTTGGTAAAAAATTCTGTCATCTCTTGGCAAAAAATTCTGACATCTCGTGGCAAAAAATTCTGTCATTTCTTGGCAAAGGCGTACATATTGGAGTATGAAAACTGTTTATTAATTCTTCTTTTATGTGTCATTGTTGAACAAAAGATGTTGTCAAAAATGAAAACCTCGAAGGAAATAGCAACAATACTTCTGTTTTCACTTATAGAGTCTTATGCTGCATGATAAATGTTTATTACATAATGTTTCTATATTGTCAGATTTCATGAAAATTTTTAAATTAGCACTTGTGTCACTTTGTATATTACAATGAAACAAGATTATAATTTGTTTTAAAAAAAAGAAAGAAAAAAAGAAAAATATCATAGTATCCAACATCCCGTTAATTTTCCATAAAAGCAAGGGAGTTAAATCATTTAGAATCATGAAAATTCAGTTTAGACTTTTTTTCTTATTTCAGTGTATGATTAAGATATTATGTAATGAAAATTCATACAATCCGTGAATGTATTGATGTCTGACTTCAAGAATTTTTAGAACGAAAATCCAATATATTGCACTCAGATTTTCTATAAAAGTTTTGCATAATTCACTGTCACAAACACAGTGCCTCAAACAGCACGTAAGATAAAAATATACTAACCATATGCGGTACAATTACTTAAAACATCAGTACCTAACAGTTTCAATCATTTTTTTCTTTTATTTTAGGGGAGGTAACTTGTGATTATGCACAGTTGGAGAGATTGACACTGGACGAGTTTTATCATATTTCAATAGATATGATGTTTGAATTGTTATTTACCGATTCACTAACTTTTAGAACTTTCCTTGGAAGCAGAAAAATTTCAGGTATCCTCTTAGCTTTTCTTTTTTCTTCACTGTTGAATAAGAAGCACAGACAAGTTATTTGACTTATACATAAAGAACGATTTGTTAGTATCATAAGTTAGATAAAAATCATTTTCCAAATTGCTGAATTATTACTATTAAGATGGAAATGGATGAGAGATTATTCACGTTCCTGTTTTACTAATTTTTTCAAACATGCACCAACTTTTGCAAGTACAGTTAAACCTGCTTTAATAACCACCTCTTTAAAAAAGACTATCTGTCCAGCAAGGCTACTATAGTTATCTACGTTGCTTCATATTTCAACCAAGAAGTCATTCTTTACACAGACTATCTCATCCAAATTTTGTATTTCTGCGTCCCATTGGTGTTCTTAAAATACTGGTTTAAGTGTACACCTTTCAAATTTAACGTCTTTGGAATAATGATGTTTTATGTCTCAGTGAAAATTCCTTCACTTATATTGAGGCTGTCAGTTCTTGGATGGTGTAGAAAACCAGAGTGCCTGGAGAAAACTACCAGCCCTCAGCAAGAGAACTTGACTAACTTCCTTACTTAAGGATCTTCAAGAGCAAGATTCAAACCTAAGTATTCATCTTGGTACAATAGTAACATTAAGAATAACATGACCACGAGTTTTACATATGTACTTTTATAATTTTAACCATTTTTCTAGCCCGAGAATTGCTGCAACAACATTGATGAAGCTTTCAAATGATAACTCACTCACTCAACCATTTATACTTTGCAAAACAAATATAGATTTTATGAAACATTGAAAGTTTATGAAAATTAATCTGTAGAATATTGAAACTAAAACTTTAAAAAAAAAACTGTAAACCTAAACCAAGACTTTATATTTATTTATTTATGTATGTATTTATTTATTTATTTATTTTCTAGATTTTTTTTTTAAGATTTATTTATTTATTTATTTATTTATTTATTTATTTTTCCCCTTCTGTTGATTTCAGATTGGTCAGCAACTCCGTGGCAAGAGGATGAAAAAACAGCAACAAACCGATCCAGAACTGTAACCTATGTTTTAGCACTGAATTATTCCATAGGCCCGAAATCATCGCAGACTGTCGAACGACAAATATGCCTCAAACAAAGCCCTTCAGGGTCGTATTATGTGATAGATGTAGAGTGTACCTGTCCCGGAATCCCCTATGGGGATACATTTATGGTAAGTGGTACAGTATATTTACTATCACAATATTTGTGTTTCAACAGTGCTTCAGTTTGTCGCTGCACCCGCGTTAATCCTGCATAATTCTAAAAAATGACGCATGAAAATTGTACCCTGTGCGCACACTAAAATACACACACTAAAATATGAACAATGTTAGATCTGAAGCACATGTTTTTCCGATAAACCTTGAAAAAAAACAGACAGCGGAAACAGGAAGTGTCTATAAAAATTATTGTAACACGGAACACCTCTAATTTTGCGGTAGTCTTAAACGAAAATATCAAAAAGGAAGCTAAGTAGCATCTTCTCGTTTTTGCCTAAAAAGAGCTGATATGATTGAGATAGCAGTAAATATAGTGGTAAATATGACTTCTGACAATTTAAAGAATTAAAACGCCTACTAAAGCCTTGTTTATTTATCTTAAACAATTGTTAGAGCTGTTGCAGGGTCGCTCAGCTCCAGTCATGTTCATGTCTTCTGTTAGGGAATGTGACGTTATGTTACATTGATGATGGGCAGTGTTTGTGACAATGTTTTTATTAGTCCAATTTAAATTCTGTATGAACGGTAAATAAAGTTTGTTTTTAATTCTTTGTTTAATCAATTAAATTTAAAAATTATTGGCCCCTAACTTTCAAATAGGTCCCCTCATTTATGCACAGAATGGGCCCTTTGGGCCCCTGGTTTTTCAAAACAATCTGAAGCACTGTTCAGTAAAATACTTGATGTCCACTTTACTTTGCAACTTCATAAAGACATTGCCCCATGCTCTGACATGACTGACTTTTCACCATGTATGTATATCTATGGGATCAGCTGATTGTGGGAAAGTGTGTCAAACATTGTACATTCTCCAGTTACATACGTTCGTTTACAATTAATACAATGGTGAAGATGAAGATAATAGATAAAAAATAGTTATCAAACTTCAGCTGCGAAAATTTTTTGCCAAAATTGCCATAAATAGTCAATGTTACACTGCCCATTGCATACGTGCCACCTCCATGCAAGTCTTAGTGATGCCAGTGTAGAAACTTGGAAAATTATGTACTATAGTGGTCATAGACACAAAGTTTCCATTAGAAGTTTAATTAGAAATATTTCAACTTCCAAAATAAATAGAATAAAACACAGGCTTTAAGCTTCATTTAAGCTTTAAGCTTTAAGCTGCTACAGCTGACAAAAAAAGCGCCAGTTCACAAGCTTCCATAACTTCCTATGTCCACCTAACACAACATTTTAAAAAATTTCCCCACCACCTGAACACACCGCTTATATGTTCTACTAATGTTAATCCACAAATGGAATTTTTATTGACATTCATTCATTTTGTTGTTTTTACAAATTTATATTAAAATAATTTTTCATTCAACATGAAAATGTAATTCATATTTGCTGTTATTTTATCAAATTTAATAAATCAGACTTTTTATTTTTCTAGCTACCAGTGAGGGGAGGGGGGAGGGGGGAGTCAGATGTCAAATGCTAGGTACATGTGGGGGAGGTGTCAGGTGTCAAACTTGGTATTTTCATTGTTTGTTTGTTTTTCTTTCAGGTTGTGAATAGATACTGTTTATCAAAAGTATCAAAAAGTAAATGCAGATTAAAAGTCAGCTCAGAAGTACGCTACAAAAAGTCAGTGTGGGGCCTAGTCAAAAGTAAGTGAATGATATTGATATTGTACTTCAATGAAACAAAAAGCAGATATGGAATTATTGCCCTTTGTCTATTTATAATTATGGATTTTTAGGTTTCCCAGCATTAACTCTTGTCCTTATAAACTGATTTAAATGATACTTGTTATATAGTTATAGTGCCTACATTTTCATTATTTTATTATTATTTTGTTTTTAGTATGAAATTTGAGCCAAATTAAGGAAGCCTCAATAGTAGGTTGTGGGTTCAAACCCTAGCCAGGTCATACATAAGACATTAAAATTTGAGATATTCCTTTCTTCCCTGGGGGATAGCATATCAGCTGGTTCACTTAGTGCTAGGATAATGAACCAGGGGATTGGTATGCTTGTCTGCAGCACTTTAACCAAAAAAAGTTGCCCTGAGTATGCACTAGTACACAGCAGGCTGTAATACATGCTCCCACATAACACACATTCACTAACTTGTTCTAAGATAAATCCATGGAGATAAACTCTTAATGTCATTATCCGCTTCTATCCACTGTCATATTAATCTCATATACCGCTCCCAACCGCTTGTGACGTATATCGGTCTTTATTGTTATTGTTACTACAGGAACTGAACTCTCTTGCATAGGAGACAGTTTTATTCACTATAGGATTGATCTCCCCTGCCTCATACATAATCTTGACGATATTTTTAGCGGTTATAGACTAAATTTTTAGGGTTAAAACATGTGATCGAAAGGGAAGCATTTTTGTGACAAAATGGCTGACGACGATTCAGGAAGTTCTGATTTTGAAGACTTCATAGACGAATTAGTTCGTAATCAAGACCTGGGATTTGGTTCAGATAATCAAAGTGACATTTCTTTATCGTCTGTGCATACATCCAATCTTTCAAATTTTAATTCAGATTCAGATTTGGGACTTTCCCGATCATCATCTGACGACGATGTGCTTAGTGATGATGACAACTGGACAGACAATGTTGTTGAGCCAGATATAAGCAATTTTATCAGTTCTACTGGCCCAACAAAACCACTTGAATTCACAGCAAAACCAATTGACTATTTTTATCAACTTTTCCCAAATTCTTTATTTCAAAAAATCGCCAATGAGACGAACTTATATGCCCAAAAAATTCGCCCAGGAATATGGAGTCCCGTTTCAGTGGATGAAATAAAAGCGTACCTGGGAATATTGCTTTTCATGGGCGTTATTCAGCTCCCCAGTTACAGACTTTACTGGAGTAAACGACCAGAACTAAGGCAGCCTACCATTGCCAATATAATGTCAGTCAATAGATATGAACAAATTACACGATGCTTTCACCTAAATGATAGAACTAAAAATTTGCCTCGTACTAGTCCAAACCACGACAAACTTCACAAAGTCCGACCAGTTCTGGACAATGCTAAAAAGCAGTTTTCAAAACATTATAACCCTCACAAAAACATGGCAGTCGATGAGGCCATGGTTAAATTCAAGGGGAGATGTTCGTTTTTACAATATGTGCCATCAAAACCATGCAAGTGGGGAATCAAGGCATAGGCACTTGCTGACGCGGAAACATTTTATCTTGTGGACTTTGACATTTATACTGGTAAAGATGTCGCACAAGCAGATAATTTGCCCTTAGGAACCAGAGTTGTCACCAAACTTGTTGCACCATATTATAAAAAAAGGCATCATGTGTATTTTGACAACTTTTTTACCTCTGTGGACTTGCTAGAACATTTGCTGAAGAAAAAACCTACTCTTGTGGAACTGTGAGTCTAAACCATCGTGGACTACCTGAGCGAATAAAAAAAATAAAGTTCAAAAGGTCTGGTGACATGCTAAAGATGCAGAAAGGAAGGCTGTTGGCAGTGAATTGGTGCGAGAAGAAAAGACAAGTCAGTGTTCTTTCAACTGCCAACAGCACCAAAAACACCAACATAACACGCAAAGGGAAAAACGGTCAGCCAGACATTACATATCCAAAGCCAATTTGCATTCAGGAATACACGGAAAACTATAATGCCGTGGACAAAAATGACCAACTCAGATCCTATTATGGCATTGCAAATAAAGCAAAAAAATGGTGGAAATACTTATTTTGGTTCCTGGTGGATGTCACGGTTATTAATGCATACATACTGCATAGGGACGCACCTGGAGGACCGAGACCAAAACCACTCACACACCTTGACTTTCACCTGGATGTTGCTAAAGGTCTTGTGAATGGATATACTAGCAGGAAAAGAGAATCAGCAATAGAATTCAGTCCACCTGTAAATAAGAAGCCTACAATCCACGAACCAACTAAAATTGAAACTAAAAGTAGCCAACGAAATTGTGTCGTGTGCTCAAAAAACAATGTACACACACCTGCCGGTAATAAAGTACAAAGTTCCTTTGAGTGTAAGTTGTGTGGTGTTGCTCTTTGTAAAGACAGCGGATGCTTTGCAAAGTTTCATGGTTACAATCAGTAACAGTTTATGTAAATAGCAAAAAAAAGTTAACCATTTGATTTTTTTTACCTGAACTTACCTGTGCACACCTGTACATACCTATGAGAATACCTGTGCTTATTATTTTAGTGTTTTGTAACAGTGGATGTATTTTATGATTGTTGTATTCACCAAACTGACAGTATTTTATAAAACAGAATAAAAAATGTTGCTTAGTTGATGCAATACAAGGTGGGTACATAGACAAATTTCATTTGAGGTTAACGAGTTTTGCATCGTAATTTACCTGGAGAATAACTTCTCATTTTAAGTGAAATGCATGCTTTTTCAGAAAATTACTACTTATCTTATAAATGATAAATAAATAACACATTAAATATAATATTTTGACTGCTTTATTGCAATATTATAAAATTCACCTGAAATTACAGGTAAAACCACAGGTAAAAATGATAAATATAATAATATTGAACAAAAGTCATTATTTTCATGTAGAGTAATTATTTTTCAACACGTTTTCCAAATTTCATGAGAATATGATGAAAAATAAAAAAGTTATTAGAATTTAAACATATGTACCATATTTCAATCATTTTTTGCTAATTCTTATATGAATAGCATATATGTATAGCACATATTGCTAAATGACATTAAGAGTTAATACCCTAGATCTTCTTGTTATATCTGAAAAACTGCTGATGTGACATTAATCAACATTACAACAACAAGAACAAACACTGGAAAAAGGGGCTTGGGGTTATTTCCATTTGTATGTGTTCGTTTAAGCTCATATGATTTCATTTCCTTCTTTTTCAACTGGCATTTTGCACCAAAGACAAGATTATTTTCTCTATATTGGAGATTAGTTCTGAATAGAATGTTAGTAGACAATCAGACGAGAAAATGGCTCACCCTAGGTAGGCAATTTGATGCACTATAAACTGTCCTTAGTAGGATTCAAACCTAGGTATTGAAAGGCACTGGAATCTATTGTTATCAAATGAAAAAATAGTGAGTACTAATTTGATTTTTATTGTCATTGTAGCTATGATTGAGAAGAACAGTTATCAGGGTGTTATAGACTATTTTAAAGCATTAGATATATTTCTACGGCGAGAAGAAAAACAGGAATCCTTGAAATCCCAACATTTAAAGAAAAAATTACGCAAGAGACGTACGAGAACGGGTCAAAATGTCATCGAAAATCCTAAACTAAAACCAACTAGACATTTGTCGCTCATGGAGAGTAAAACGAAACAAGGGAGACAACCTATCATTATTCAGCCTTCACCTTCCCATAGTAAGTTTGTAAAATCAAAGGCTTGTTCAATAATGTGTACGCTTTCAAAAATGTTCACATGATCAATTTGGGTGTCTTTAAAACTGAGATGAGCAATAATATTGAGTCTATCTCATCATAATCATCCAGAGGCCCTTTCAAGACAGTGTATGTATGCTTTTGCTTTGACTTCAAGCTGTTTAGGAGTGATTGTTTGGGCAAGCACATGCTTTCTTCATTCAAGTGTGTGTCCAAATCTTAGGGAGAAAGTTTTTGAAGCATCAGGATGATTATGATAATAAGATTCAATGTGATTGCTCGCAACTGTTCACTAGGCATAAAAACTGTTTGAGGGAGCGTAGTAGAAAGTAACCATTCTCTTGAACAGGCCTTGGACACTTTATCAGAAATCTCCCTTAGAAGTTATATTTTGACATGGACGCAAGAACAGATACTATTATATAAATCAAATTTTGGCATCTGAACACAAATTTTAAATAATTTTACCATTCAAATCCCTTCTAGGAAGATACCATATACTTGCACTGAAGTATAAATAGAAATGCATGTGGGTTTCAGAATTTATTAAAATATTTCTTGTGTCTTCTGGATGCTATATTGAATTTAAGTATAGCAGTTTCTTATTTGGGCTTGTGAGAAAACTTGCTGTTGAACAACATGCTCGCCAAAGTAAAAGCATATGTATACACTTGAACATACCTCAAGACAGTAAAAGGGAGACAACCCAATTTCAATATGGTGTAGATACAATGATTTTACATTAAATGTAATATAGCTGGATTGTTTCATCAATAAGAGACATTATAACTTTGCTATTTTAGATTGCTTAATATATTTAGGACTCTGTTTGGTATAATTTATAAAATTTAATGCATTTTATACCTTAAGACAAATTTAATGATGTCACTATACTATTTGATTAAAATGTTTTTCTTGAATATAAAATTTGTCTTTTCGTTTTTTCTTCAGATTTAACAGCACAGAGAGAAGAATTATCACAGTTAAATGCTGACACATTAGTCCGTGTCATACTAGTGGTGTAAGTCAACGTATTGAGTATTTTTCCAAATACATAACAAATAACAATAACAATTCACCAAAAATATTTGATAAAAATTTAGATTTGAAAATGGGACTCAATTTTGCCCCCAAAATACAGCAGATTAACTGCCTTGGATAAATTTCTTGAAGAAGATTTAAGGGGTAATTTGTTTAAATTAGGGATAATTTTCTCTTAGCCAGGTGAGCAACACAGGCCTTTATGTTTGCTTGTGCATATTCTTTAATAGAATGTATATCTTTTCAGGCTGGTACTACTTGTCATATTTAATGCAATATTATTCTACAAACTCTGGTCACTAGAGAGCTATACCAATGTTTTATACTTCCCACATACTGATGACAGTATAGATCAAATAGTGTAAGTATCTCTATCTCTCTCTCTCTCTCTCTCTCTCTCTCTCTCTCTCTCAGTATAGGTCATATAGTGTATCAAATCTCTCTCTCTCCTCTTGTGCTCTCTCTCTCTCTCTCTCTCTCTCTCTCTCTCTCTCTCTCTCTCTCTCTCTCGGTCACTAGAGACCTATGGTATCTATATGTATATAGAGAGTATCTAGTGTTTATTAAATGCTTGGCATTGTTCATAATATTATTTCTTAAAATATCCCCTTTCTGTCAAATTTTGATAGTTTTACTTTACCTTACCATAATTCCCTCTGAGCCAGAAGGTGTTTAACACCTCCACACTGGCTCTCCAACATGCTCTATCCTTTGCTGTTGCCTTGGCTATATTTCATATATTCCAATCTTCATCAATTCCTTTTCTATTTTGATGGTCAACTGCCATACTGTTGATAGTTTTATCTTTATTTATGTGTTTGTTTGTTTGTTTGTTTGTTTGTTTGTTTGTTTGTTTATTTATTTATTTATTTATTTATTATTTGTTTGTTTGTTTATTTATTTATTTATTATTTTTGCACATATTTTTCTTTTCTGATTTTAGAAATTATCCAAAATCACAGGAAGAATGGGTGTCTTTATTAAAACAGCAACAGCTACTGCATGAAAGTGAAGTAGATAAGTGGAAAGAAATACTCTCAACATCAATACTACTAGTAGATCAGGTAAGTACATTGCTAGTTCCTCGAAAAGCTAGCTAATGAAATCGAAAACCAGTTTTAGGCCTCCATGGACAAGTTGTCTAATGCATGCATTTACAGACCAAAGCCATATTTAGAAGCTATGTACTTATTCCACTGAGTAAGATTGATTGATTTAATTCGGTTTTATGTCCCTGTCTATAATATATCACTTATATCAAGATATCACCAGCTGAAGGTGAGGTGGCAGAAATTTTTACCTTTGCTGCATTGGTTTTTAAGGTCTCCTCAGAAGGACCCATTTCTAAATGCCAGGTGCTTGGCAAAAAAACCGATACTACCAATTTTCAAGTCTTGGTCCGATGAGGGTTCGACTCCTGACCTCCCACATACAAAGTGAGCACTCTACAAACTGAGCTACTGTAGTGGTTGTCTTAGTAATGTCCTAGTATAAGAACAAATTATCAATTCTTTTGTTAAAGATCAGTGATTTTTTCTGGACACTCTGTTTTCCTCCACTATCCCAGAACTGAAAGTTTTAATATATAAGTAAAAAGATGTTTACTGGATCGTGTAAAACAATCACCCCAATCAACACACCACTTTAGTGTTTCATTTTTATGCAGTGCATTTCAGATGAATAGCTGCTATGTATACTGAATAATTAAAATGATTTTCAAAGTTGCTTTGATTTTTATTTTAGGTAATCAGGGCAATTCAAACCAATGTGAAATCATAACAAAATCAATAAAGAGTTATCAAAAGAAAAACAGAATTTTTCTTTCAATTCTAATTGATCAAAAATTTCAACATATAAAAAGCAATTGGGAAAAGATCAAATCTCTTATGTTGATCATGTTTATAAGGCAAACTGCTTGTAATACATAGTTTCTGTTGCATTTTTGCCATTCAACTATTATACAATCTATAAGATATCCAGTATTATTTCCCTTTTTTGGAATTCTTATGACCGGAGATGCAAAATGGTGGTGGGTACAAGGCTGTCTTTGTGAAGCAAGCTTTCCATTATTTGACATGTGTTAGAGATTCCGTAACTGAATACAAAGAATAACTTGGATATTATATATATATATATATATATATATATAAGTTTTTTTTTATTTTTATGTATTTTTTAGATGAAGTCAACATTATCACAGTTAAAAGGAAGTTTAGAAAACAGATACAAAACAAAAGATTTATATAAAGCTCATACACAATCAGGGAATAAAGATGAATTATGATGCAGGATTTAAATAGTGACACACAAACACACACACACACACACACACACACACACACACACACACGAGAAAAAACTTGTAAATAGGACACCAAACCCCAGTTTCACTATCATTCACTCAATTGAATTTACACTCATCCAAAATATTCCCATTTTTCTCTCATCAATATTTTAAAAACTTGAAGTTTTATGAGACAATATTATGTTTAAATCAACAAACCTATACTATGCAGTTTAAATATAACATAAGATATTAAATTTTAACCAAAAATTGGCATTGAAATATTCCCTATTTTGAGTTGAGTGTACACTCAGTTGAGTGAATGATTGTGAAACTGAGGCCTGCAGGAAACTTTTGTAAACAGTTGTCCTTATAAAAGATTTTAGTCTAGAAGAAATATTTTATAGATTTATATTTATACCAAAATATCTGTTAATTTTATTGTTAAGAACACCTTAATTATTGTATAGGGCCTAGATGTTGTTAGGGTTTAAAAAATCTAACATCCCGCCAGCCAGAGGCTGATAACTTCTAGACTGGGTTGGGTAATTTTGTGACAGGGATGGCTGTATTTTGATGATATTGTATTCTTATATGTAAATTTTTGGAAAAGAAATATGCATGCAAGGCTTGCTAAATTATAATGCATTAATAGTTATATACTTGTAGTATATGTTATATGAAGATTTCTTGCTAAAAAATATAGGTGTGTTTGAAAATAGTTTGGGCTATATGACCAAGGACAGTGTCAAAAAATAAGTTCTAAACTCATTAATCAAGGACAGGTGTCTGTAATAAGCTCTTGATTGTTTAATCAAAAACGGGTTTCTGAAAAATTAACTCTTGATTCAACCAAGGACGTGTGTCTATAAAAATTAGTTTTGACTGTTTTTCCAAGTATAGGTATATGAGAAATAGTTTTGACTCTTTAATCAAAGATACTTGTCTGTAAACATCAGTTTTGAATTTTTAACTCTTAACATTGTTTTTGACTGTTGAACCATGGACAGGTGTTTGTGAAAAAACAGTTTGGACCCTTGAATATGGACAAGTGTCTGTAAACATCAATTTTTACTGTTAATTCATTGCCGGGTGTTATAAACACCAACTTAGACATTTTTGTCATGAAATTTTTACAAGATATAATCTTCGAGTATTAACCTCTTCATCTTTGAAGATTAAAGCTGCATTAGGTTTTTCAATTTTCTGAATTTTTTTGATTTTCTAAAAATGTATTTTTTTAAAAATTACCTGAAAACTTCTAATCACAATCTGTAAGAATCATTTTCTAAAATTTCATTTCTACTAGCTGTAAATAAACGGAATCCTCTAATGGGTTGGTCAATGTTCAGCGATGATAATTATTTGCTTGGAGCATGCACACAGATGTACGGAAATTCCAATGAATCGAAGGTGAAACCTGACAAATTGTAGTAATTGTCCATCATTAATATGCAAACATATTCGCAATGATGTTACGTTTCCCTTACAAAGTCACAAATGACAAATTTAATGAAATTCTGTATTTGATTTATCATATTTCACCATTTTGTATTTTGTGTTTAAATGAGCTGGTCTTTTATGACGTAACCACATTCTAAAATTAGATCCCACAGGCTGCATCTTGCTGGGAAATTATAATTGTTATTTCTGTATTTATTCGAGCTTTTATCAATGAACCAAATGTAAAATTGTTCATTAGGAACATCATTAATTAGATAACACCAATTTAAATTTTTCCTAGGAAAACTTAATGCAGCTTTAACCTCTTCATCTTTGTGTGCACATATGTTTGACAAAAGAAACTTCCATTATTTCTCATTTTGTAGCCAATATATTTTTCCAGGGAAACTATAATTGTTGTCGATTGTTGATTGAAAACAATCGTAAATCATTTCTAGTCATACATATTTATATTCTATTTATATTTTTCTTAAAGAAATGTTCAATTTTTGAAAAAGCACCTTATTATTATTTACCTTTCATATAAAAAAAAATTAGTCGAAATGTTTTCATTCATTTAATTTTGGTAGATGAAAAAAAAAAACATTCTTTCAAGTAAGACTCTATGTTGCAATATCACATTCTTTGTGCGAGAATGTTTAATTAGTTTGCTCCCTTGGGGTCAGTATTTTTTGTCTCCAATACTATAATTTTATCTTTCTGCATTTGTGGGATGATTATCAGTTCAAATTTGAGTTCATTGAAATTAAATACTGGTATTTGTGTAAAAGTTTAATTTATGTGTATCCGGGTAACACTTGCAAAATTACCTGAAAATAAAACTAAAGATTTAAATGAAGCGAAACCCCCCTGCACTTGGAATGGTATTTTTTATTTGATGACAACCTGTTCAACCTCTAAATTATAATGGGTATGGACTGGTTTCAGTGGTAAAATTGTACTTGATCTCATTTTAAATGTTTATTTATGAAAAAAAGATTTGTTTGTATTTATATATAATAATATAATAATCAGATGTTGGGATTATCATAATTTTGTATGTTATGCATAAGTTAAACTTGTAAAAATGGAATATGACTAAAACCAAAAAACAAAAGACCTGTCTTAATTGAACATTTAAGGCCATGCCAATTAAATTGTTTGTTTAACACAATTACAGTAAATCTTTGGTTCATTGCCACCTTTTTTAGTCAAATTTCAGTATTATAAAAGGGTTTTATGATAAATATAGGGAAGGTTTAATACAGTCAAACCTGAAATCAATACCAACATTTGTTTAAACCTGTAAAAATGAAATATGACTAAAACAAAAACCTGTCTAAATTGAACAATTTTTCAGGCCATGCCAATGAAATTGTTTGTCAAACACAAGTACCTAGTTTCATTGCTACCATTGGTTTAGTCCAAGTTGGCATTATAAGGGTTTGCTAATAAATGTAAGGAAGGTTATATTACTGGTAATCATTGTCTCCAAATTGTGGCATTATAAAGATATTTGGTAATAAATTGAGAGGAACATCGGAGAAACTGATATTTGGACTTTAAAATACTAAGGCGTTGAACCAATGTAAATCGAGGGGCATTTTTAATGAGATTTTGCTGTAATATTGATTGTGAAATAAAACATGGCATGAAATATTTATTATATTTTCTTGTGTAAATTATCTGACTACCTGTGGAACTTGAAAGAGTTGTTAGGTTGGAAAGATGTTCAGTTTAGTTAGGTTTCAGTGCATGATAAACCGTAATATACGTCTATCAGATAATAAGTGTATATATTGTTTCCTGGTATTACTAGGTTCAAATGTTTGTTGAATTGTTGATTTTTTTTTTTTTAAATGGGAATTTGTACATTTAAAAATACATGTACATCATATATATCGGACATCATCTGTCTTTGATATAAATAATCTTACATTATCCCCCCGCCCTCACTAATGTAGCGGTCTTGGTAGCTCAGTGGTAGAGCACTTGCCTATAGTGTGGGGGGTCCTGGGTTTGATCCCCGGTCCGACCCTGCATTTTTTCTCCCTCCTGTTACAGTTTGGTGGCCAGTGTGGCCCTCGGAAGTGATGGACTGACATATATTCGGCCGTATAAAGTCCATCCAAGGGAATTTGGGGTGAGATTTCCCATAGGATCATGGGAAACTCAATAATAACAGGGGAGGAATGTAGCGGTCTGGGTAGCTCAGTGGTAGAGCACTCGCCTATCAGTCCTCAAAGTGGGTTTCAAAACTAAGTGGCCAGCTGGCCACCAGTTTAACTTTTCTGGTGGCCAGTGGAAATTCCAAGTGGGCAGGCAATCTTTTCTTCCAAATGATGAAAAATTAAGGCAACTTTTAGTTATGGAAAACAAAAATGCACATTTTTAAAATTGACTTACAATCATTTACATTAGTGTTATTAATAACAATAATAGTGATGTAAAGTGTCCATCATATTGCC
Organism: Tegillarca granosa; assembly: GCA_029721355.1. Classification (NCBI taxonomy): domain Eukaryota; kingdom Metazoa; phylum Mollusca; class Bivalvia; order Arcoida; family Arcidae; genus Tegillarca; species Tegillarca granosa. Next base: position 9,756,294 of record CM056611.1, on the reverse strand, counting down.
TGAACAGTATCATTATATTGCAACAGTACCATGAAAATTCTGTAACACAGAAATAATATCTGTTTTCTAGTCACAAAAGTTCAAATTTAAAGTGGACAAGCTGGCCACCATTTACAAATTTTAGGTCGCCAGACACAATTCCAGGTCAATTTGGCCACCATTTTAGTAGACAAAATTGAGGGCTGCCTATAGTGCGGGAGGTCCTGGTATCGATCCCCAGTCTGACCCTGCATTTTTTCTCCCTCCTGATACACTAATAAGAGAAGACAATAGATTTTAGAATTTGTGTCTGAAGAACTTTTCATTGCAAAGGAACTCCCCCTTAAGTAGAGCACACATCATTACTACACTTTTCAGAATTTTTGTCTGTAAAACTCTCCATTGCCAAAGAACTCTTGTTGTTTCCCTTTAAATATAACTTGATTGTTAATTTGTAATAATTACAGGTATAGGAGTGTCTCTTGGATCAACTGAATCCATGTCATAATATCCACAATCATCACAAGTGCCTGATAAAGATCATAAAATGAGAGATGTATCTTAGTTGTCTTCAAGTTCACGGGAAATGTTCAGGTGATTCCTACCCAGAGAGAATTAAAGATTTAATATTGCTGAAATATTTATAATATTTCTTTTTAAAAATAACTGGGTTTAAACTGAATACCTGTCTAAAAAAAAAAAAGCTACAAAATACTAATTTTTTTTTTTTTTTTTTTTTTTTTTTTTTCATTTGAAATGTGTTCTGTTGAAGAAAAGTTTCAAAAAATTCTTTCTTTTTTTTTTTTTTTTTTTTTTTTTTTTTTTTTTTTTTTTCTTTTTTCCATTTGAAATCTGTTCTGTTGAAGAAAAATTTCAAAACATTCTTTTTATTTATTTATTTTTTTTTTTCTTTTTTTTTTTTTTTTAAAAGTAAAACGACTTTATTTTCTTTTCTTCTTGTGCTCAAATATAAAAAATTTATAATAAGAATATTACCATTAATAATAATAATAATCATTATTATTATTATTATTATTAATAATAATAAATTTTTATTCATAGTCCTAAATAATCACTACAAGCCTAAATTCTAAAGAGCTTTTTATCAAATCTCACTTAATTGGCTTAAGCTTTCTAAAGTTCTGTATTGGAACCAGTGAATTGATATCTGTCCTCAATTTTTAAATAAGGCCACGGTGATCCAAAATCATCAAATTGTACCTCATGTAACTTACATTGTATGGTTTAATATAACTCCATATAAAAAAAGTGCAATAATTTTCTATGGCTTTACATTTTTAACCCCTTTTAAAAAGTGGTATTATTCATTAGATTATTGGAATTGGACTGTACCATTTTAAAGATGGGGTGACTGTATGTGAGGTTTTAAATATTGCGAATTTGGCATATTTTTTTTCTTCTCCAAATTCATGATAACTTACATATGTGAGGATTGTAAATATTTCAAAAACAGAGTAAAAAAAATTTTTTTATAATCATTCATTTTATTCTCACTGACTTCTTACCCCTCCCCTTTTACAGTTTGACATCTTTGATACCGAGTCATAGCTGCTTCCAAGTATAAGTTTGTTCATATAATAATGGCATAAAATTGCGACCTTCTTTTGGAATAAATTTAGATTACTATGGCAACTGTATTTTATTCAATTCATTTTATTGAAGTGTCAGAAAATACAGACATTTGACAGGTTTGAAAAAAAATTCTTCTTACATTTTTTCCCCTTTGTCATTCACTACACATCATTAAATGAAGTAACCTATAATTTGTCATGTTTTATTCATATGCTCATTGAAATTGCAATAGACAGTGCGTCTTATTTTTGCTGTATGTCTGTCGATCATCAGTTCTTTTGATTTTAACGCTTTTGGTGCTTGAAGCAGCTACCTCGGAGTTAAAAACTCCTAACAATTATCAAATGTCAATTGTTTTTTGTTTTTATTTAAAGAATACTATATTTTTCTTTTAAAATATTAGAATTTTGTTTACTTGCATTAAGTAGAATGGAATTTTTGTCTTGCCGAACATCAGTTTCAGCATTCCTTGTTATTTTTATTATTATTACTGTAAAAATCACAAATATTTGTGGGGATGAAATTTCCTTATTTTCGTTAGTTTCTGAAAACCACGAAATGTAATTAAATTTTTTTAATTACCATTGCCCTCAATGGGATATATTTTTACAAAAATTCAATTCCAAGAAAATTTCTACCAACAAATTTTTTTTTAAAAGGCAAAACCATGAAATTTCAACCCATAAATATAATGATTCTACAGTATTATTATTATAATGATAATAATAATAATTATTATTATTATTATTATTATTATTTTAATGGTATTTGATTAACTGGATATACACACAAGCTATGTTGTTGTTTTGATTGTTCTTGTTGCATCATAAGTCTGTGGTCAAATAATTTAGAAAGGACCTTTTTAAAAATGTTGGATTGACCGTCTAAGGTCAAATAATTTAGAAAAAAAATTTAAAAGATATCTGATTGACCAGGATAAAAGCAAAAGTTATATGATGGACTTATTGAAGGCAAAATTGTTAGATTGCTTTTGTTCTGTCTAATGTCCAAGCTCAGGTAATTACGAATTTTTTTTTAAAATGTGTAATGGACCAGGGTGATAATACAAATGTCTGATGAACCAATCTGATAGTTGTAGATGTAACGAGTTACAAAAGTTATGTTTGTAAAGTTGCAGAAAAAACAGTTTTATTTTTTAATACATGTAATTAATTATGTAAATGGCAAAAATACCTGGCAATTAATTTTAAGTTTAAGCAATTGTTTGTTTTCAAATCAAAATGTTTATTTTTACATGTAATGTGAAACACTTTATTTCCATAACACCTTTTTCCTTTTTAAAAATAAGTGATTTTTCTTGTGTAATGTCTGCCAAGTATGTTGTTTATGGTCTGAAAATTAGATCAGACCAAAGATATAAATAAAAAAGTTGGTAAATAAAATATAATTATATTTTTTGTTAATTACTAATCCTTGCAATTTAAAAGCTACCTGGAAAATGGTGTCACAATCCTTGCAGTTTTAAATTAAAGGTATGTTTATGATTTTTATAGCATTTCTGAAATATGAAAACATTAAAAAAATTTTGTTTATGGAAAAATATTATTTTTCTATATTGAAAACCATTAATGTATTTTGTTTAGTTGATCAAAATTTAGCGGAAATGATGTCTGCAAAATCATGAAAATTAATCACAATACTGTTTTATCTGGTTCATTGCCGCCATTTGTACCTGATAAAGGGTTTAAAAAAATAAAATAAATTTTGGGAGGAATATAAAGAAATATTCTGAAGAAATGGATTTGTGGACTTTAAAATACATGTACCTTGGCACAAAGCAAGGTGGAAAAATTATTAAAATACATGTACCTTGGCACAAAGCAAGGTGGAAAAATTATTAAGGGGCATTTAAATAATAATGTTGTTGAATGAGCATTATTTGTTCAGCAAAAATTCATTGAAATAAACTTCGACGGAATATCATTGGTAATATACATTTACAATATTGTTATTTATTTTTGAATCAATTTTTTTCCTTTGTTTTTTGTTCTGTTTCGTTTGTTATTTATTTTATTGCAATTATTTATTTATATACACAAGCCCTATATTATTGGAGACATTTTATATAACAACTCTGTCTAATGTTTGCATGTGTATTTTTTGAAATTGCCAAAGTAACACAAAATACATACATGTATATTATGTAAATTCTGCTATAATTTGATTTCATGCAAGTCAGTTTGCAAAATATTGACTTTATTATTATTTTTTTTAACAAAAATTAAAGTTACAATGGTTTCAGGAAATTGTGGAAAGTTTATGATATGCAGCATCACCAAAAGAAAGTTCTGAAAACTGCTTTATGAACCAGAACTGCTAATGAGTTGTTGTACATTCTCTGATTCGATAACAGATGTTGATATAATGAATTTGAAGACCAAGCATAGGACCTTAGAAATCCGAATCTTATAGACAAGTGGGCTTTATATAAAGGTTCTTGATGGTTTAAATATGGAGCATTTTGGCCTAAAAACACTGGGTCTTGGACGACAAGTGGTAAGTATATGGGGGTGTTCACTATAGCAGGTTTTACTGGGCTTTTTTGTTGTTTAACTGTGTTTGAAAAATTTTAAGATATTTAAAAAAAAAAGAAAGAAATAGACTTTAATTAAGGTATGACGGTGTATAAATAAATCCATATGACTGTTCAGTATTTTAAATTTTATAAATCCTTTTAAGTCATACCTTTGTTAAAATAATTTTTTAATCACCATTTCTTTATAAGAGAAAAACAGCTGACTTGAGTAATAATTAAAGAGTTTTATTGTACCTCAAAAATTAGCTTTGAGAATACTATGAAAATCATATAATTTCATCTTGTTCATGACTCCTCAAATCTTTTAACAAGAAAAATGCATCAAAATGTTACTAATGATATGCAAAGTGTCTTATATAAAACAGGGATGAAATAAAGAACATTCATTATATATGTTACAAGTTTTACAGGTTTTTTGGCAGGTTTCACAGCCCCATGTACCCTGTCAAAGATTTATGTCCCCTGAGCCACAGGAGTTACTTCCCTTATGCTGCTTAATGTCGCATGAGTTTATGTACCTTGGCAGATTTATGAACATAGTTCCATGTATCCTGCCTGGCAAGTTAACCAAAGTTCTTTGAAAGGTTTACATATATATATTTATTACCTGGAAAAAAATATTGTGAGGAATCACTTTTTTAACAACTCCAACCAAGTATTAACCTGTATAACTTATAAAAATTTTCAATTATTTTTCCTCTCCAAAACTTGTGTCCAAAACTTGTATACACAAAGTGTGATTAAGAATGAAATGTCCAATATTTTGTATATTTTTTATGAACAGATGATCTATGCTGTACTTGTATGGATACCTGTTCATTTCAGATAACTTGATGGATGTTTTTAATTGTTGGGTAAAATATGTATATATAAAGGGGAAAAAAACTTTGAAACTGTTATGATCATTATACAGTCAAGCCTGGTTAATCGCATAGCCTCCATGATTAAAAATTATGCTATTAAGCGATATGCTATTATCGGATATGCGATTAGGTGGGTTTCGACTGTTTTTGTTCCAGATTTATGTATGTTTATTGTGCTCTCCTCAGAAAAAAGACATAGATTTAATTTAAATATTATTGTTCTTTTTAATACCTGTGATATTTGATTAATTAATGAATAAATAACTCAGAAACGAGTCAAAATATGAATCTTTCTTTGTAAAGTCAATATAACTTATTGGTACAATATATATATATATATATATATATATATATATATATATATATATATATATAACAGTAAGTACTGTAACAGTAAGATACATTGTATTGCACATATTTAGAGATAATAATAATAATAATAATTTTAATAATATTTCTTATAAATATGAATACAAGTCAGGTTAACAATTATTTCGGATCTTGACAGCTTTTTGAAGATATTCATCTAGATTACACAGTTGCTTTACATTATTGACACTAAACACAAACGTTTAAAAACACTAGGTTTAACCCAAAAATGAAGTTTGGTGTATCGCTCTCTAAGACTGGAATAAACAGGACATTCAAGAATCAAGTGGTATCTTCTACAATTCCAGAACAAAAAATACAGCATCTTTTATTTCTCTTTGTATTAACATAACGACTAGTTTCAATTGACAAACAATGCGAAGAAATTTGGCTATCATTTTATATATATATATATATATATATATATATATATAGTTTTAAACTTGCATAAGTATTGGGACGTTCGTGATTTTCATACTCGAAATATTGGGTCTTCATCTAACTATTGGGCCATTTTCCATTAATTGGGACATGACCCATTAATATTGTTGGGTCTCCAAAAGTCTCGTGGTCAATTTGATATTTCTTTCAAATAAACTTAAAATAACGTCTCGTCTAAAACCGAATTATTGGGACCCGAAAATCGGCTATGTATACGACACCGTTAGCTCAACATAGTTAGACCTTTCCAGAGATGTATAAATGTATAAATTCAGCCAATCAGCAGCTTCCGATATACGACCTATGACGAAAAGAGACGGAAACAAACGATGTACAAAAAGAA
>CM056611.1:9707877-9750049 GCA_029721355.1 Tegillarca granosa | reverse complement strand
ACTGGGTTTTTTTTTTTTTTTTTGGATTTTTTTTCCATCTCAAATTTTAAAATAACATTGTTCTTTTTCACTTAATATATTCATTTTTTTTTTCCATCTCAAATCTTAAAATAACATTGTTCTTTTTCATTTATTCATTTCTACATAAATTTCCCCTGATTTTTGGGAGTGATTTTGAATTTATTTCACTAACATTTCAGTATTTTATTTCATTTTTATACTTGTTGTATCTTAATTTTTTTTTTTTTTTTTTTTTTTTTTTTTTAAATTTCATTCTTGATTTGATATTTGCAGCGGTTTCAATAGAAGCCGACGGCCGACGAAAAGCATCGGCTACTTTGTCAGTTTTGAGCAGTACATGTCGGCTACTTACTTTACTATCCAAATCGGTTCCCCATGCGTTACTTGAAATGATCATTTAGACGTTTAACTGTATAATAAAAATGCCCTTAAATATGCGTTTTAAAGATCAAGATGTGGTCCTTGGTAATGCATAAAAGGGTAGCGTAAATGGAAACTATAGTATGGGAATTGCGGGTTAGTTCCTGTTTTGACGTCTACACATTCTAGACTACACATCGTCTCATTTATGAATGATGAAACGGCGGGGCAACGTTACTAGACCCTCATGCTGGCTACTTTTTCAACACTGTCTGCTACTTCAAAATCTACTGAAAGGGCTGATTTGTCACAAATATTGTTGGATTATGGGATAAAAAGTGTTGAACATCCCAGTCAAGATTCTTCCACTTCATCAAAGCATTCATTTCTGGTATGGCAAAAGAAATGGGAATGCTTGGGAAAATCAATCATCCTCGGGCAAGTTACCTTACAAACTTTTTCAGACTGGGATCTGGTCATTTGGATTTGAATCTAGGTGATGACGGGATGGGACAAATATTGTTGGTGATAGGTGATTGAGTGATTAATTAAGTAGCATACTCCAAAATCCAAGAATCAGGGGATCAACCCCAAGTCAGTCTGAGATTTTTTTTTTTTTTTTTTTAAGAGTTAAACTTGCTTCTCCTCTGAAACTACTGGGCCAAACGGAACCATATTTGGGTTGTAAGGTCCCAAGGTGAATTGTTTAAAGTTGATACAAATCATCTTCTTATGAAATCCAAGATGGCTGCCATTGCTAGAAAATAACAAAAAGTACAAAATGGCCATAACGGGTTTAATTATCAACCGATTTAGTTCAAATTTAATATATTTATAAATGCGATTTAACATATGTAAAGGGATTTTTCCTCACTTATATGATTAGCTCGTAATTAGCGGAATATGAAAATAGGCTGTTAAAAATTTACATATTATGTACATCTATCTCATCCAAGGGGAAATATTGGACTTTCAGTTGCCTGAATTCATTGAAAGTTCTACGATTAATTACCAAAGGTCAGTAGTATTCTACATTTTGTCTTGTTTCTATTGTCCTTCTAGAACTGACCATCCCAATATAAGAGTGAAGTGGAGTTAACTACACCCCAGTCAAGATTCTTTCACTTATTTCAAAACAGTCAGTTCTTGGTTTGTGGAGGAAACCCGAATGCCCAAAAAAAAACCACCAACCTCTAGCAGGCAATCTGACACACTTTCTTAAACTAGGATCTGTCCAAGTTGGATATGAACCCAGGTGGTGAGAGGCACTGTGATCGGTATCTGTAAGCTTGAGCTTAAGACCACTCGGCCACCGAGCAAATAAAATGGCCTAAAATGTTTATATCAAGCCATTTTAAACATTTCTGTGAAAAATATATTTTCAAAAATTTTACAAAGAATTTAAATGGTGCTGATCACAAAAGGGAGTCTTACCCAGATTTGAACACGGTTATCAGCTGACCTATATAATTTTTCAAAGGACTCTCATTTGAACTCCAAAACTAAAGTTTTAAATTTTTGACTTAAAAAAGCCTTAAAATGATGGAATCAAACCATTTTTGTGATTTTAAAAAATTACATGAGATTCAAGGGGTGGGGTTTAAAAAAGGAAGTCCTATCTTTAATACTATTTCCCTTATTAAGGCCTAGTTAAGCCTCGTTAGTCTAAAAATTAGTACTGGATATTGATATTAGATTAACCTATTATTAAACAAGGCATTAAAGTACTAGAATAGTACATACTGAATTGTTATTAGAACTTAAGTATAAGTTTTATAAATATTTAATGTATATTTGCTATATATATATATGTGTGTGTGTTATGAGTATACTTGATGACCTTAAGAATATCAATACGTGTAAGGCTTAACTTAAAAAATTCTTTGTTTGCTGTTTTCCGACCCATGCTATCCACATGTGGGTAGGTAGGTAGGAAAATTTTTTTATTTAAATGTTTGAAAATTTAATCTGTTACCCTTTTTAAAAAGGTTAAATTTGTTTCATAATTTGTCTTTTTTAAAACGTGTTTTACAAATTTTTTGCTAACTTAAGTCTTATTTGTTCCTCCTTGTGTATTCTATCACAGAGAACCCTACAGCGGAATTTCCTTACTACTGTATAAACCCACAGGTCGTCTTGCTTTCTAGGGTTACTTTCCTTTAATACTGTTTCTTATGTTGTATGAGAAGCAAAAAAAAGAAAAAAAAGAAATTGGAATGATGGCAATAAACTTTTTTGGGTAGAAACATTTCAAGTGGGTTGGGCGGTCAACGGCAAACAAAGTTAATTTTATTTTAGGCCTAACTAGTTTACTGCATTAACACATGCATCTGGTAACAATATGCATTTATGACAATCTTGAAACAAAAAACAGTTTTTGTCCTTTTTTATAGTGGCTTTTTTCTGACATGGACATAATTTTAGTCGACATAAAATTATCTCAACATGTCGACTTAATATTTTGACATGTCGAGATGATATCACGAAAAGTTGTGATACCAAAAATAAAAAGTTGAGAAAAATAACATGACATGCCGTGATACTTATGTTCCATAAGTTACAAAAAATAACTCGCAGAGATAATTATCACGACTGGTCAACATAAGTATCGCGGAGTGTCGTGTTATTTTTCTCAAATTTTTATTTTGGAATCACAGCTTTTCATGATATTATCTCGACTTGTCAAGATATTACGTCGACATGTTGAGGTAATTTTATTTCAACTGAATTATGTCGATGTCAGAAATAAGCCACCATACTTTTCAATGTAAGCCTATATAAAGAATTTCAAAAGTTTTTCATATCTTGCCTCTTAAAGACAATGAAAAAATGGTCTTGAATTCAGCAATCCTAAGAGAATAATTTCAGGGTCGCTTTGAAACACTAATGAAATAATCACGAATTGAGCAGTCTGAAGAGAATTATCTCAGGGCCCCTTTGAAGCAGTGCAAAAATGGTCAAGAATTGAGCAATTTTTAGAGAATAATTTCTCAGGGCCCCATTTGAAGCACTGAAAAAATAGTCTAAAATTTAGAAATCTAAACAGAATTATTTTGGGGCCCCCTTTGAGGCACTGATAAAATGGTCATGAATTGAGCAGTTTTAGAAAATAATTTCTCAGGAACCTATTTAAAGCACTAAAAAAAAGTGGTTAAGAATTATGCAGTTTTTAGTAAATAATTTCACAGGGCCTCATTTAAAGCACTGAAAACATGATCATTAATTCAGCAATCTTAAGAGAATTATCTCTGGGGCCCCTATGAGGCAATGATAAAATGGTCATGAATTCGGTAATCTAATAAAATAATCTCAGGTTTTAGATAGTATTTAGATCACCTAAAAATGATCTAGATTTTGAACTCTAGATTGACTTTTTTAATCCCCCCTTTTTGGATACCCCCTTATTACTTTAGTAGTAATTCCTATTGAAAAAAAAAACCTATTAATAAAACAATACCAGTGTGTATGTATATATATATATATATATATATATATATATATATATATATATATATATATATATATATATTTATATATATATATATGTTTATATATATACTAGTATATTACCGGTAGTGTATATCTACAAAGATCAATATTTGTGCTTATTGGAGTATGTACATACTATATATATATAAATATATATAGACACATATACCACATAATTCCTATGTACTTGTGTGTGTGTGTACATGTGTGTACCAGTGGTATATAAAAAATTAGGTTTAATTCAGGTTAAACAAAATTGAAGGCAATATTAGGGGAATTGTGGTGTAAATGATTTCTGTGTAAAGGTTAGTGGATATTAATTTTTTTTTTTAAGGCCAGTTGGGACACTTGAGATTTTCAGACTTTTATCATTATTATTATAGTAAATTTTCACAATCTCCATTGACTTAAGCTTTTTATTTATGCAATGTTTAAGTTACATTTTACCCAAATAAAAGGACTTATAGAGCTGTTAATTTTATATTAAGACACATTTTTCATTCTTTTTCATGAAAAAATAGGAAGTGTCTCTTATGCACTTAAACCCCTTTATAGACATATACAGTAGAATCATTAATATTTCTTTGGTTTGAAATTTCGTGGTTTTGCCTTTTTAAAAAATTCTGTCAGTAAAAATTTTCGTTGAATTGAGTTTTGTGAAAATAAATCCAAATGAGGGCAATGGTCATTAAATTTTTTTTTTGATGACATTTGATTTTCATGGTTTTCAGTAACCCACGAAAATAACGAAGTTTAATCCCCCGCAAATATTTGTGATTTTATAGTAGTGCATACGTGTAGGAAATATTAATTAAAAATAGGTTTAGGTTACAAAAGCATGTTTTACAAAATAAGTGTAAAGTCACTGCAAGAAGTTGAATTAATGATGGTCTAATCCCTAGTCAAGATTCTTTCACTTGTATCAAGGTGGTTAGTGAAGGTAGAGAAAACCAGAGTGCCTGAAAAAAAAACAACTTTTAGCAAGGAAACTCACATACTTTCTTACTCTAGGATCAGTGGGAATTAAACCTAAACATGAGAGGAACTGTGATCCGTAAGTGCAGACTTACTCGGTCTGACCAAACCTGCATAAATGAAAGGATTGAATTTGTTAATATTATATTATAAATGCCAGTAAATTTTACATTTAACTTAACCTGGCTTAAAAGATTTCTTTGTGGTTGAGGTTTCATCCCTGTTCAGGCAAATCCTGGTCTGAAAAAGTTGCTTGCTGAAGGTCAGTGGTCCTAAAGGTGTTCCATTTAGGTGGGATCCACTTTGAGACACTTCATGTCGTGACTTAGATACAGTTAAGTCTTAGTTTGATGAGCTGGTATGCTCTGATAGATATTTTATTCGTATTTTTATTCATATGTGAATTTAAAATTACAGCCGATTTCCACTGAAAAAGTTATGATGAACAGTATTCTTTACTCAAAATTTTTTGTAAAATTTTCACATTTTTACTTTGTCCCCACTGTGAATGCAGAACAGAATGACATAAAAGCCAGAGTAATTCTTGTTTTAATTTACAATTTCAGCAGATATCCCCGACAGAATTATGGCAGACAATATCTATTAGTTAAAATTTTTGTAACATTTTCACATTCTTTCTATATATGTCCCCCACGGTGAAAGCTGAACACCACGACATATAAATCAGAGTAATTCTTGTTTTAATTTATAATTTGAGCTGATGTCCCGTAGAAGATTTTTCTACATTATGTAACAGTTTCACATCCTTACCACATCTTCACTTTGAAGGAAGAACACTGTGACATAAAGGTCAGAGTAATTCTTGTTTTAATTTATAATTACAGCCCATGTCCCCTAAGGAGTTGTGGCAGACAGTACATTTTAGCTATGGTGAAGAGCTCGGACTCACATCCAGCGATGATGATTACGTCTCACCCCCAGTTCCTGTAGAGGAAGAAAATATGGCCGAATTAAGCACCAAGATCAGTGTAAGTACACATGTACTTTGATTGTCCAGAGAACATGATTTACTTTACAGCTCAAATAATGTGCTCAAAAGAATGGACATCTACTTTGTTTCAAAGGCTAAAAAAAATTAAAGCCAATTTTTACACATTTTAATATTCATTAATCTTTAAATCGCAGGACCCAAAAATCATGTGACCAATAGACATGTAATTATTTAAGATAACTAGAATTATTTTGCTTTAAAAAAAAGAGTAACTCATTGACGTATCTGGAAATTTGAGATATCCGTGTTCAAAAACAGGGAGATTAAACTCAGGTGTTTTTATAAAGAATGCATAATGTTTATATGACTGAAAAAATTTAGTTCTAGTAAATGAAGATTTTTTTTTCATTTATTAGACCTAAAAAATAATTTAATTTATCTGAAAATTTGACATATTCAAGATTAAGATAACTGGACTTATTTTGGTTTATAAAAAATACTCATTCCAGACTTTTACAATAAGTTTGACTTTATATTCAAAAATTCTATATACTAGTATTTGTGTTCAAGAGTAAGATTGAACTCAGGACTATTTAAAAAGAATGCACTTTGTTTATTTGTTAAAAATCTTAAGTAGTTTCGGAATTTTTTTTTTTTTTTTTCATTTAACTTTCATTTATAGAACCAAAAAAATCATTTGACCTCTCTGAAAGTTCGAAATTTCCCAGTTGGAGACAACTTGGTTATTTCTGTTGAATAAAGAAAACTTATTCTGGACACTTGAAAAAGTGTGACATATTCTTATATTCAAGATTTCTGTTTCAAACATAACAAGATTCAACACAAGATTTTATAAAGAATGCACTTGCTCATAAGACTGGTAAATTTTGGTTCAAGTTAACAGTTTTTTCTTATTTAACTTTCTTACACAGTGGCAGGGGTTTAAAAATCACCCTGAAAACTCTAGATCCCTGAGTTTTAGACTTTTTTAATTCTTTTTACTTTATTTGCTCTCTCAGTGCTTTCAGTACTTTGATTCTTTTCTAGGTTGATCATACAGATTCTTCCGATATTTTGAATTCACCAGACGGAGAAAACCATATGGATATTGAGAGCGAGGATAAAGTCAGATATCAGATGATACATCAGGCAATGGAGAACGAAAATGTACCGACCGATTTTGGTGATACAACCGAAGACAGTGAAGGTTATTAATTAAAATTATTTTTTAAATCTCTTAGAGTTGCACAATATTAATAAAATACCAGTTTATTTTCAGTAAACTATGGTACACTTAAAAAAATTCTGACATCTCGTGGCAAAAAATTCTGACATCTCTTGGCAAAAAATTCTGTCATCTCTTGGCAAAAAATTCTGACATCTCTTGGCGAAAAATTCTGTCATCTCTTGGCAAAAAATTCTGTCATTTTCTCATCTCTTGGCAAAAAATTCTGTCATTCTGTCATCTCTTGGCAAAAAATTCTGTCATTTCTTGGCAAAAAAATTCTGTCATCTCTTGGCAAAAAATTTTGACAGCTCTTGGCAAAAAATTCTGTCATCTCTTGGCAAAAAATTATGACATCTCTTGGCAAAGGCAGACATATTGGAGTATGAAAACCGTTTATTTATTCTTCTTTTATGTGTCATTGTTGAACAAAAGATGTTGTCAAAAGTGAAAACCTCCAAGGAAATAGCAACAATACTTCTGTTTTCACTTATAGAGTCTTATGCTGCATGATAAATGTTTATTACATAATGTTTCTATATTGTCAGATTTCATGAAAAATTTTTAAATTAGCACTTGTGTCACTTTGTATATTACAATGAAACAATATTATGATTTGTTTAAAAAAAAAAAGAAAAAAGTCATTGTATCCAACATCCCGTTAATTTTCCGTAACAGCAAGGGAGATAAATCATTTAGAATCATAAAAATTCAGTTTAGACTTGTTTCTTATTTCAGTGTATGATTAAAAGAATCTATCACTACTTGTGGTGCCAGATAGGGAAATCTCAACCAGAGTTCTAATATATCCAGATATATTAGAGCAAGGGTTGAGATTTCCCTATCTGACACCATAAGTAGTGATTGATTCTATTTCTTGCACCACAAAATATACAAGTTCTATTAAAAAATCAAAATTCAACATGATGGAAGTGGCGTGTGAAGACAATAGACAGGAACAAGCGTGACATCATAATTCATATTAACATTACATCATATAAAAATTAATGTAATATGAAATTATCTTGTTATTGATGTAGAAAAAAGGTTTTTAATATTACATTTTAAATTTAAAATAGTATTACCTGTTCCATCTATTTGTTTGTGCCAAGGTATTCCAGATTCTTCGGTTTAAAGTTCACAAAGTATCAATACACCTCAGATTTGATTGATACTTCGCGGGAAAAAGAGCATGTAAGCTTTCTTGTACAGGGAGTGCAAGATTGAAATATCTTGCACCGCTCTTTATATGGAAATTTCTATCTGGTGTGCAAGAAAAAGATATTATGAAATGAAAATTCATAAAATCTGTGAATGTATTGATGTCTGACTTCAAGAATTTTTAGAACGAAAATCCAATATATTGCACTCAGATTTTCTATAAAAGTTTTGCATAATTCACCGTCACAAACACAGTGCCTCAAACAGATGTAAGATAAAAATATACTAACCATATGCGGTACAATTACTTAAAACATCAGTACCTAACAGTTTCAATCATTTTTTTTTATTTATTTCAGGGGAGGTAACTTGTGATTATGCACAGTTGGAGAGATTGACACTGGACGAGTTTTATCATATTTCAATAGATATGATGTTTGAATTGTTATTTACCGATTCACTAACTTTTAGAACTTTCCTTGGAAGCAGAAAAATTTCAGGTATCCTCTTAGCTTTTCTTTTTTCTTCACTGTTGAATAAGAAGCACAGACAAGTTATTTGACTTGTACATAAAGAACGATTTGTTAGTATCATAATTTAGATAAAAATCATTTTCCAAATTGCTGAATTATTACTATTAAGATGGAAATGGATGAGAGATTATTCACGTTCCTGTTTTACTAATTTTTTCAAACATGCACCAACTTTTGCAAGTACAGTTAAACCTGCTTTAATAACCACCTCTTTAAAAAAGACCATCTGTCCAGCAAGGCTACTATAGTTATCTATGTTGCTTCATATTTCAACCAAGAAGTCATTCTTTACACAGACCATCTCATCCAAATTTTGTATTTCTGCGTCCCATTGGTGTTCTTAAAATACTGGTTTAAGTGTACACCTTTCAAATTTAACGTCTTTGGAATAATGATGTTTTATGTCTCAGTGAAAATTCCTTCACTTATATTAAAGCTGTCAGTTCTTGGATGGTGTAGAAAACCATAGTGCCTGGAGAAAACTACCAGCCCTCAGCAAGAGAACTTGACTAACTTCCTTACTTAAGGATCCTCAAGAGCAAGATTCAAACCTAAGTTTTCATCTTGGTACAATAGTAACATTAAGAATAACATGACCACGAGTTTTACATATGTACTTTTATATTTTTAACCATTTTTCTAGCCCGAGAATTGCTGCAACAACATTGATGCAGCTTTCAAATGATAACTCACTCACTCAACCATTTATACTTTGCAAAACAAATATAGATTTTATGAAACATTGAAAGTTTATGAAAATTAATCTGTAGAATATTGAAACTAAAACTTTAAAAAAAAAAAAACTGTAAACCTAAACCAAGACTTTATATTTATTTATTTATGTATGTATTTATTTATTTATTTATTTTCTAGATTTTTTTTTTAAGATTTATTTATTTATTTATTTATTTATTTATTTATTTATTTATTTTTCCCCTTCTGTTGATTTCAGATTGGTCAGCAACTCCGTGGCAAGAGGATGAAAAAACAGCAACAAACCGATCCAGAACTGTAACCTATGTTTTAGCACTGAATTATTCCATAGGCCCGAAATCATCGCAGACTGTCGAACGACAAATATGCCTCAAACAAAGCCCTTCAGGGTCGTATTATGTGATAGATGTAGAGTGTACCTGTCCCGGAATCCCCTATGGGGATACATTTATGGTAAGTGGTACAGTATATTTACTATCACAATATTTGTGGTTCAACAGTGCTTCAGTTTGTCGCTGCACCCGCGTTAATCCTGCATAATTCTAAAAAATGACGCATGAAAATTGTACCCTGTGCACACACTAAAATACACACACTAAAATATGAACAATGTTAGATCTGAAGCACATGTTTTTCCGATAAACCTTGAAAAAAAACAGACAGCGGAAACAGGAAGTGTCTATAAAAATTATTGTAACACAGAACACCTCTAATTTTGCGGTAGTCTTAAACGAAAATATCAAAAAGGAAGCTAAGTAGCATCTTCTCGTTTTTGCCTAAAAAGAGCTGATATGATTGAGATAGCAGTAAATATAGTGGTAAATATGACTTCTGACAATTTAAAGAATTAAAACGCCTACTAAAGCCTTGTTTATTTATCTTAAACAATTGTTAGAGCTGTTGCAGGGTCGCTCAGCTCCAGTCATGTTCATGTCTTCTGTTAGGGAATGTGACGTTATGTTACATTGATGATGGGCAGTGTTTGTGACAATGTTTTTATTAGTCCAATTTAAATTCTGTATGAACGGTAACTAAAGTTTGTTTTTAATTTTTTGTTTAATCAATTAAATTTAAAAATTATTGGCCCCTAACTTTCAAATAGGGCCCCTCATTTATGCACAGAATAGGCCCTTTGAGTCCCTGGTTTTTCAAAACAATCTGAAGCACTGTTCAGTAAAATATTTGATGTCCACTTTACTTTGCAACTTCATAAAGACATTGCCCCATGCTCTGACATGACCGACTTTTCACTGTGTATGTATATCTATGGGATCAGCTGATTGTGGGAAAGTGTGTCAAACATTGTATATTCCCCAGTTACATATGCTTCGTTTACAATTAATACAATGGTGAAGATGAAGATAATAGATAAAAAATAGTTATTAAACTTCAACTGCGAAAATTTTTTGCCAAAAGTGCCATAAATAGTCAATGTTACACTGCCCATTGCATACGTGCCACCTTCATGCAAGCTCCTAGTGATGCCAGTGTAGAAACTCAAAAAATTATGTACTACAGTGGTCATAGACACAAAGTTTCCATTAAAAGTTTAACTAGAAATATTTCAACTTCAAAATGAAAAATGGAATAAAAACACAGGCTTTAAGCTTTAATTTATTTTGGCTGCTACAGATGACAAAAAAAGCATCAGTTCACAAGCTTCCATAACTTCCTATGTCCACCTAACACAACATTTTAAAAAAATTTCCCCACCACCTGAACACACCGCTTATATGTTCTACTAATGTTAATCCACAAATGGAATTTTTATTGACATTCATTCATTTTGTTGTTTTTACAAATTTATATTAAAATAATTTTTCATTCAACATGAAAATGTAATTCATATTTGCTGTTATTTTATCAAATTTAATAAATCAGATTTTTTATTTTTCTAGCTACCAGTGAGGGGAGGGGGGAGGGGGGAGTCAGATGTCAAATGCTAGGTACATGTAGGGGAGGTGTCAGGTGTCAAACTTGGTATTTTCATTGTTTGTTTGTTTTTTCTTCCAGGTTGTGAATAGATACTGTTTATCAAAAGTATCAAAAAGTAAATGCAGATTAAAAGTCAGCTCAGAAGTACGCTACAAAAAGTCAGTGTGGGGCCTAGTCAAAAGTAAGTATGGAGTTATTGCCCTTTATCCATTTATAATTATGGATTTTTAGCTCACCTGAGCTGAAAGCTCAGATGAGCTATTGCTATCCATCTTCGTCCGTCGTGCGTCGTCTGTCGTCTGTCGTTCGTCGTCCGTCGTGCATAAACTTTTTACATTTTAATCTTCTCCTCCAAAACCACTGGGCCAAATTTAATGAAATTTGGTAACCATCATGCCTGGGTGAAGCCCTTTCAGATTTGCACAAATGAAGGAGTTATGTCCCCTTGGGGCCCCATGAGGGGGGAAATAGTGAAAAACTTTAAAAATCTTCTCCTCTGAATCTACAAGAGATATACCTTAGTTATTTCATTTATAACATCCTTAGGTCATCTTTTTTCAGATTTGCACAAATGGTAGCCATGGGGCTCAAAATGGGGAAATTGTAAGGCACTGAGTGGGGAAATTGCTAAAAATTATATAAATGTCACTATATCTTTAAAACTATTAACTTTTTATATAGGCATGTATATTAGAATATTGTAGGTATTGCAACAACGATCATTTTGATATATGGATCAAGGTCATATGTTAAAAGGTCAAGGTCACAGCTGCAGAAGAAGAATAAAATTACTAATTATCTTGAAAACTATTAACTTTTTGTATAGTCATGTATATTAGAATATTGTAGGTATTGACATGACAATCATTTTGATATATAGTAAGGCTCGGAGGTTTAAACGTATAAACGATACCGTTTCGGTTTTTTGAGGTAAACGTTTAGCGTTTTGCTAAACGTTTAAACGGTTAAACATGATTATTATTGTTCCTGGAAATTACTTCCCTTTAAAACTTTTAAGAGATGCCAATTTCAAGTCATCTTTAATCACCACAGGAGTGTTCAAGTTAGTGGTTGCTTTCCATTTCGCTTGCGAATACAGTACTTGCGTTAAAAATAACTCGTCATAATCATCTAGATCTTAGATTTAGACACCGACACTCGACTGGAGAGAAAATGTCAAAATATTAATTTAATCGGGCAACTGTACATAAGTTCTCACTAATCCTATCATTTAAATTCCTTCTAGAAAGAAACCATACCCTTGGACTGAATAGAAATAAAATGCATGCTGGTATCCGAATTTATTCAAGCTATTTCTTACAAACTCTGTCCGAGGGACGCCATCTTGAATCTAAGGCGAACAACCTGAAAATATTGATAGCGGTCGCACACTTGCGCTCGCGCGAACATACATTCCTGAACGACTTGAAGTCAATGCGCTCGCATACATACACAATCTTCAACGGGCCTCACGTGTACTACAAAATGAGTGGGCAAAACAAGTCTGACATCTAACATCAATCGTAACCTTTGAATTGGTCCCCGACAGAAAATTATGGGATGTCACCAAGGCTGTCAGGTGCGCTTTGATATCGGTATTCATTTCCGCATCACAGGTCACACAGGTAGGGCAATTAGGTTATCGAAGCAGAATTTAAAATAAAGTTAAGTTTTTTTTTTTTAAAAAAAAAAAAAAAAACATGTATAACTTCATTAAGTAAAGGTTAGTTTTCCCAAAGAAAAATGTTGCTATTACCGATATTATTTTTGTGAAAAGCCAAAATTTTTAGGAAAAAGCGTGTAAACGGTACCGTTTCGTTTATTATCCGACGTTTAAACGTTTAACAAAATTGCTAAACGTCCGAGCCTTAATATATAGTACAAGGTCATATGTTGAAAGGTCAAGGTCACAGCTGCAAAAGAAAACTTAAATTGCTAATTATCTTGAAAACTATTAACTTTTTGTATAGGCATGTATATTAGAATATTGTAGGTCTTGCGGCAATGATCATTTTGATATATGGTTCAAGGTCATATGTTGAAAGGTCAAGATCACAGCTGCAAAAGAAAACTTAAATTGCTAATTATCTTGAAAACTATTAACTTTTTGTATAGGCATGTATATTAGAATATTGTAGGTCTTGCGGCAATGATCATTTTGATATATGGTTCAAGGTCATATGTTGAAAGGTCAAGATCACAGCTGCCAAAAAAGACTTAAATTGCTAATTATCTTGAAAATTATTAACTTTTTGTATAGGCATGTAAATTAAAATATTGTAGGTATTGCGACAATGATCATTTTGATATTTGGTTCAAGGTTATATGTTCAAAGGTCAAGGTCATATCAACATAGGAATACTAAAATTATTAATTATCTTGAAAGCTATTAATTTCATGCATAGGCATATATTAGAATATTGTAGGTATTGACATGACAATCATATATGTTTCGAGGTCATATATGTTCAAAGGTTAAGGAAATAGCTGCATAAGTATACTGAAATTGATTAATGATTTGGAAATTATTCATTGTTCTACAGTTACTTCATGCATATTATATAAGCTACTTATAAATGAAATGTGAGTGGATATATTTCTGATTAAGTTTTGTTGGAGTTCTTAACTTGAGAAAACTTTTAAAGTTTCTGTACTTATATATTGTCTGTTGCACTTTGCAAACAATATTTGACATATCTTCAGGTGAGCGTTAAGGCCAATGGGCCTCTTGTTAGGTTTCCCAGCATTAACTCTTGTCCTAATAAACTGATTTATATGATACTTGTTATATAGTTATAGTGCCTACATTTTCATTATTTTATTATTATTTTGTTTTTAACATGAAATTTAAGCCAAATTCAGGAAGCCTCGATAGTAGCCTAACCCTAGCCACATCATACATAAGACATTAAAATTTAAGATATTCCTTTCATCCCTGGGGGATAGCATATCAGCTGGTTCACTTAGTGCTAGGATAATGAACTGGTGGAGTGGTATGCTTGTCTGCAGCACTTTAACCAAAAAAAGTTGCCCTTAGTATGCACTAGTACACAGCAGGCTGTAATACATGCTCCCACATAACACACATTCACTAACTTGTTCTAAGATAAATCCATGGAGATTAATCAGTCAATGTCAATTTAAAGGCCCAATTAAGGAAAATGCATGTCGCTTGTTGACTTCATTGAATTACAAAAATATGAAAATTTAATCGATATTTGTAATTGTGTAATCATAGTCACGTATATATGTGTGTAATATTTAGACAATATTTAGATGCATCAATGTTCTGTATGAGCAGAGACCGCACCATAAATATATCAAATTGCCTGAATTTTGATTGTCGCATTGACAGATAAAGTTAAGAAACACAGAACATTATTATTTGAGAACAAATAACGACTGAAGTGGTATTTCTTATTTTGATATCCTGTTGGTCTCGAAGTTTTAATAGCATTTTTCCAATGCATATTGTTTTTTTATAGAGCACGGAGGGTGAAAACCAATTGTCGCAACAAAAACATTAACAAGCGTTATGTAACTCATGTAGATTATACTATAACGAAAAACACAATTTCAGATCAAAAATAAGTAATGCTGTAATCTGTCAATTATTACACTTTAATTAAACGGTGATAAAAATGTCCGGTTGTCGCCAATAACTTGAGTCAGGCTAATCATTTCTTAAAATGACAGTTGTCTCCGTTAAGGTTTTAACAAGCGTGATCGTCAGTATAGCCAACAACAACAGTATTGACAGATTTTTATTTTATAGCGAAGTAGGCAATAATGTCCACTCCTGAAAGTTACCAATTACAAATACTATTTGTCATGATATATTTAAATTCTTTCAAGAAAGATCTCAAATTTTAACATCTGTTATATTAACATCCGTTATATTAACATCCGTGATAATCAAAACTTTTCATAAAAAATCTTCATCAAAAAGAATTTTATGGGTGGTAAGCTTTGTTCTACACCGTAGTACTTTTATAAAAGTTAAAACGCGGGAATATTTGGTTTATACATGCAAGAAGTTTATAGTTTTATAGCATTAAGTACAGTAAAGCATGTTGGGTCTCTTGATTATTCCTCAGTCTTGCAAAAAGAGAATGCATTAGCTATACTAGAAATATTCTATTTTACATAATTACAAGCCTCAGAATAGATTTAATCATGGCGAATACTTAGTAAGCGGTGTAGTGGTAAACTTCAACGCTTAATAATGGTTTCTGCTGCAATGCTGAATGCATAATGAATAATAACGGATGTTAATAAATTTGTGTCTTTTTGACAAAAGTCATTATCCTTTGCCTAACTAACAATATTTGACAGATATTTTAATAATGAATTATAATAAAAAACAATACAAATACAATGTAGTATATTTTGCCGATTTTCTTGTTTTTCATGACAGTAAATATTGTTTATTACATTTGGTGATACATACTGATGCCTAAAGATCTTAATAGTTTCTGCAGACGTTATGGTTATGCCAAAAGAAAATATTTGCATTTTACTAGATATATTTAAACATTGTTCTATACTTCATTTTTTTTAATAAATGGTTATTACTATCAAATAATCCCAGACTATTCTCGTTAACAAAATTTTTAATATCAAAGATGGAGGAACCAGTACTACAAAAATAAACATTCTTTCAGAGTCGCAAACAGTCGTAATTGAAACTGCTTTTTCATTCTGAAAAGCTTTCAACACTGAGTAACAAGCAAAGTCATTTCTTTAAGCAAAATTAAACTGTTGGTCAATTTATTGTTATCTGATTAAACATCCATTTGCCTTCATAAACGTCAAAAGCTAATCTTTAAAGAGTAGATACTTATTATTGTCATAATTTCATCTGTTACTTAGCTGTCTGTTAATTAAATGGGGTTTTGAGTCCCAATTAAGAATATTTCACTTATATCAGAATGTCACTAGCTTAAACCTGACCTCCCAAATAAGGAACGGGCAGTCTACACATTGAGCTAAGGTAGTGGTACTTGGTCCTAATGGTGCATTAAACACACTGGATCAAATTGTACGCTTTTCTGTTAGGGGCATAATGCACATTTCCAGGTCTGTTGGTATTTTTGTCTTTTTAAAAGGATTCACATTTATATTACTGCCTTGTTAGCAATAAATGTGTTAAATTTGGTATGCTAAAGTAAATAAATTTGTTGAGTTCTTTATAATTAAAAAGACGTATCTGTTCAATTATAAAGAATTCATCAAATGCACTTACGTAAACATCCATTGGGTTTAGAGAATAATAGAGATTCAGTAATGTCATTAATTCCGCAACTTTTATAAAAGCCTAAATTTTCAGTTTAAACTGGCAGAGAGTCGATGTTTGTCGCAAATATTTGAGTTGCTTGCAAATGCTTTTGTTATTTTTAATTATTTATCTTTTTTTATTATTTCATTTATTTTACATTTTTATGCCAAAAACTTACTTTAATGTTTTAGTTCAAATTCATTTTTAACATCCGTTATGAAGTAACAGTTGGTCATATTTGGACTAAAAAGTCTTTGAATGTTTAATTCATGTTATCGGTGATTTGTTTTACTTATGTATTGATTAGACTTACAATTAGACATAATTTCCATGATCAAAAAGTTGCTTTCTTATGTATTTGAAATCTTAAAAATTAAAGAATCAGTTTATCAGAATGAAATGGCCAAGATGGCTTCTGTTGTTGCCTCCTCTGTTGATATACAGTGCAAGTGAAATATTTTAACTAACGCGATGGGATTGCTACAGCAATACTCTATTTTAAAAACTAAATCAAAGCAGCTTACAACTTCATGCATTGTTCGTTTACAATTAATAACTGTTACTTTAACATCCGTTATCATGATGTAAGAGGTCATTTATAATAGCATTTGAAATATTATTGGAGAAAGTCGTGTGGAAAATTTTGTTATTTTTGAAATCTTGAAACCTCACACTTTCAAATTAACACCAGTCCTACTTCTTACAAATGACTTCAATTTTCAACCCTGTGTAAAAATTAATTGGGCCTTTAATTTGACATTGACTGTAATACCCTAGCTCTTCTTGTTATATCTGAAAAAATGCTGTTGTGACATTAAACAACATTATAACAAAAACAAACACTAGAAAAAGGGGCTTTGGGTTTTTTCCATTTGTATTTGTTCATTTTAGCTCATATGATTTCGTTTCCATCTTTTTCAACTGGCATTTTGCACCACAGACAAGATTATTTCCTCTATATTGGAGATAAGTTCTGAATAGAATGTTAGTAGACAATCAGAGGAGAAAATGGCTCACCCTAGGTAGGCAATTTGATGCACTGTAAACTGTCCTTAGTAGGATTCAAACCTAGGTATTGAAAGGCACTGGAATCTATTGTTATCAAATGAAAAAATAGCGAGTACTAATTTGATTTTTATTGTCATTGTAGCTATGATTGAGAAGAACAGTTATCAGGGTGTTATAGACTATTTTAAGGCATTAGATATATTTCTACGGCGAGAAGAAAAACAGGAATCCTTGAAATCCCAACATTCAAAGAAAAAATTACGCAAGAGACGTACGAGAACAGGTCAAAATGTCATCGAAAATCCTAAACTAAAACCAACTAGACATTTGTCGCTCATGGAGAGTAAAACGAAACAAGGGAGACAACCTATCATTATTCAGCCTTCACCTTCCCATAGTAAGTTTTTAAAATCAAAGGCTTGTTCAACAATATGTACTCTTTCAAAAATGTTCACATGATCAATTTGGGTGTCTTTAAAACTGAGATGAGCAATGATATTGAGTCTATCTCATCGTAATCATCCAGAGGCCCTTTCAAGACAGTGTATGTATGCTTTTGCTTTGACTTTAAGCTGTTTAGGAGTGATTGTTTGGGCAACCACATGCAAGCTTCATTTCTTCTTCATTCAAGTGTGTGTCCAAATCTAAGGGAGAATGTTTTTGAAGCATCAGGATGATTATGATAATAAGATTCAATGTGATTGCTCGCAACTGTTCACTAGACATAAAAATTGTTTGAGGGAGCGTAGTAGAAAGTAACCATTCTCTTGAACAGGCCTTGGACACTTTATTAGAAATCTCCCTTAGAAGTTATATTTTGACATGGACACAAGAACAGATACTATTATATAAACTGAACACAAATTTCAAATAATTTTACCATTCAAATCTCTTCTAGGAAGATAACCATATACTTGCACTGAAATATAAATAGAAATGCATGTGGGTTTCAGAGTTTATTAAAATATTTCTTGTGTCTTCTGGATGAAGAATTTGAATTTAAGTATAGCAGTTTCTTATTTGGGCTTGTGCGAAACCTTGCTGTTGAACAACATGCTCGCCAAAGTAAAAGCATATGTATACACTTGAACATACCTCAAGACAGTAAAAGGGAGACAACCCAATCTCAATATGGGTGTAGATACAATGATTTTACATTAAATGTAATATAGCTGGATTGTTTCATCAATAAGAGACATTATAACTTTGCTATTTTAGATTGCTTAATATATATAGGACTCTGTTTGGTATAATTTATAAAATTTAATGCATTTTATACCTTAAGACAAATTTAATGATGTCACTATACTATTTGATTAAAATGTTTTTCTTGAAGATATAATTTGTCTTTTCGTTTTTTCTTCAGATTTAATAGCACAGAGAGAAGAATTATCACAGTTAAATGCTGACTCATTAGTCCGTGTCATACTAGTGGTGTAAGTCAACGTATTGAGTATTTTTCCAAATACATAACACCCCGTCACACTCCTTTTTGGGACCACGTTCTTCTCCCTTAGAATGGAAAAATGTTTTTTAATGCCATTTTAGAAAAATCTAATTGGGAAAACACAGTAGAAATGTTACAGTGGTAGTTGCTGTTTTGTACTTTATTTTTGTCCAGATTTGGAAAATTCACCAAAAATATTTGACAAAAATTTAGATTTGAAAATGGGACTCAATTTTGCCCCCAAAATACAGCAGATTAACTGCCTTGGATAAATATCTTGAAGAAGATTTAAGGGGTAATTTGTTTAAATTAGGGATAATTTTCTCTTAGCCAGGTGAGAAACACAGGCCTTTATGTTTGCTTGTGCATATTCTTTAATAGAATGTATATTTTTTCAGGCTGGTACTACTTGTCATATTTAATGCGATATTATTCTACAAACTCTGGTCACTAGAGAGCTATACCAATGTTTTATACTTCCCACATACTGATGACAGTATAGATCAAATAGTGTAAGTATCTCTCTCTCTCTCTCTCTCTCTCTCTCTCTCAGTATAGGTCATATAGTGTCTCTCTCTCTCTCTCTCTCTCTCTCTCTCTCTCTCTCTCAGTATAGGTCATATAGTGTATCAAATCTCTCTCTCCTTGTGCTCTCCTCTTGTGCTCTCTCTCTCTCTCTCTCTCTCTCTCTCTCTCTCTCTCTCTCTCTCTCTCTCTCTCTCTCTTGGTCACTAGAGACCTATGGTATCTTTATGTATATAGAGGGTATCTAGTGCTTATTAAGTGCTTGGCATTGTTCATAATATTATTTCTTAAAATATCCCCTTTCTGTCAAATGTTGATAGTTTTACTTTACCTTACCATAATTCACTCCAAGCCAGAAGATGTGTAACAACCTCCACACTGGCTGTCCAACTTGCTCTATCCTTTGCTGTTGCCTTGGCTATATTTCATATATTTCCATCTTCATCAATTCCTTTTTTATTTTTTTGGTCCACTGCCATACTGTTGCTAGTTTTTTATTTATTTATTTATTTATTTATTTATTTATTTATTTATTTATTTATTTATTAATTATTCATTTATTTATTTATTTATTTATTTATTATTTTTGCATGTATTTTTCTTGTCTGATTTTAGAAATTATCCGAAATCACAGGAAGAATGGGTGTCTTTATTAAAACAGCAACAGCTACTGCATGAAAGTGAAGTAGATAAGTGGAAAGAAATACTCTCAACATCAATACTACTAGTAGATCAGGTAAGTACATTGCTAGTTTGATAGTTTCTCTAAAGCTCATTAATGGAATTGAATGCCGGTTTAAGGTCTCTGTGGACCAGTCTAAAAGGTGCATTTACATACTAAAGCCTCTCTTAAAAACCAGATCTTTGGTTTTCTCCAGGCAGTCTTGTTTCCTCCACCATTCCAAAACTGACCACTTTGGTGCATTTGAAAGAATCGTGACTCTCCAGGCAGTCTTGTTTCCTCCACCATTCCAAAACTGACCACTTTGGTGCATTTGAAAGAATCGTGACTCTCCAGGCAGTCTTGTTTCCCCCACCATTCCAAAACTGACCACTTTGGTGCATTTGAAAGAATCGTGACTCTCCAGGCAGTCTTGTTTCCTCCACCATTCCAAAACTGACCACTTTGGTGCATTTGAAAGAATCGTGACTCTCCAGGCAGTCTTGTTTCCCCCACCATTCCAAAACTGACCACTTTGGTGCATTTGAAAGAATCGTGACTCTCCAGGCAGTCTTGTTTCCTCCACCATTCCAAAACTGACCACTTTGGTGCATTTGAAAGAATCGTGACTCTCCAGGCAGTCTTGTTTCCCCCACCATTCCAAAACTGACCACTTTGGTGCATTTGAAAGAATCGTGACTCTCCAGGCAGTCTTGTTTCCTCCACCATTCCAAAACTGACCACTTTGGTGCATTTGAAAGAATCGTGACTCTCCAGGCAGTCTTGTTTCCCCCACCATTCCAAAACTGACCACTTTGGTGCATTTGAAAGAATCGTGACTCTCCAGGCAGTCTTGTTTCCTCCACCATTCCAAAACTGACCACTTTGGTGCATTTGAAAGAATCGTGACTCTCCAAGCAGTCTTGTTTCCCCCACCATTCCAAAACTGACCACTTTGGTGCATTTGAAAGAATCGTGACTCTCCAGGCAGTCTTGTTTCCCCCACCATTCCAAAACTGACCACTTTGGTGCATTTGAAAGAATCGTGACTCTCCAGGCAGTCTTGTTTCCCCCACCATTCCAAAACTGACCACTTTGGTGCATTTGAAAGAATCGTGACTCTCCAGGCAGTCTTGTTTCCTCCACCATTCCAAAACTGACCACTTTGGTGCATTTGAAAGAATCGTGACTCTCCAGGCAGTCTTGTTTCCTCCACCATTCCAAAACTGACCACTTTGGTGCATTTGAAAGAATCGTGACTAGGTGTTTAAACACAATTACTTCAGTCCACACTCCACTTTGATGTTTCGTTCTTATGAAGTACAATTCAAAGGGATAACTGCAACATATAAAGCAGAAGTTGGATTATTTGAAGTACACAACAAGTAATCAAGGTCCCAATTTGAAATCATAACTAAAGCAATAAGGAGGAATCAAAAGAACAACAGACTCGCCTAAAATTCTGCTTTTCGAAAAATTTTGAACTCAAAACCATTGAACTTTTGGCTCTTATTGGGGGACAAAAGTCTTAGGTCGTGTATTAAAGCGAACTGCATGTTAATATAAACTTACTCTGCATTTTTATTATCCCTTTATTTTGCACTTTAAAATTTTTCTAGTATTATTTCCCTTTGTCGGAATTCTTATGCCTGAAGATGAAAAATGGAGGTGGCTTCAAGGCTGACATTTCATTAGATGACAATTTGTTTTATATATGACAAACATTAGAAGTTTGATTACTGGATATTAACGATAACTCACAAAAGTCAAATTATCTAAAACACTTGCTAATTGGTCACATTGCCTCTCGCTGCCTATATTCAAATTCCACTGAGAGGAGATTTTGATGCAAGAAAGTTTGTCAGTCGCTTGCCAAAGATTGATGGTTTTCTCTGGGCACTACAATTTCCTTCACCATACCAGGAACTGACTACCTTGTTATAGATGAAAGGATCTTGACTGGGTAAATAAAACACAATTACTCAACTCAACTTACAAGTGGTTTATTTTATTGAAATATATAAAGGATTTTTTTAAATTTTATTTATATGTATATTGTAGATGAAATCAACATTATCACAGTTAAAAGGAAGTTTAGAAAAAAGATACAAAACAAAAGATTTATATAAAGCTCATACACAATCAGGGAATAAAGATGAATTATGACGCAGGATTTAAATAGCGACACACAAACACAAACACACACACGAACACACACACACACGAGAAAAAACTTGTAAATAGGACACCAGACCCCAGTTTCACTATCATTCACTCAATTGAATTTACACTCATCCAAAATATTCCCATTTTTCTCTCATCAATATTTTAAAAACTTGAAGTTTTATGAGACAATATTATGTTTAAATCAACAAACCTATACTATGCAGTTTAAATATAGCATAAGATATTAAATTTTAACCTTGTAATTTCTTAAAAATTGGCATTAAAATATTCCCTATTTTGAGTTGAGTGTACACCGAGTCGAGTGAATGATTGTGAAACTGGGGCCTGCAGAAAATTTTTGTAAACAGTTGTCCTTATAAAAGATTTTAATCTAGAAGAAATATTTTATAGATTTATATTTATACCAAAATATCTGTTAATTTTATTGTTAAGAACACCTTAATTATTGTATAGGGCCTAGATGTTGTTAGGGTTTAAAATATCTAACAGCCCGTCAGCCAGAGGCTGATAACTTCTAGACTGGGCTGGGAATTTTTGTGACAGGGATGGCTGTATTTTGATGATATTGTATTTGTTATATGTAAATTTTTGGAAAAGAAATATGCATGCAAGGCTTGCTAAATTATAATGCATTAATAGTTATATACTTGTAGTATATGTTATATGAAGATTTCTTGCTAAAAAATATAGGTGTGTTTGAAAATAGTTTGGGCTATATGACCAAGGACAGTGTCAAAAAATAAGTTCTAAACTCATTAATCAAGGACAGGTGTCTGTAATAAGCTCTTGATTGTTTAATCAAAAACGGGTTTCTGAAAAATTAACTCTTGATTCAACCAAGGACGTGTGTCTATAAAAATTAGTTTTGACTGTTTTTCCAAGTATAGGTATATGAGAAATAGTTTTGACTCTTTAATCAAAGATACTTGTCTGTAAACATCAGTTTTGAATTTTTAACTCTTAACATTGTTTTTGACTGTTGAACCATGGACAGGTGTTTGTGAAAAAACAGTTTGGACCCTTGAATATGGACAAGTGTCTGTAAACATCAATTTTTACTGTTAATTCATTGCCGGGTGTTATAAACACCAACTTAGACATTTTTGTCATGAAATTTTTACAAGATATAATCTTCGAGTATTAACCTCTTCATCTTTGAAGATTAAAGCTGCATTAGGTTTTTCAATTTTCTGAATTTTTTTGATTTTCTAAAAATGTATTTTTTTAAAAATTACCTGAAAACTTCTAATCACAATCTGTAAGAATCATTTTCTAAAATTTCATTTCTACTAGCTGTAAATAAACGGAATCCTCTAATGGGTTGGTCAATGTTCAACGATGATAATTATTTGCTTGGAGCATGCACACAGATGTACGGAAATTCCAATGAATCGAAGGTGAAACCTGACAAATTGTAGTAATTGTCCATCATTAATATGCAAACATATTCGCAATGATGTTACGTTTCCCTTACAAAGTCACAAATGACAAATTTAATGAAATTCTGTATTTGATTTATCATATTTCACCATTTTGTATTTTGTGTTTAAATGAGCTGGTCTTTTATGACGTAACCACATTCTAAAATTAGATCCCACAGGCTGCATCTTGCTGTGAAATTATTGTTATTTCTGTATTTATTCGAGCTTTTATCGTTGAACCAAATGTAAAATTGTTTATTAGGAACATCATTAATTAGATAACACCATTTTAAATTTTTCCTAGGAAAACTTAATGCAGCTTTAACCTCTTCATCTTTGTGTGCACATATGTTTGACAAAAGAAACTTCCATTATTTCTCATTTTGTAGCCAATATATTTTTCCAGGGAAGCTATAATTGTTGTCGATTGTTGATTGAAAACAATCGTTAATCATTTCTAGTCATACATATTTATATTCTATTTATATTTTTCTTAAAGAAATGTTCAATTTTTGAAAAAGCACCTTATTATTATTTACCTTTCATATAAAAAAAAAAAAATTAGTCGAAATGTTTTCATTCATTTAATTTTGGTAGATGAAAAAAAAAACATTCTTTCAAGTAAGACTCTATGTTGCAATATCACATTCTTTGTGCGAGAATGTTTAATTAGTTTGCTCCCTTGGGGTCAATATTTTTTGTCTCCAATACTATAATTTTATCTTTCTGCATTTGTGGGATGATTATCAGTTCAAATTTGAGTTCATTGAAATTAAATACTGGTATTTGTGTAAAAGTTTAATTTATGTGTATCCGGGTAACACTTGCAAAATTACCTGAAAATAAAACTAAAGATTTAAATGAAGCGAAACACCCCTGCACTTGGAATGGTATTTTTTATTTGATGACAACCTGTTCAACCTCTAAATTATAATGGGTATGGACTGGTTTCAGTGGTAAAATTGTACTTGATCTCATTTTAAATGTTTATTTATGAAAAAAAGATTTGTTTGTATTTATATATAATAATATAATAATCAGATGTTGGGATTATCATAATTTTGTATGTTATGCATAAGTTAAACTTGTAAAAATGGAATATGACTAAAACCAAAAAACAAAAGACCTGTCTTAATTGAACATTTAAGGCCATGCCAATTAAATTGTTTGTTTAACACAATTACAGTAAATCTTTGGTTCATTGCCACCTTTTTTAGTCAAATTTCAGTATTATAAAAGGGTTTTATGATAAATATAGGGAAGGTTTAATGCAGTCAAACCTGAAATCAATACCAACATTTGTTTAAACCTGTAAAAATGAAATAGGACTAAAACAAAAACCTGTCTAAATTGAATAATTTTTCAGGCCATGCCAATGAAATTGTTTGTCAAACACAAGTACCTAGTTTCATTGCTACCATTTGTTCAGTCCAAGTAGGCATTATAAGGGTTTGCTAATAAATGTAAGGAAGGTTATATTAATCATTGTCTCCAAATTGTGGCATTATAAAGATATTGGGTAATAAATTGAGAGGAACATCAGAGAAACTGATATTTGGACTTTAAATACTAAGGCATTGAACCAATGTAAATCAAGGGGGCATTTTTAATGAGGTTTTGTTGTAATATTGATTGTAAAATAAAACGTGGCATGAAATATTTATTATATTTTCTTGTGTAAATTATCTGACTACCTTTGGAACTTGAAAGAGTTGTTAGGTTGGAAAGATGTTCAGTTTAGATTGGTTTCAGTGCATAATAAATTGTAATATACGTCTATCAGATAATTAGTGTATATATTGTTTCCTGGTATTCCTAGGTTCAAATGTTTGTTGAATTGTTGATTTTTTTAATGGGAGTTTGTACATTTAAAAATACATGTACATCATATATATATCAGACATCATCTGTCTTTGATATAAATAATCTAACATTATCCTCTCTCTCTCTCTCTCTCTCTCTCCCCCCCCCACTAATAAGAGCACAAATAGATTTTAGAATTTGTGTCTGAAGAACTCCCCCTCAAGTAGAGCACACATCATTACTACACTTTTCAGAATTTTTGTCTGTAGAACTCTTCATTGCCAAAGAACTCTTGTTGTTTCCCTATAAATATAACTTGATTGTTTATTTGTAATAATTACAGGTATAGGAGTGTCTCTTATATCACCTGAATCCATATCATTATATCCACAATCATCACAAGTGCCTGATTAAGATCATAAAATGAGAGATGTATCTTAGTTGTCTTCAAGTTCATGGGAAATCTTCAGTTGATTCCTGCCCAGAGAAAATTAAAGATTTAATATTGCTTAAATATTTATAATATTTCTTTTTAAAAATAACTGGGTTTAAACTGAATACCTGTCTAAATAAAAAAAAGCTACAAAATACTAATTTTTTTTTTTTTTTTTTTTTTTTTTTTTTTTTTTTTTTTTTTTTTTTCATTTGAAATGTATTCTGTTGAAGAAAAGTTTCAAAAAATTCTTTCTTTTTTTTTTTTTTTTTTTCTTTTTTCTTTTTTCCATTTGAAATCTGTTCTGTTGAAGAAAAATTTCAAAACATTCTTTTTTTTTTTTCTTTTTTTTTTTTTTTTAAAAAGTAAAACGACTTTATTTTCTTTTCTTCTTGGCTCAAATATAAAAAATTTATAATAAGAATATTACCATTAATAATAATAATAATCATTGTTGTTATTATTATTATTAATAATAATAAATTTTTATTCATAGTCCTAAATAATCACTACAAGCCTAAATTCTAAAGAGCTTTTTATCAAATCTCACTTAATTGGCTTAAGCTTTCTAAAGTTCTGTATTGGAACCAGTGAATTGATATCTGTCCTCAATTTTTAAATAAGGCCACGGTGATCCAAAA
Organism: Tegillarca granosa; assembly: GCA_029721355.1. Taxonomy (NCBI): domain Eukaryota; kingdom Metazoa; phylum Mollusca; class Bivalvia; order Arcoida; family Arcidae; genus Tegillarca; species Tegillarca granosa. The sequence goes on along the minus strand of CM056611.1, from coordinate 9,723,280 downwards.
TCATCAAATTGTACCTCATGTAACTTACATTGTATGGTTTAATATAACTCCATATAAAAAAGTGCAATAATTTTCTATGGCTTTACATTTTTAACCCCTTTTAAAAAGTGGTATTATTCATTAGATTATTGGAATTGGACTGTACCATTTTAAAGATGGGGTGACTGTATGTGAGGTTTTAAATATTGCGAATTTGGCATATTTTTTTTCTTCTCCAAATTCATGATAACTTACATATGTGAGGATTGTAAATATTTCAAAAACAGAGTAAAAAAATTTTTTTTATAATCATTCATTTTATTCTCACTGACTTCTTACCCCTCCCCCCCCCCCCCTTTTACAGTTTGACATCTTTGATACCGAGTCATAGCTGCTTCCAAGTATAGGTTTGTTCATATAATAATGGCATGAAATTGCGGCCTTCTTTTGGAATAAATTTAGATTACTATGGCAACTATATTTTATTCAATTCATTTTATTGAAGTTTCAGAAAATACAGACATTTGACAGGTTTGAAAAAAATTCTTCTTACATTTTTTCCCCTTTGTCGTTCACTACACATCATTAAATGAAGTAATCTATATTTTGTCATATTTTATTCATATGCTCATTGAAATTGCAATAGACAGTGGGTCTTATTTTTGCTGTATGTCTGTCGATCATCAGTTCTTTTGATTTTAACGCTTTTGGTGCTTGAAGCAGCTACCTCGGAGTTAAAAACTCCTATCAATTATCAAATGTCAATTGTTTTTTGTTTTTATTTAAAGAATACTATATTTTTCTTTTAAAATATTAGAATTTTGTTTACTTGCATTAAGTACAATGGAATTTTTGTCTTGCCGAACATCAATTTCAGCATTCCTTATTATTTTTATTATTATTACTTTAAAAATCACAAATATTTGTGGGGATTAAATTTCCTTATTTTCCTTAAATGTAATTAAAAATTTTTAATTACCATTGCCCTCAATGGGATTTTTTTTCACACAAATTCAATTCCAAGAAAATTTCTACCAACAAATTTTTTTTAGAAAGGCAAAACCATGAAATTTAAACCCATAAATATAAATGATTCTACAGTATTATTATTATAATAATTATTATTATTATTATTATTATTTTAATGGTATTTGATTAACTGGATATACACACAAGCTATGTTGTTGTTTTGATTGTTCTTGTTGCATCATAAGTCTGTGGTCAAATAATTTAGAAAGGACCTTTTTAAAAATGTTGCATTGACCTTCTAAGGTCAAATAATTTAGAAAAAAAATTTAAAAGATATCTGATTGACCAGGATAAAAGCAAAAGTTATATGATGGACTTATTGAAGGCAAAATTGTTAGATTGCTTTTGTTCTGTCTAATGTCCAAGTTCAGGTAATTACGAATTTTTTTTAAAAATGTGTAATGGACCAGGGTGATAATACAAATGTCTGATGAACCAATCTGATAGTTGTAGATGTAACGAGTTACAAAAGTTATGTTTGTAAAGTTGCAGAAAAAACAGGTTTTTTTTAATACATGTAATTAATTATGTAAATGGCAAAAATACCTGGCAATTAATTTTAAGTTTAAGCAATTGTTTGTTTTCAAATCAAAATGTTTATTTTTACATGTAATGTGAAACACTTTATTTCCATAATACCTTTTTTCTTTTTAAAAATAAGTGATTTTTCTTGTTGTAATGTCTGCCAAGTATGTTGTTTATGGTCTGAAAATTAGATCAGACCAAAGATATAAAAAAAAAAAGTTGGTAAATAAAATATAATTATATTTTTTGTTAATTACTAATCCTTGCAATTTAAAAGCTACCTGGAAAATGGTGTCACAATCCTTGCAGTTTTAAATTAATGGTATGTTTATGATTTTCATTGCATTTCTGAAATATGAAAACATTGAAAAATTTTGTTTATGGAAAAATATTATTTTTCTGTATTGAAAACCATTAATGTATTTTATTTAGTTGATCAAAATTTAGCGGAAATGATGTCTGCAAAATCATGAAAATTAATCACAATACTGTTTTATCTGGTTCATTGCCACCCTTTGTTCCCGATAAAGGGTTTAAAAAATAAAATAAATTTTGGGAGGAATATAAAGAAATATTCTGAAGAAATGGATTTGTGGACTTTAAAATACATGTACCTTGGCACAAAGCAAGGTGGAAAAATTATTAAAATACATGTACCTTGGCACAAAGCAAGGTGGAAAACTTATTAAGGGGCATTTAAATAATAATGATGTTGAATAAGCATTATTTGTTCAGCAAAAATTCATTTAAATAAACCTCGATGGAATAACATTGGTAATATACATTTACAATATTGTTATTTATTTTTGAATCAATTTTTTTCCTTTGTTTTTTGTTTTGTTTTGTTTGTTATTTATTTTATTGCAATTATTTATTTATATACACAAGCCCTATATTATCAGAGAACTCCATCTAATGTTTGCATGTGAATTTTTTGAAATTGCCAAAGTAACACAAAATACATACATGTATATTATGTAAATTCTGCTATAATTTGATTTCATGCAAGTCAGTTTGCAAAATATTGACTTTACTATTATTATTTTTTTTACAAAAATTGAAGTTACAATGGTTTCAGGAAATTGTGGAAAGTTTATGATATGCAGCATCACCAAAAGAAAGTTCTGAAAACTGCTTTATGAACCAGAACTGCTAATGAGTTGTTGTGCATTCTCTGATTTGATAACAGATGTTGATATAATGAATTTGAAGACCAAGCATAGGACCTTAGAAATCCAAATCTTATAGACAAGTGGGCTTTATATAAAGGTTCTTGGTGGTTTAAATATGGAGCATTTTGGCCTAAAAACATTGGGTCTTGGACGACAAGTGGTCAGTATATGGGGGGGTTCACTATAGCAGGTTTTACTGGGCTTTTTTGTTGTTTAACTGTGTTTGAAAAATTTTAAGATATTTAAAAAAAAAAAAGAAAGAAATAGACTTTAATAAAGGTATGACTGTGTATAAATAAATCCATATGACTGTTCAGTATTTTAAATTTTATAAATCCTTTTAAGTCATACCTTTGTTAAAATAATTTTTTAATCACCATTTCTTTAAAAGAGAAAATAACTGACTTGAGTAATAATTAAAGAGTTTTATTGTACCTCAAAAATTAGCTTTGAGAATACTATGAAAATCATGTAATTTCATCCTGTTCATGACTCCTCAAATCTTTGAACAAGAAAAATGCATCAAAATGTTACTAATGATATGCAAAGGGTCTTATATAAAACAGGGATGAAATAAAGAACATTCATTATATATGTTATAAGTTTTACAGGTTTTTGGCAGGTTTCACAGCCCCATGTACCCTGTCAAAGATTTATGTCCCCTGAGCCACAGGAGTTACTTCCCTTATGCTGCCTAATGTCGCATGAGTTTATGTACCTTGGCAGATTTATGAACATAGTTCCATGTATCCTGACAAGTTAACCAAAGTTCTTTGGAAGGCTGACATATATATATATATATATATATATATATATATATATATATATATATATATATATAATATTGTAAGGAATCACTTTTTAACAACTCCAACCAAGTATTAACCTGTATAACTTATAAAAATTTTCGATTATTTTTCCTCTCCAAAACTTGTGTCCAAAACTTGTATACACAAAGTGTGATTAAGAATGAAATGTCCAATATTTTGTATATTTTTTATGAACAGATGATCTATGCTGTACTTGTATGGATACCTGTTCATTTCAGATAACTTGATGGATGTTTTTAATTGTTGTGTAAAATATGTATATATAAAGGGGAAAAAAACTTTGAAACTGTTATGATCATTATACAGTCAAGCCTGGTTAATTGCATAGCCTCCATGATTAAAAATTATGCTATTAAGCGATATGCTTTTATCGGATATGCGATTAAGTGGGTTTCGACTGTTTTTGTTACAGATTTATGTATGTTTATTGTGCTCTCCTCAGAAAAAAAGACATAGATTTAATTTAAATATTATTGTTCTTTTTAATACCTGTGATATTTGATTAATTAATGAATAAATAAATAACTCAGAAATGAGTCAAAATATGAATCTTTGTTTGTTAGTACTTATATTCATTCCATTTTATTCTGTAAGTCAATATAACTTATTGATACAATATGAATACGTGTATAACAATAAGTACTGTAACAGTGAGATACATTGTATAGCACATATTTAGAGATATTATAATAATAATAATTATTATTATAATTATAATTATAATAACTTATGAATACTAGTATTACAAGTCAGGTTAACAATCATTTCAGATTTTGACAGCTTTTTGAAGATATTCATCTAGATTACACAGTTGCTTTACATTATTGACATCAAGTAATTGAATAAGTTTAAAAACACTAGGTTTGACCCAAAAATACGGTTTGGTGTATCGCTCTCTAAGACTGGAATAAACAGGACATTCAAGAATCAAGTGGTATCTTCTACAATTCCAGAACAAAAAATACAGCATCTATTATTTCTCTTTGTTTTACCATAACGACTAGTTTCAATTGACAAACAATGCGAAGAAAGTCTAAATTTGGTTATCATTATTATATATGTGTGTGTGTGTGTTCTCGAGAGCAGGCCAAGTAAGTAATGTTTCATAATTGTAATTATAAAAGTATTAAAAGGGGCATTTTCAAAGTGACACCTTTAGCAATTTCACAGGAAGCTTTTTAAAGGGCAACCTGCAACAGTGTCGCAGAAAGTATTTTTAAACTGTAGATTCATAATGTTTATTGCATTTATGAGTATTCATACACGGAGTCACGTGGTCATTGGAGCTTGGAGAAATGGGAATTTCACACGTCAAATGACAATATTTTATAAATGCACCACCTGTAACAGTATCACAGGAAGTATTTTCAAAGTGTCACCGATACGGTTTCACAGGAGGTATTTTCAAAGCGTCACCTGTAACGGTTTCACGGAGTCATTTTCAAAGGGCCACCTGTTACGGTTTCACGGGAGACCATTTTCAAAGAATAACAGTAATGGTGGTTACAGAAAGCATTTCCGAAGTGCAACCTATTAATGTATCAGAGGGCGCTACTTATAAAAGAATTACAGAACGTTATAGAGTAGCCATCTATAAAAAGTGCCACCTTCATTGGAAAATCCAAAATCGAATTGCATATTAATAATAAATCATTGTGTAAGATGAGAACAAAATCAATGTTAAATTTTTCCTCGCAAATGCTTCGGACAATTTTAGCGAATTTGAACGAATCCATTACAAAAAATCTAGAAGTTAGATGAAAGGATAAGACCTAAAGCTGATATATTTGGTGAAAAATCCATGTAGCTTAACTTTGTTTACTCTGGCAAATGATTCTTTAGACCTGAAAATCGAGTTTGTTTAGTTTGTAAGGCCAGGGAGATGTAGTCACTTTTGTATGGAATCCACTAATGTCTATTGAAGACGTTTGAATTCCTAATGTCCGACTTTATGAACACCTCCAATAAAACCAGAAATTGTAAGTTATTTATAAAAATCGTTCAAAGATTTTTCAGAAACTCATAAATTGATTATAATATACTAGATATCATTAGCGCAAGAGTAATCCCCCTTTGCACATGAACCCGCTTTTTTTGCTTGGTGGTGTTTCAAATTACTTCGATTCATTTACTTCTTTTACTTGAAAAGCTATGAGCGTGTAGCTACCTTTTGAGCGCACTGATTTTATAATGGCCGACTAGTGCTTATTAGCAAATGATACTTTGTTGATAATAAATCCATACATTGGATTTACATTTAAAAATTCGGTTATGAATCAACATTATTATCTTATTTTTTCTTTAAACTTACAAAATTCGCCACTATGAAAGGTTGATTTTTTTTTTAATTTCTCAATTCAATTTCTACCTTGAAGTTGAAGCTTTTGTGGGTTTAAATGCATTATTTAAATAAATTATGAACATTTTGACGCCAAAGAGGCATGCATTTTTTTAAATATCATAATAAGAAAATTGTTTTAAAAGTATCTACTATCTTGTTTAAGGTAAGTTGGGAGGTTATCACAAAATACATTTTACTAGAATCTTTTTCTTTTTAATTTTCATTAAATGAAAAATAACCTTTCCCAGGTAACCATGTTTACAAGTTTTAACCGATGTTATCAGTTTGGTGTTAAATTCCCGGCAAATGAAGAATATCGGAGTTGATCGAGACCTAATGATCAACAAAGAAAAAAAAAACCATTGAAAAAGTTAAGTTCATTATTTTACATCAAAAACAAACAAATGAAATCGTGTACCGATTTTACGAAAGGCGGCGATAAACTGTCGACGAACTTTGCATTGGCACGCGACCGACTATGTCGATTTCAAAAATTGATAGCATAGTCAGAAGACAGAAAGACTTCCGGTTGATGTTTTCAAATTTTTCACAATCCTTAAGTTTACAGGTTATTATATTACGTTTTCCCACAGTATTTGGTAACAGAAAGTGTATAAAGATGAATGAAAACGTACTTTAAACATTCATACAATTCAATAGAACAGTTACTCGGTCCAATTATCCGTTTCGAAAGAAATATTAAGATTAGATAGACCTGTTATTATCTCGATTTGAAAAAAGAAGAGACATTTTAACATTGGCAAAGGTAATTAGTTAAATATTTTTTCGCTGTCTTTAAGCGAAATTTAATTTATATGCTACACCATACCGACACGACACTGCAACAAGTTGAAACTTTATTTATTACTTTTGTCTCTGTTGTTAAATGCCTCTCATCGCCGGTACCGAATCTGAGACCAAATAAATAGATAGCTTCGTTTTTGGCTGTTTAACTGGGTCGAGTAGTTGCGAAAAAGATGCAATAATGCTGTTGCGGCTTTAATCATTAATTACATTTAAAATGGGCAGTATCGATTTTGGAACCTTCAGACCGATATGTTGGTCTTGGTGGTAGAGTCGGTAACCATCCTGGAACCTCCAGAAAAATGGTTTCATCCGTATTGTCAGGTCGGGTCAGTTAGGATTCTTGAACTTCTAGATAGATAGTTTCATCTTGGTTGTCGAGCAAAGGGGTGGATCCAGACATTTATGAAAGCTAAGGATCAAGCCACAGTTGCGAAGGGTTTGGAAGATGCTAAAGCCCGCCAACGGGTCCAGGGTAGAATTCTAGTGGGGCCAAGGGGGCCTTTTAGTCACATTACAGATGTACTCTCTCTCTCTCTCTCTCTCTCTCTCTCTCTCTCTCTCTCTCTCTCATTTTGCAACCTCCACAACCCCTTCCTTTGAATCTCCAAATTGAACATGTTCGGCAACGATGTGGTTTATGTACAGTTGTTAATTATTTTATACGTTCAATCATGTTATGTTAGAGGCCCTTAACTGCATCGTAAATCTCAGGGGTACACTGGTATTTCAAATTTTTATTTCTATCGACATGAAAGTGAAACAAAATAACTAAATAGCATGTACTAGTATACGGCAAGCAAAATGCAATAATTCGCAAAACCTAGTTTAATGACGCACATGGCACAAAAAATGTAAAACCTGGTTTTGTGCGATTGGGGTTTTACGGCGTTTTCAAATCGTAAAAGTAGGTTTTGCGCTCGCAAATGCACATTTCTCTGTGTGTGTGTGTGTGTGTGTGTGTGTGTGTGTGTGTGTGTGTGTGTGTGTGTGTGATTTGCGTCGTAAAACCAAGCTTTACACTACCATGATATAAATTAACACCGTTAAAACTGCTTTTGCGGTCGTAAATTTTATTAACCATGTACTTTCCAAAACCGGGAGAGATCAGACAGACATTGTCGACGATGAACAACTAATGTTACACAATTCCCAGTGGTATATTGCTCTGCTCAATTGATTAAGCAAGAAGGCCATTGGTTAAGGATATATATGACGTCCCATAATTCCATGTTCTTTTCATTCTCAATTTTTATTCACACGTTGCAGCTGTAGCTAGCTAGACAGAAAGTACTTAACCTTCCGGAGTATCTGGCCTCACATTGCTGGTGAATGGTCACGTGATTAACTGAATGGAACCCGTCCGCGTACCACGTGATCAGTACCGCTTAACGTTTGTGCGGAATGAAATTGATATCGTTTACGTCAAACATACCCGAAAATACCTCGTTAGTATGGGAAAACGTCACTTTATGCGATTTCATTGTAATGAATAATTGTCACGCACAAGGCTATGAGGTACCACGTGGTGCTTTGTGGAATTTCATTAGTCAGTTTTCAAAGACTTTACTTTGCTGCAGCGTTTGTGATTAGAACATGGACCGTTATGTTTGTGTTAGGCTAAAACGTAGACTTCATACTTTTTTAAACAAAAATTAATTTGTGATCAACTCTGGCGCTAATGAACCAAATGAATTCCAGAAGATTAAAAGGTAATATGTAAGATAATTAATGACAAAAGTTAACAAGACATGAAAATTGACGAAGCGAAAAATACAAATTACAAAATAAAATATAAGCAGAAAAACCAAAATTATATCAAACGTAAAAAAATTAATTAAAAAATGATGAAAATATACGGCTTGCTTGACAGCAATAATAGACGTATCATTTCTTATCCATTTTATTTCGATTTTCTAATCAATCACGGTTTTATACCCTTTGTTTTATCTAAATATTGAATTTGTAAACTTCGCAAATAAAACTGCTGGCAGAGTAGCAAAAAATTGTGACGTCATTCATTACAGTTCTCATTTCAATTACGGATTCACCAAGGTATTTTATATATGAAAATGATCAAATTTTTTCTTGTTTGAAATTATGCATTGTTTAAATGAGTATATCATAAGTTCAAGGTTGAACAACTTTAGATGTATGTTTTATAATTTTCTATTTTATATATATATATATATATATATATATATATATATATATATATATATATATATTATATATATATATATATATAAAATAACAAAACTAAAAACAAGCCACGTATTTGGCAAAAAAAAAAAAAAAAAAAAAAAAAAAAAAAAAAAAAAAAAAAAAAACCGATGGGATTTGTTTATGTGTCACATAGTTGATTTCTTATGAAACTTTTAAAACTTTGACACATAAACAAATCCCATCGTTGAATTTCAGTCTTTTTTTTTTTTTTTTTTTTTTTTTTTTTTTTTTTTTTTTTTTTTTTTGCCAAATACGTTCTAACAAAGCATGTAGTGAAATTTATCTCCAAATTCCTTGCCAGACATATTACACAGGTTCTCATTTCTTATAAGTACATTTTTTCATCGACCCATTTCTTTTAAAACTTACTTAAAATAATTTTGTCAACATACATGTATGATAGCAAAAAAAATTGAGACGTCCGACTCATTGCTGAAACAGGAGTACCCATTGTTTATTACAACATGATAAACATTACTATGCATAATGGATGGATCAAAAGTAACTAAAGCAAAAAATATTTTAAATTTAAATAAAAGAACAGTTATAAAGTAGAAAGTATAATATCAGGCTCTTTAATGACGAAAAATTTTTTGAAATATTGTACAAGCAAAGTAATTAGAACATCGTTTAATATCGACAGCTGGAAAAAAATGATTTTGTTACAATAATGACAATTTTTATAAATGGAAAATCTATATATATTGGACGAAAGCTAAGGATCAAAAGTTATGATAAAGTTGTGGAAAATTTATTCAACAATATTCAATACTGGTTAACTTCAGACATTAATTTATTTATTTATTTTTTATTTTTTTTTATTAGGTCCTAAGATTCAACTAAATCTGTGATCACAAAACAATTATATACATATACAAACATTAAACAGTATTGTTATAAACTTTCATAACTGTGATATTTTTTAAAATAAAATACAAGTCAAAAGTAAGAGTCCTCTGTCCTCAGTTTTAATGACTGTTTTATAAAGGAACCTACTATAAAACAATTTATAAGATTTTTGCATGATTTCATACACAGGTAAATAATCTGCGGATAAACAACGTATGACAACCTCTGAAAACAAAATGGAATTCAATATGGGTCGAAAAATTAGAAATATTTTTATCTGAAGAATAATGTCTCCAATAGCAAGTATGTCCTCCGTGGGCTCGGAAAACAGCGTCGCGTAGTTTTGGGATGGACCGGATCAAGCGGTGAATCGTGTCTTTGGGATTTTAGACCATTCCTCAAGTAGCGCAGCTGTTAGGTCATGTTAATTAGCCGGAAGTTGCGGGCGTTTTGAATTGCGTTTCTTGCTGGATGTCACAAACATGCTTTATTGGGTTCAAGTCAGCAGATCGACTAGGCTAACGAATTCGTTTAATAGTCTCATCTCGAAGATACTGATCTACAACTCTTGCTCGTTGAGGCCGGGCGTTACCATACGCCATACATGACTTCTACCGTCGTGAAAGTCAATAAAAAATTCAGATTCATCCGTGAAAAGGATAGGATTCTCCTGATGCAGTTGCCAATTTCGGTAATCATTGACCTTACGATGACGTGATATCAGAACAGGACGAACAGCTGGCTCGTTGGTACGTAGAATAGAAGTAAGTTTCTCACTGTTTGACAAGAAATCCGCCTTCCGATAGCTTGTCTGAACCGATTGTTTAACTATACAGCATATTCAAACTTCGCCGAGCCAAGTTACCAAGAAAATGGTCCTGTCGGTCTGTAGTTGCTTTTGGTCGACCAGAACGTGACGACCTTTCTGTGAAATTACCAATGTGCTGGAATCGATTCAACAGCCGTGAAACATTAATTTGTAACAAAATAAAATATTGTGCAACTGTCCTTTGCAACATGTCCAGATTGCAACATTCCAACTGCCTGGGCATTCCCAGTTGCAGACAGATTACGTCGCATATTGGTAAAATGAATAAAAAGGTTCACAGATGCAAAATGATTAATAAATGTGGAGTTTGTTAAATAAGTAGGCAAAAAAAAAATGGTATACACCTTCGACTTTCCAAACCACTTTTATTTGAACTCCCATGCTAATGTATTCGTTTGTAACCAGGCATACACAAAGAACTAAGAAGGGCTAACAACAACTGTAATTTTTAAAGTAACAGATCCTTGTATAATACGGAGACATTAAGATGTCATAATCATTTGGTAAACATTATATAATATTTCTATAAAAATTATCCTCTATTCATTATTTACAACTGTTTGGCTTATTTATTTTCTATGTATCGGTCTTAGTGTCACTGATGAGGAATGAATTTCCAATATATGCACATCTGGCACATCAAAATTTAACTGGTATTTGTATTATATATTTACTTTATTGTCCAGTATAAGGGCAATATTGTATATTGGTCGGGTTTTTTTTTTTTTTTTTTTTTTTTTTTTTTTTTGAAAAATCTAATAAGATAAATACGACTGTATTAATTGATAAATTAATTAATTATCTAATTAATCAGTTTTGCTCTTGGTCAATCTGATTATTTTTGTGACCAAATTTGGATCCAAATGAATTTTGGCGTTTTATTACAATTAAAACGTGTTTTATACGTGATATTCACCACGATTCGAAACAATGTCTACTACACAGCACCTAGCTTTGTATGGCAAAACCGCTGTTAGAAACTAGGTAATTTAATTTCCCTGCAAATGAATCACAACATCAAACTCTTCAATAATATTGAAGTCGATTTTCCGGATCATTTACATTGTAGTAATAAGCCTTTGAAATACCAGAACACAGAACACGTTCGACTTCTAATGTCATCCAAAAGCTAAAGTAATGGCAAAATTAATTACTAATGCCTTCTGTCTGATGTGTCTAATATGGCGATTTAGATCTATCGGATTAATTCAAGATTATTATCCGAAAGAAACATTTCCATTACGCCGCGGAATATTACATTTCTTGGAATAATAGAAATATATTCGATACGGATTTCAAACCAACATGACCAAATTAATGAAGAAATGCAAAAATCCTGTCTTTATTGTAAAGTTCACAAAGATTCATAAACGGAATCGAGCAAGATTTAATGAATTAAGTTCGCGTAATTATAAACAGCGTGACGTCTGCTGATCGCCATCTTTGTCATTAACTGTCGTCTGTAACTTGATTGCTGTCTGTATACATCCGGTTTTCTTTGAGCGCGTGTCACTAATGGTACTTTGTTTGAGTCGATTTTTGGTCGTCGCAAAGTAGAATTCAAACACAATAATGGCTAAAAATATATATAACTAAAAATAGGACATAATACGGATATACATGTGTACATGTATTATTATTATTATTATTATTATTATTATTATTATTATTATATTATTAACATGTATTATTATTATGGGGCCTCGATCGCCGAATGCCTAAAGTATGCTTTGGGATCAAGAGCCTCTTACTTTGCTTTTTTAAGGTCGCTGGTGTTTTAGGGGTGCTCCAGAATTCTTTGTCAACCTAGAACTTACCGCCTCGATATAGGAAAACAATCTTGATCGGAGTTTTAAACATCTTTAAACACCTATACACCTCCCCCCCCCCCCCCCCCCCATTGCACTCAAATAAAAACACTAATATGTGTATCCAAAATATCTACTTCGAAAAGAGGGGAGGGAAAGAGGGACGCGTATGATGTTTAACGTTCCAGTCAAGAATATTTCACTTATATCGAGACGTCGCCAGCTATAGGCGAAAGTGCAGAAATTTTGCCTGTGCGTTAACGTTGCGCTGATGGCATTATACAGGGTTCTTTATCGTGCCATGCCTACCGTGACATGGTACCTCGTTTATTTTAAGTTCCCATCCGAAAGAACCGTGACTTTCATTTCGTAATGCCGAGTGCTTGGCGAAAGAACAGTTACTACCCACTTTCAAGTCTTATTTCAGGGGTTCGAACCCACGACCTTCCACTTACGGAGCGAGCACTCTACCAACTGAGCTACCGCAGTGGTCGGACGAGTTAAAGAAATTTGAAAAATATTTATAGCTGATAGCTGTTTGAGTTTGGAATAGAAATACGAAAAAAAATATGTGAAGTGCATTTTAGGTCGTCATTTATTAAATGTGTTTCACAGTGCTTCTGTTAAAATTTATCAGAATTTAGAATTTTCCAAAGACCGTTTTTGTAATGTTGTTTAACGTCGCACCATCAGTTTTTTTTAGCTTTTCGCGACGAAAGCAGTGTTATTTATATCTATGGATTAATCTTAGAACAAGTTCATGTATGCGTGATGTGTGCATTTTATATTGTGGTCTGTCGTGTTTTAACGCGCACTCTTGGTAAGGTGCTAGCCCACCGTGTCAGTATGCCGCAGACAAGCATACACCCACTCAGTCCATTATCCTGACACTGGGTCAACCAGTCGAATTTTCTATCCTGTTAACGCAGAGCGCCCGGTTAGGAAACAATGTTTCCAATTTTAAATAAAGTCTTTAATATGACCCGACCGGGGTTCGAACTCACGACCTGCCGCTCTCAAGGAATTTTTCAAAGAAACAATTAGCGTAAATAAATAATGATAATGGTTTAATTAAAGTAACGTAGGCCAATAGAAGTAAAATAAACATTCCAGAAATCCCCTTGTTCTCAGAAATGTAATTATTGATTAAATTTTGTAATCATGGCATACGTGATGCAATGCTCTTTTAAAACTTGCGCTGCGCTAGGGATAAAATTCATTAACTTGATAATATCATCGCTTCTGAGTGTTTTAAATCAAAGAACTCTTGACGTAATTCCCTGTTTAAATCAAGTTCAGAATGCTCGTATATTATGCATTTTTAATCAAAAAGCCGATTGTCAGGAAATAGTTGCGTAATTGAATAAAAATGAATAAATCATTCGCCAGCCCAACAATGGCTACATAGTAGTTTCTTAGTTACCAATAGCCCCAGGCAAAATGTCCAAACTAATATTTGCAGTGTTATATAAAAAAACGTAATAAATTCCACCCTATATCTGATAATTTTTTTTTTTTAAGAATATCCTCCTTTTCTTCAGTTTATAGCTTGAGAAGTACAACCAGTTCGTTTGTATTAATGCGTACATGTATTTTAGATAATCACGAACACATTCGGTTTCATTGGCGAAGATTCATCTAGTTGCCTTATATGAATGCGAACATGTATTTCAGTATATCGTGTAAAATTTTTGTTTCATTAAAGATGTTTATCCGGTTGGTTTATATTGATGCGTGCAAGTAATTCAGCTGATCGTGTATCATTTCGATTTCCTGGGAGATTTTCAACCCGTTGGTTTCATGAAGACATACATTTAGTTCATTTCATTGTGTTAAATTTCGGATTCAATGGAGATGTTCATCCGACTGGTTAGTATGAATGCGTACATTTATTTCAGCTGACCGTTTACTTTTTCAGTTGTATTGCAAACGTTCATTCGATTGGTTTATATAAATGCATGCATATATTTCAGCTGATCTTGTACAAATTCCGTTTCATCGGAGATATTTATCCAGTTGGTTTATAAGAGTGCGTATATGTATTTTAGCTTATCGTGTGCTATTTCAGTTGACCAATATAAAATCGTAAATGCATTTCACTTTGAATGTAACAAGTTTGGATGGTCATCACATATGTGTTATCGATTAGTTTGGTTTAAAAAAGTTCTTTATGATTGGGTGGTTTAAACTTGCTTTCCGTCACATCAGCAATTTTTGTAATAGATACTAGTATAAGTTTGACAACAAAGAAAAAATTGACTTTCCGACGACGAAAATCGACCTAAACAAAGTTCGGATATTCGAGACAACCCCAATTTTTTTTTTTTTTTTATGTCAAGAATTAATCTAAACACAAGTTCGAGTAAATTCACGTCAATTTGTGCAAGTGTTGCTGATCAACTTTGTACTAGTGCACACTGTAGAGTGACTTTAAGAGTGTTAGTGCACTCGCAAGTACTGCAGACAAACATTGAAGACCACTCAGTCCATTGTATTGGTGCTGAGTTAACCAGGCATGGCTAGCGACAAGTAAAACCCTTTCTCGATTTCGGTCAACCGGAGTCGTTCCCACAGCGGTCAGATGCCTTGGTTCTGAATATCCACGCATAAGCCACTCCGTCACATTGTCCCAGTTCTACACATGCTTGCCATTGCACTTGCACACAACACGATAAAAGGACCTATTACATAATTTAGAAAATGTATTAATAAGGGAAAATTAAGAGTTGAGTTGAGTTGAGTTGAGTAATGGTGTTTAACGTCCCAGTCAAGAATATTTCCCTTATATCGAGACGTCGCCAACTATAGGCGAAAGTGCAGAAATTTTGCCTGTGCGTTTGCGCTGATGACATTATACAGCAGGGTTCTTTATCGTGCCATACCTGCCATGACACGGGACCCTCGTTTATTTTAAGTTCCCATCCGAAAAAAAACCATGACATTCATTCGTAATACCGAGTGCTTGGTGAAAGACAGTCACTACAGTCACTACCCACTTTCAAGTCTTGGGT
>CM056611.1:9688945-9707777 GCA_029721355.1 Tegillarca granosa | reverse complement strand
GCAGGTCAAGTAAGTAATGTTTCATAATTGTAATTATAAAAGTATTAAAAGGGGCATTTTCAAAGCGACACCTTGAGCGGTTTCACAGGAAGCTTTTTAAAGGGCAACCTGCAACAGTGTCGCTGAAAGTATTTTTAAACTGTAGATTCATAATGTGTATTGCATTTATAAGTATTCATACACGGAGTCACGTGGTCATTGGAGCTTGGAGAAATGGGAATTGCACATCTCAAATGACAATATTTTATAAATGCACCACCTGTAACGGTATCACAGGAAGTATTTTAAAAGTGTCACCGATACGGTTTCACAGGAGGTATTTTCAAAGCGTCACCTGTAACGGTTTCACAGAGTCATTTTCAAAGGGCCACCTGTAACTGTTTCACGGGAGACCATTTTCAAAGAATAACAGTAATGTTGGTTACAGAAAGCATTTCCGAAGTGCAACCTATTAATGTATCAGAGGGCGCTACTTATAAAAGAATTACAGAACGTTATAGAGTAGCCATCTATAAAAAGTGCCACCTTCATTGGAAAATCCAAAATCGAATTGCATATTAATAATAAATCATTGTGTAAAATGAGAACAACAAAAAAAAAAAAATAGAATAAAATGAACAGCGCTGAATGTTAAATTTTTCCTTGCAAATGCTTCGGACAATTTTAGCGAATTTGTCGATCGAATCCATTAGAAAAATCTATAAGTTAGATGAAAGGATAAGACCTCAAGCTGATATATTTGGTGAAAAATCCATGTAGCTTAACTTTGTTAACTCTGGCAAATGATTTACGGATCACAGTGCCTACACCGCCTGGGTTCGAATCCCACTCGGGACAGATCCTAGTGTGAGAAAGTTTGTCAGTTCGCTTGCCGAAGGTCGGTGGTTTTCTCCGGGCACTCCGGTTTCCTCCACCATCCCAGAACTGACCGCCTCGAAATAAGTGAAAGAATCTTGACTGGGGTGTAAATCACTATTACTTCACTCCACTCCACTCCACTCCACTCTGGCAAATGATTCTTTAGACCTGAAAATCCAGTTTTTTTAGTTTGTAAGGCCAGAGAGATGTAGCCACTTTTGTATGGAATCCACTAATGTCTATGGAAGACGTTTGAATTCTAAATGTCCGACTTTATGAACACCTCCAATAAAACCGGAAATTGTAAGTTGTTTGAAATCGTTCAAACATTTTCCATGTACTTATCATACTAGATAACATTAGCACAAGAGTTCTTCCCCTTTGCACATGAACGCGCTTTTTTGCTTGGTGGTGTTTCGAATTACTTCGATCGACATGCAGGTTTCATTTACTTCTTTTACTTGAAAAGCTATGAGCGTGTAGCTACCTTTTTCGCGCATTGATTTTATAATGGCCGACTAATGCTTATTAGCAAATGATACATGTACTTTGTTGATGATAAATCCATACATTGGATTTACATTTAAAAATTCTGTTATGAATAAACATTATTATCTTATTTTCCTTTTAACTTGCAAAATTCGCCACTATGAAATGTTGGTTTTTTTTTATTTCTCAGTTCAATTTCTACCTTGAAGTTTAAGCTTTTGTAGGTTTTTATGCATTATCTAAATAATTAATGAACATTTTTGACGCCAAAAAGGCATGCATTTTTTAAAAAAAATATCATAAATAGAAATTTGTTTTAAAAGTATCTACTATCTTGTTTAAGGTAAGTTGGGAGGTTATCACAAAATACTTTTTACTAGAATCTATTTCTTTTTAATTTTCATTAAATGAAAAATAACCTTTCCCAAGTAACCATGTTTACAAGTTTTAACTGATGTTATCAGTTTGGTGTTAAATTTCCGACAAGTGAAGAATATCGGAGTTGATCGAGACCTAATGATCAACAAAGAAAAAAAAAAACCCATTGAAAAGTTAAGTTCATTATTTTACATCAAAAACAAACAAATGAAATCGTGTACCGATTTTACGAAAAGCGGCGATAAACTGTCGACGAACTTTGCATTGGCACGCGACCGACTATGTCGATTTCAAAAATTGATAGCATAGTCAGAAGACAGAAAGACTTCCGGTTGATGTTTTCAAATTTTTCACAATCCTTAAGTTTACAGGTTATTATATTACGTTTTCCCACAGTATTTGGTAACAGAAAGTGTATAAAGATGAATGAAAACGTACTTTAAACATTCATACAATTCAATAGAACAGTTACTCGGTCCAATTATCCGTTTCGAAAGAAATATTAAGATTAGATAGACCTGTTATTATCTCGATTTGAAAAAAGAAGAGACATTTTAACATTGGCAAAGGTAATTAGTTAAAATTTTTCCGCTGTCTTTAAGCGAAATTTAATTTAAATGCTACACCATACCGACACGACACTGCAACAAGTTGAAACTTTATTACTTTCGTCTCTGCTGTTGAATGCCTCTTATCGTCTTCTTTCGATTTCCACTCGGGCGGATTCTAGTGTAAGAAAGTTTATCGGTTAGCTTGCTGAAGGTTATGGCTTCGGGCATTCCGGTTTCCTCCACCACCCCAGAACCGATCGCCTAGATATAAGTAAAGGATTTGAACTGGGGCATAAAACACCATTAATCAACTCAACTCTGTTGTTGCGCCGGGATGCTATCGATTCTTGAACCTACAGCTGTATAGTTTTGACTTGGTATTTGAGTCGAGCCAATCATCAGTGGACCTAATTTAGTTCGCTTTGGCTGGTCTTTGGCTGTGTAACTGGATCGAGTAGTTGCGAAAAAGATGCAATAATGCCGTTGCAGCTTAATCATTAATTTATACATTTGAAATGGGTAGTATCGATTCTGGAACCTTTAAACCGATATGTTCGCCTGGGCTGTAGAGTCGGTAACCATTCCGGAACCTTCAGAGAAATGGTTTCATCTGAGTTGTCAAATCGGTTCGATAACGATTCTTGAACTTTTAAATAAATAATTTCATCTTGGTTGTCGAGCACAGGGGTGGACCTAGAATTTTAAAAGGATTTTTTCATGAAAATTGAGAGCACCTAAGGCTCAAGCCCGGCAAAGGGTCTGGAAGCCGTTAAAGGCCGCCAATGGGTCCAGTGCAGAACTCTGGTGGGGTCCAGGAGAACATTACACATTACAGATGTATTTACTGTATCATTTTTGCTCTCTCTCTCTCTCTCTCTCTCTCTCTCTCTCTCTGTGTTATAAAAGGGCTTTGCAACCCCTGCAACCCCTTCCCCCATTGAATCTGCCAATGGAGCATTCTTAAACCTTCGGATAGCCAACTAAAACAACACTTTTCGTTTTGACATTATGATTAAATCTGGTGGTGTGGTTCGTGAACGATTCTTAATAACTTTTTTTTTTTAATTTTAATGATTTATATGTTATTAGAAAACGTTAATTGCCAAGGTACACTACATAAAGAATGAATTGAAACAGCTGAATAACATGTAAATTCCATGTGACAGAGCGATCGAACGGACTATATCTTCAGGGCCCCAAATATTTTACAAAATCATGGCACTCGAATGGCTTATTAATCTGAAAATTTGATTTAGCAAGAGAGTCAATGCATATGACTGCAGCCCAAACATCGACATCGCTTATTGAATTGTAAAAAAAACTTTTAAAAAATTCTGAAAAAACGTTATACGATACATAACATACACTTTACTTTATTACACAAATAGCTTTACATTTCTATTTAAGCTATACGTTGTAAACTTTGGTTTTTGGGTGATTTTTAATGTCTGAAAAGATGATTAAAAACTTAAATAAGTTTAAATTCTTCTTTATTCTCTGGTCACCCACACAAGAGTGTGACCAACACATTAATTACAATAATATTTCACAATGCAACTAAAATACATAATATGTACATTCATGATAAAAGTAACATAATAAATAGTGCTGTGTGAATGTACTTTTTTTTTCACATATAAATATTTAAATCTCAGCAGTAGGATTAATTTTGAAACCAATCATCATATGAAAATATTAAATAATAATTTAATTTGACTATTTAAGCCTTTAAAAGACTTAAGAATTGTTGGGGGAATTTAGCTCAAATGGAGGGTGCAACTCTTGTTTTAGACCAACAGTATTTAGATAAATAAAAACATAATTTTAAATAAATTAACATAAGAAAACCATGAATCAAAGCAAGACACAGAGAGATTAGCACTTCTCTCTCAATGGGGAATCCCCTTTTTGATTGGCCACTAACATTCGTGACGTCACATGTAAACATTTACACACACTTGTAAATGGAGGGATTTTCCGCATGAAAATACTGGAAATGACAGTAATCGTGACACTTGCTAATGACATGTGAACTTAACAATTTAACTTTGAATTCAGCACTTGAACAGTACATTAATTTAGTACCAAATAAGTGAAAACAATTACTGAATCTGATTTGAAGATGACATACATGTATTTATTATATCGTCGCTTGCTATCGTTAAGATTTTCTAAATAAGTTCGGTTTAAAAAAAAAACAAAACTGAATTGTATATGTTACCTACAAACTAACATACTAGAAAAAACTTGTGTTACGTTATATGCGCTACAGTCAACAAATTTAGCTTAACTTTGCTGATGCCCATGTTTTCGTTTACAGCAAAATAATGCAAAGCGCATGCGTGTAAACTATCACGTAAGAAATCAAAGTACTGAAGTCGTTGAAGACAATTCTGTACTTAATGAAATATTAAACACGCATTTACTAAATTGACATTTGAAACCAAAAGATATAAAACATTGCATGTAAAAATCACATTTTTAAAATTAAATCAATGGTAAATATTTTAAGCAAATGTTATTGAAAATGCAGTTTCAGTAACCAGGGATCTTTAAAGAAAAATCAATCATTGAAAAATAATGGTGCAATCAAAAAATAAAAATTCAGTTTAGTTAAAACAAAAATCATGTCTAATATATGAAAAATAAAACAGTCTAATAAATGAGAACACAATTAAGTAGTAGAAGGCACTCACCTGAAAAGATGATTAAAAACTTAAATAAGTTTAAATTCTTCTTTATTCTCTGGTCACCCACACAAGAGTGACCAGAAAATCGCGAAGAGAAGATTATATTGTACTTTGATGACGTCAAAGGTGAGGCCTTCTAAGAGAATTTGATAATTTACTTATTTTCTGATTGGTCAATTGACTTGGAAAACCCTTAAGGTGACTCTAACACTGACATTGTGCGGTTCAAATAATTTACACAAACTGCCGCTTTATCTGTACTATTCAGAAAATAAGTAAATTATCAAATTCTCTTAGAAGGCCTCACTCTTGTGTGGGTGACCAGAGAATAAAGAAGAATTTAAACTTATTTAAGTTTTTAATCATCTTTTCAGGTGAGTGCCTTCTACTACTTAATTGTGTTCTCATTTATTAGACTGTTTTATTTTTCATATATTAGACATGATTTTTGTTTTAACTAAACTGAATTTTTATTTTTTGATTGCACCATTATTTTTCAATGATTGATTTTTCTTTAAAGATCCCTGGTTACTGAAACTGCATTTTCAATCACATTTGCTTAAAATATTTACCATTGATTTAATTTTAAAAATGTGATTTTTACATGCAATGTTTTATATCTTTTGGTTTCAAATGTCAATTTAGTAAATGCGTGTTTAATATTTCATTAAGTACAGAATTGTCTTCAACGACTTCAGTACTTTGATTTCTTACGTGATAGTTTACACGCATGCGCTTTGCATTATTTTGCTGTAAACGAAAACATGGGCATCAGCAAAGTTAAGCTAAATTTGTTGACTGTAGCGCATATAACGTAACACAAGTTTTTTCTAGTATGTTAGTTTGTAGGTAACATATACAATTCAGTTTTGTTTTTTTTTAAACCGAACTTATTTAGAAAATCTTAACGATAGCAAGCGACGATATAATAAATACATGTATGTCATCTTCAAATCAGATTCAGTAATTGTTTTCACTTATTTGGTACTAAATTAATGTACTGTTCAAGTGCTGAATTCAAAGTTAAATTGTTAAGTTCACATGTCATTAGCAAGGGTCACGATTACTGTCATTTCCAGTATTTTCATGCGGAAAATCCCTCCATTTACAAGTGTGTGTAAATGTTTACATGTGACGTCACGAATGTTAGTGGCCAATCAAAAAGGGGATTCCCCATTGAGAGAGAAGTGCTAATCTCTCTGTGTCTTGCTTTGATTCATGGTTTTCTTATGTTAATTTATTTAAAATTATGTTTTTATTTATCTAAATACTGTTGGTCTAAAACAAGAGTTGCACCCTCCATTTGAGCTAAATTCCCCCAACAATTCTTAAGTCTTTTAAAGGCTTAAATAGTCAAATTAAATTATTATTTAATATTTTCATATGATGATTGGTTTCAAAATTAATCCTACTGCTGAGATTTAAATATTTATATGTGAAAAAAAAAGTACATTCACACAGCACTATTTATTATGTTACTTTTATCATGAATGTACATATTATGTATTTTAGTTGCATTGTGAAATATTATTGTAATTAATGTGTTGGTCACACTCTTGTGTGGGTGACCAGAGAATAAAGAAGAATTTAAACTTATTTAAGTTTTTAATCATCTTTTCAGACATTAAAAATCACCCAAAAATACATGAAATGAATAAATAAATAAATTGTTTGAATAAGCTAGACTTCATTTTTTTCTATGGCCAGCTTTCTATGTCTTTGCAGTAATGTACCTTCTCCTGCTTTTAACGTATTTTTCACAGTTTATATGGTATTGGTAGAAGTTGTTCCCACTACGGATACTTTATACAACGAAGCAAGCTGTTTGAAAATGAATTATTTTTATAGATATTGCAAGCCTGGTTTTATGGTCGTCATCAACATATTGTTGGTAAGTATGAAGTCGCTGTATCCGATGGATATATTTGGCGTTCCATAGTTTCATGTTCTTGCCATTCTCAAATTTTGATTCACACGATGCAAGTGTAGCTAGCTAGACAGGAAGTACTTAATCTTCCGGAACATCCGGCCTCATAATGCTGGTAGAATCACGTGTTTAACTGAATAAGTCAGTCTTCAAAGACTTTACCTTGCTGCAACGTTTGTGATTAGAACATGGACCGTTATGTTTGTTTTGGGCTAAAACGTAGACTTCATACTTTTTTAAACAAAAATTAATTTGTGATCAACTCTGGCGTTAATGAACCAAATGAATTTCAGAAGATTGAAAGGTAATATGTAAGATAATTAATGACAAAAGTTAACAAGACATGAAAATTGACGAAGCGAAAAATACAAATTACAAAATAAAATATAAGCAGAAAAACCAAAATTATATCAAACGTAAAAAAATTAATTAAAAAATGATGAAAATATACGGCTTGCTTCACAGCAATAATAGACGTATCATTTCTTATCCATTTTATTTCGATTTTCTAATCAATCACGGTTTTATACCCTTTGTTTTATCTAAATATTGAATTTGTAAACTTCGCAAATAAAACTGCTGGCAAAGTAGCAAAAAATTGTGACGTCATTCATTACAATTCTCATTTCAATTTTAATATTGGCGAAAAAATAACAAAACTAAAAACAAGCCACGTATTTGGCAAAACAAAAACGATGGGATTTGTTTATGTGTCACATCGTTGAATTTCAATTTTTTTTTTTTTTTTTTTTTTTTTTTTTTTTTTTTTTTTTTTTTTTTTTTTTTTTTGGCCAAATACGTTCTAACAAAGCATGTAGTGAAATTTATCTCCAAATTCCTTGCCAGGCATATTACACAGGTTCTCATTTCTTATAAGTACATTTTTTCATCGACCCATTTCTTTTAAAACTTACTTAAAATAATTTTGTCAACATACATGTATGATAGCAAAAAAAATTGAGACGTCCGACTCATTGCTGAAACAGGAGTACCCATTGTTTATTACAACATGATAAACATTACTATGCATAATGGTTGGATCAAAAGTAATAAAAGCAAAAAATATGTTAAATTTAAATAAAAGAACAGTTATAATTAGAAAGTATAATATCAGGCTCTATAATGACCGAAAAAAACTTTTTGAAATATTGTACAAGCAAAGTAATTAGAACATCGTTTAATATCGACAGCTGGAAAAAAATGATTTTGTTACAATAATGACAATTTTTATAAATGGAAAATCTATATATATTGGACGAAAGCTAAGGATCAAAAGTTATGATGAAATTTCTAAAGTTGTGGAAAATTTATTCAACAATATTCAATACTGGTTAACTTCAGACATTAAGTAATTTATTTATTTTTTTATTTTATTTTTTTTTTATTAGGTCCTAAGATTCAACTAAATCTGTGATCACAAAACAATTATATACATATACAAACATTAAACAGTATTGTTATAAACTTTCATAACTGTGATATTTTTTAAAATAAAATACAAGTCAAAAGTAAGAGTCCTCTGTCCTCAGTTTTAATGACTGTTTTATAAAGGAACCTACTATGAAACAATTTATAAGATTTTTGCATGATTTTATACACAGGTAAATAATCTGCGGATAAACAACGTATGACAACCTCTGAAAACAAAATGGAATTCAATATGGGTCGAAAAATTAGAAATATTTTTATCTGAAGAATAATGTCTCCAATAGCAAGTATGTCCTCCGTGGGCTCGGAAAACAGCGTCGCGTAGTTTTGGGATGGACCGGATCAAGCGGTGAATCGTGTCTTTGGGATTTTAGACCATTCCTCAAGTAGCGCAGCTGTTAGGTCATGTTAATTAGCCGGAAGTTGCGGGCGTTTTGAATTGCGTTCTTGCTGGATGTCACAAACATGCTTTATTGGGTTCAAGTCAGCAGATCGACTAGGCTAACCAATTCGTTTAATAGTCTCATCTCGAAGATACTGATCCACACTCTTGTTCGTTGATGCCGGGCGTTACCATACGCCATACATGACTTCTACCGTCGTGAAAGTCAATAAAAAATTCAGATTCATCCGTGAAAAGGATAGGATTCTCCTGATGCAGTTGCCAATTTCGGTAATCATTTACCCTTACGATGACGTGATATCAGAACAGTACGAACAGCTAGCTTGTTGGTACTTAGAATAGAAATAAGTTTCTCACTGTTTGACAAGAAATCCGCCTTCCGATAGCTTGTCTGAACCGATTGTTTAACTGTGCAGCATATTCAAACTTCGCCGAGCCAAGTTACCTAGAAAATGGTCCTGTCGGTCTGTAGTTGCTTTTGGTCGACCAGAACGTGACGACCTTTCTGTGAAATTACCAATGTGCTGTAATCGATTCAACAGCCGTGAAACATTAATTTGTAACAAAATAAAATATTGTGCAACTGTCCTTTGCAACATGTCCAGATTGCAACATTCCAACTGCCTGTGCATTCCCATGCAGTTGCAGGCAGATTGCGTCGCATACTGGTTAAATGAATAAAAAGGTTCACAGATGCCAAATCCTTGTATAATACGGAGACATTAAGATGTCATAATCATTTGGTAAACATTATATAATATTTCTATAAAAAAAATTATCCTCTATTCATTATTTTCAACTGTTTGGCTTATTTATTTTCTATGTATCAAACTTTTCGGTCTTAGTGTCACTGATGAGGATAGAATTTCCAATATATGCACATCTGGCACATCAAAATTTAACTGGTATTTGTATTATATATTTACTTCATTGTCCAGTATACAGTAAATTAAGGAGAATATGGTATATTGGTCGGTTTTTTTTTTTTTTTTTTTTTTTTTTTTTTTTTTGAAAAATCTAATAAGATAAATACGATTTGTATTAATTGATAAATTAATTAATTAACTAATTAATCAGTTTTGCTCTTGGTCAATCTGATTATTTTTGTGACCAAATTTGGATCCAAATGAATTTTAGCGTTTTATTACAATTAAAACGTGTTTTATACGTGTTATTCACCACGATTCGAAACAATGTCTACTACACAGCACCTAGCTTTGTATGGCAAAACCGCTATTAGAAACTAGGTAATTTAATTTCCCTGCAAATGAATCCCAACATCAAACTCTACAATAATATTGAAGTCGATTTTCCGGATCATTTACACTGTAGTAATAAGCCTTTGAAATGCCAGAACACAGAACATGTTCGACTTCTAATGTCATCCAAAAGCTAAATTAATGGCAAAATTAATTACTAATGCCTTCTGTCTGATGTGTCTAATATGGCGATTTAGATCTATCGGATTAATTCAAGATTATTATCCGAAAGAAACATTTCCATTACGCCGCGGAATATTACATTTCTTGGAATAATAGAAATATATTCGATACGGATTTCAAACCAGCATGGCCAAATTAATGAAGAAATGCAAAAATCCTGTCTTTATTGTAAAGTTCACAAAGATTCATAAACGGAATCGAGCAAGATTTAATGAATTAAGTTCGCGTAATTATAAACAGCGTGACGTCTGCTGATCGCCATCTTTGTCATTAACTGTCGTCTGTAACTTGATTGCTGTCAGTATACATCCGGTTTTCTTTGAGCGCGTGTCACTAATTACAGGAACCGGGAAATACGGAAAATACATTTTATTCAATTGATTTCTAATGTGAATAAATTGCCTTTAATCGAAAAAATAAGCCAATGCATGAACTTTCAGTGAAACTTGTGTGTTGCCATTTCAGAAGGGTAAACTTGGCAATGGCAGGAAGCCACGGCAGTGTTAAGAAATATTCACAAAATTTTTGAACAGATTTTAACTGACTTTGTACAAAAATCTGACAGTAGGTACTTTGTTTGAGTCAATTTTTGTTCGTCGCAAAGTAGAATTCAAACACAATAATGGCTAAAAATATAAATAACTAAAAGTAGGACATAATACGGATATACATGTGTACATGTATTATTATTTTTTTTATTATTATTTTTATTATTATTATTATTATTATTATTATTATTATTATTATTATTAACATGTATTATTATGGGGCCTCGATCGCCGAATGCCTAAAGTTTGCTTTGGGATCAAAGAGCCTCTTACTTTGCTTGTTGAAGGTCGCTGGTGTTTTAGGGGCACTCAAGAATTCTCTGTCAACCTAGAACTTACCGCCTCGATAAAAGAAAACAATCTTGATCGGAGTTTTAAACATCTTTAAACACCTATACACCTCCCCTCCATTGTACTCAGATAAAAACCGTAACATGTGCATCTAAAATATCTACTTGGAAAAGAGGGGAGGGAAAGAGGGACGCGTTAAAGAGTTTAGTAATGGTGTTTAACGTTCCAGTCAAGAATATTTCACTTATATCGAGACGTCGCCAGCTATAGGCGAAAGTGCAGGAACTTTGCTTGTGCGTTGCGCTGATGGTATTATACAGCAGGGTTCTTTATCGTGCCATGCCTACCGTGACACGGTAGCCGGACGAGTTAAAGAAATTTGGAAAATATTCATAGTTGATAGTTCTTTGAGTTTGGAATAGAAATACGAAAAAAAATATGTGAAGTGCATTTTAGGTCGTCATTTATTAAATGTATTTCACAGTGCTTCTGTTAAAAATTATCAGAATTTAGAATTTTTCAAAGACCGTTTTTGTAATGTTGTTTACTGTGACGTCGCATCAACAATGTTTCAGCTATTCGCGACGAAAGCAATGTTATCTATCTCTATAGATTAATCTTAGAACAAGTTCGTGTATGCGTGAGGTGTGCATTTTGTATTGTGGTCTGTTGTGTTCTAACGCGCACTCAGGGCGACCTCTTGGTAAGGTGCTAGCCCACCGTGTCAGTGTGCCGCAGACAAGCATACACCCACTCAGTCCATTATCCTGTCACCTGGTCAACCAGTCGAATTTTCTATCCTGTTAACGCAAAGCGCCCGGTTAAGAAACAATATCTCCAATTTTAAATAAAGTCTTAAATATGACCTTACCGGGGTTCGAACTCACGACCTGCCGCTCTCGAGGAATTTTTCAAAGAAACAATTAGCGTAAATAAATAATGATAATGGTTTAATTAAAGTAATATAGGCCAATAGAAGTAAAATAAACATTCCAGAAATCCCCTTGTTCTCAGAAAGGTAATTATTGATTAAATTTTGTAATCATGGCATACGTGATGCAATGCTCTTTTAAAACTTGCGCTGCGCTAGGGATAAAATTCATTAACTTGATAAGATCATCGCTTTTGAGTGTTTTAAATCAAAGAACTATTGACGTAATTCCCTGTTTAAATCAAGTTCAGAATGCTCGTATATTATGCATTTTTAATCAAAAAGCCGATTGTCAGGAAATAGTTGCGTAATTGAATAAAAATGAATAAATCATTCGCCAGCCCAACAATGGCTACATAGTAGTTGCTTAGTTACCAATAGCCCCAGGCAAAATGTCCAAACTAATATTTGCAGTGTTATATAAAAAATGTAATAAATTCCATCCTATATCTGATGATTTAAAATTTTGAGAAATATCCTCCTTTTCTTCAACCACTGCGGTAGCTCAGTTGGTAGAGTGCTCGCTCCGTAAGTGGGAGGTCGTGGGTTCGAACCCCGGCCGGGTCTGACCCAAGACTTGAAAGTGGGTAGTGACTGTTCTTTCGCCAAGCACTCGGCATTACGAAATGAAAGTCACGGTTCTTTCGGATGGGAACTTAAAATAAACGAGGTCCCGTGTCATGGCAGGCATGGCACGATAAAGAACCCTGCTGTATAATGCCATCAGCGCAACGCACAGGCAAAATTTCTGCACTTTCGCCTATAGCTGGCGACGTCTCGATATAAGTGAAATATTCTTGACTGGGACGTTAAACACCATTACTCACTCACTCACTCCTTTTCTTCAGTTTTATGGCTTGGGAAGTACAACCAGTTCGTTTGTATTAATGCGTACATGTATTTTAGATAATCACGAACACATTCGGTTTCATTGGCGAAGATTCATCTAGTTGCCTTATATGAATGCGAACATGTATTTCAGTATATCATGTAAAATTTTTGTTTCATTAAAGATGTTTATCCGGTTGGTTTATATTGATACGTGCAAGTAATTAAGCTGATCGTGTATCATTTCGATTTCCTGGGAGATTTTCAACCCGTTGGTTTCATGAAGACATACATTTAGTTCATTTCATTGTGTTAAATTTCGGATTCAATGGAGATGTTCATCCGACTGGTTAGTATGAATGCGTACATTTATTTCAGCTGACCGTTTACTTTTTCAGTTGTATTGCAAACGTTCATTCGATTGGTTTATATAAATGCATGCATATATTTCAGCTGATCTTGTACAAATTCCGTTTCATCGGAGATATTTATCCAGTTGGTTTATAAGAGTGCGTACATGTATTTTAGCTTATCGTGTGCTATTTCAGTTGACCAATATAAAATCGTAAATGCATTTCACTTTGAATGTAACAAGTTTGGATGGTCATCACATATGTGTTATCGATTAGTTTGGTTTAAAAAGTTCTTTATGATTGGTTGGTTTAAACTTGCTTTCCGTCACATCAGCAATTTTTGTAATAGATACTAGTATAAGTTTGACAACAAAGAAAAAATTGACTTTCCGACGACGAAAATCGACCTAAACAAAGTTCGGATAATCGTGACAACCCAAATTTTTTTTTTTTTTTTTTTTTTTTTTTTTTTTTTTTTTTTTTTTTTTTTTTTTTAATGTCAAGAATTAATCTAAACACAAGTTCGATTAAATTCACGTCAATTTGTGCAAGTGTTGCTGATCAACTCTGTACTAGTGCACACTGTAGAGTGACTTTAAGAGTGTTAGTGCACTCGCAAGTAATGCAGACAAACGTTGAAGACCACTCTATCCATTGTATTGGTGCTGAGTTAACCAGACATGGCTTGCGACAAGTAAAACCCTTTCTCGATTTCGGTCAACCGGAGTCGTTCCCACAGCGGTCAGATGCCTTGGTTCTGAATATCCACGCATAAGCCACTCCGTCACATTGTCGCAGTTCTACACATGCTTTGCCATTGCACTTGCACACAACACGACAAAAGGACCTATTGCATAATTTAGAAAATGTATTAAAAAGGGAAAATTAAGAGTTGAGTTGAGTTGAGTAATGGTGTTTAACGTCCCAGTCAAGAATATTTCACTTATATCGAGACGTCGCCAACTATAGGCTAAAGTGCATAAATTTTGCCTGTGCGTTGCGCCATACCTGCCATGACACGGGACCTCGTTTATTTTAAGTTCCCATCCGAAAAAACCATGACATTCATTTCGTAATGCCGAGTGCTTGGTGAAAGAACAGTCACTACAGTCACTACCCACTTTCAAGTCTTGGGTTAGACCCGACCGGGGTTCGAACCCTTGACCTTCAACTTACGGAGCGAGCACTCTACCAACCGAGCTACCGCAGTGGCCTAGGGAAAATTAAGGACGAATTATAAAAATCAAACAATATTGTGAAAGTTTGTATGAAAATCCAATTTAAAAAAGAAATATGATCATCATATGTGGGTGTTTTAAATAAATATCTACGTTGTCGAATTTTTTAACCGATTTTTTCATTCTGTAAAGAATTACATAATCATTGGAAAAAGACTTAACATAACGTGAGCTTCACAATGGTTGTACGGGGGTTGTTAAGTTTTCAGTGACCCTATTTGGCACAACGCCCACGTAGGCGTGTGAAACCAGAATTCTTCCCGTTTCGATTTTATTGACTTTTTTCTCTGTTATCTAAAAGTTCTAAATCTTTATTTAAACTTTTGTTACATACATGTTTTACCCAGTGATTTTAAAGTGATATCAGTGCAATATATTGTTTTATTGGAGTTAATATTTTAGCCAGTCACTGTCAAATCTTCAATGAAGTCGTCGATTCATTTCATAGGAAAAAAATAGATGTTTTACCCAATGATTCAAAATTATGGAAATACCAGAGGAATTTATTGTTTTATTAGAGTTTTATAATTTAGTCAGTCACTGTCAAATCTTCAATGAAGCCGTCGATACATTTCATAGGAAGAAACTAGATATTCAGGGTGACCTTTCGTTAAGGTGCCAGCTCACCGCATACTAAGCATACAACTACCCCAGTCACATTATCCTGGCACCAGTCAGGGTGAAGCAGTCAATATTCTGTCTCCTTAATAAACGCCGGGTAAGAAAGCAGTATCTCAAATTTAAAGTATTATTTTGCCCGGGTTCGAATCCATACTTCTTGCTCTCAAGGCAGTTGCTCTACCACTGAGGCGGTCTATAATTTGAACTGTAAGCAAACAAATAACTAAGTTTTCTTGACTTATAAACTTGTCTGAACGTAAAGCACAATAGCGATATTACCAAGCAGATGAATGCTTTTGTCATGTGTTGATTTTGAATTTCTGTCATAATTTTATAAATAAATACAATAAAAAATGCATTAAACAATAAAATTCAAAAAAGCATTATGAAATTCCTCTTGAAATAATGCTTCCAAAATAGGCACTTGACAACCGAATACATTATTTTAATAGAAATTTAAAATCAGCACATGATAACCGTATACATTATTTTAATAGAAATTAAAAATTAGCACATGACAAGCAAATGCATTATTTTAATAAAAATTCAAAATCATCACTCGACAAGCGAATGCCGCATTATTTTAATAGAAATTCAAAATCAGCACATGACATCTGAATGCATTATTTAAGTAGAAATTCAGAATCAGCATATGACAACCGAATGCATTATTAATTGAAATTCAAAATCAGAACATGACAACCGAATGCATCATTTTAATAGAAATTCAAAATCAGCATATGACAACCGAATGCATTATTTTAATAGAAATTCAAAATCAGCATATGACAACCGAATGCATTATTTTAATAGAAATTCAAAATCAGCATATGACAACCGAATGCATTATTTTAAAAGAGATTCAAAATCAGCACATGACAAGCGAATGCGTTATTTCAATAGAGATTCAAAATCAAACATGACAACCGAACGCGTTATTTTAATAGAAATTAAAAATCAACACATGACAACAGAATGCATCTTTTTAATAGAAATTAAAAATCAGCACATGACAACCGAATGCATTTTTTTAATAGACATTCAACATCAGCACATGACAAGCGAGTGCATCATTTTAATAGAAATTCAAAATCAGCACATGACAAGCGAGTGCATCATTTTAATAGAAATTCAAAATCAGCACATGAAATTTTATTTAAACGAAGAAACAAATGGAGAATCATATGTACATGTAGTTATTTTAAAAATGAACTAATTTCATTTAAATCAAACTTGAAGTTATGGGAAATGGTCCTTTTTTAATAATTGAATTCCATTAGAGTTTAAAAATAACACATCCATCGCAATAGAAATTAAATTTAAACTACACATACATGGATTTTATTTAGGATTTGACAGCTGATATTGTCAATTAAAGTCCTATCTTAAGTAAGAGTACAATATAATTACATGTATAATTGAATAATTACGAAATAGCATGCAGAATAATTATAACATACATATTTACGGACTATACTATTTTATTATTTATAACAACGTAAATTAGGCCTTAGTAACTGTGCAACAAAATGCAACATATTTTACAAAAAAAAAGAGAAAAAAAGAAGAAGCAGAAAAATTACTATTATTATTATTATCATTATTTTTATTATTATCATTATTATAATGATAATAATAAGATGATGATGATGGTGGTGGTGGTTTTGATGATGGTAGTGGTGGTGGTGGTGGTGGTGATGATGGTGGTTTTGATGATGGTAGTGGTGGTGGTGGTGGTGGTGGTGATGATGGTGGTGGTGGTGATGATGATGATTATGGTGGTGGTGGTGGTGGTGATGATGATGGTGGTGGTGGTGGTGATGGTGATGGTGGTGGTGGTGATGGTAGTGGTGGTGGTGGTGGTGGTGATGGTGGTGGTGGTGGTGGTGGTGGTGATGGTGATGGTGGTGGTGGTGATGGTAGTGGTGGTGGTGGTGGTGGTGGTGGTGATGGTGATGGTGGTGGTGATGGTGATGATGGTGGTGGTGGTGGTGGTGATGGTAGTGGTAGTGGTGGTGGTGGTGGTGGTGGTGGTGGTGATGGTGATGATGGTGGTGGTGGTGGTGGTGATGGTGATGGTGGTGGTGGTGATGGTAGTGGTGGTGGTGGTGGTGGTGGTGGTGGTGGTGGTGGTGGTGATGGTTGTGGTGGTGGTGGTGGTGTTGATGGTGATGGTGGTGGTGGTGATGGTAGTGGTGGTGGTGATGGTGATGATGATGGTGGTGGTGGTGGTGGTAATGAACGGGATATTACCATTGCATTTTCTACCAAATATTTACCCCCAAAACAAAATACATAACAAAAGAAACGCGTTGCATCTACAATAATGAAATCATTGTTTAAAATAAAAAGAACTGCTAATAATAAACGATTGAGAAAATAAAAAGAAAATTGTGGCAAAAAATGTAAAAAAAAAAAAAAAAAAAGAACAATAAAACATAAAGGAAAGAGAGAAATATATGTACAAAAAGAGTGACAACAGATTGCATGTTTGTTAGAAGTAGAAGAATAAGGAGAAGGAGAAGGAGAAAGGGGATCCGGAGGAGACGACGACGAAGAAGAAGAATGAAAAGGGGATGGATGAGGAGACGACGACGAAGAAGAAGAAGAATGAGCAGGGGGAGAAGGGGATGAAGGAGGGGATGACAACGAAGAAGAAGAATGTGAAGGGGATGAAAGAGACGACGACAACGAAAAAGAAGAATGAGCAGGGGGAGAAGGGGATGAAGGAGGAGACGACGACAACGAAGAAAAAGAATGAGCAGAGGGAGAAGGGGATGAATGAGGTGACGACGACAACGAAGAAGAAGAATGAGAAGGGGGTGAAGGAGGGGACGACGACAACGAAGAATAAGAATGAGCAGGGGGAGAAGGGGATGAAGGAGGGGACGACGACAACGAAGAAGAAGAAGAAGAGAAGGGGATGAAGGAGGAGACGACGACAACGAAGAAGAAGAATGAGCAGGGGGAGAAGGGGATGAAGGAGGAGACGACGACAACGAAGAAGAAGAATGAGAAGGGGATGAAGGAGGGGACGACGACAACGAAGAAGAAGAAGAGAAGGAGATGAAGGAAGGGACGACGACAACGAATAAGAAGAATGAGGAGGAGAGGAGACAAGAGAGTTTGAGAGAGTTATATTGCCATGTTAAAACAAATTAAAAATTTTACTTAAAGAAATATTCAAAATTCAGCAAATTACAATTCACATGCAAATGTGTACAAAAGAAAGCGAATCGACTGGAATTACAAGGTTTAAGTCTGACGATAATCCTTGTCGTTTGGGGTATCATCGCTGCACTGCGTCAAATATTTATTTTATTTTATTTTATTTTATTTTATTTTATTTTATTTTATTTTTTATTTTATTTTATTTCATTTCATTTCATTTCATTTCATTTCATTTTTTATTTTATTTTATTTTATTTTATTTTATTTTATTTTATTTTATTTTATTTTATTTTATTTTATTTTATTTTAATTTATTTTATTTTATTTTATTTTATATCAATTTATTAAGATAAGATCAGATAAGATAAACGATTTATTTATTTATTTATTTTTTTTTTTTTAATTTATTTATTTATCTTTAAAGAATTACAAGAATTGTCGGATTTTTACTTTGCTTATTTGATTGCAATAATAATAATTATAATAATAATAATAATAATAATATTGTCATATACCACTTTTTTAATTTAATCATAAAAAATACATGTGGTATATGACAATATTGTCGGTGTTTCTGATACATTTTTAACTTTTAATTGTTGTTTTGAATGCAATTATTAATTGCGATTTTACATATGTATTTACACTAAATTATCTATAGTTAATTCTGGAAAAGATAAAAATA
>CM056611.1:9680729-9688845 GCA_029721355.1 Tegillarca granosa | reverse complement strand
TAAAAATAGTATCATTTTATCTAGTGATAGTTCAACTGAACACATCTAGTTTTAATATAGGAATAGTCTTTATTTCATTTATTCAATATGACCGAAAAATTTAAATCTATATCAAAAGGAAAGTCAAGTAAGTTTTATTTATTTATTTATTTATTTATTTATTTTTTTTTATTTATTTATTTATTTATTTATTTTCTTATTCTCATTCTCAATTACAATCATGTAAAAAAAACGACAAAAATATTAGCTTTTTTGTTGAATTTTCAAAACAGAATGATTCGAGGACATCAAAAGTAAACCTCAAACATCAAATACACCAAGGACACGCAATAAATCCCGGAATATCTTAACTAGCCATTGTTTTTGACTTCATTTATTGGCAAGAAAAAATCCGGAAAAGTAACAGGATCTCGCACAATTGACATTCAATCATCAACACCGTAAGGTGTTAAAATGCAATAATGTTGCTCATTTCACTCTTTCGATATTGTATATACACAAAATAGTATTGATTTCTGATAATATACCGGTGCGTTGACAAATAATTATTTCGATTCAACCTTTGATCTTGTATTTAATGACATTTTTTATTATGTAGTGATACAAGCGTGCAGGAAAATAAATGATTTTTCCGATCCGGGCCTGCTACACAATTCTCATTCCTAATTTTTACCATTCACGGTTCCATGGTAGATTTTACAATCAACATCATGTGGTACTTGTGATCTCATGTTTAATAACTTCACGTTTCCATAGTAGATTTACAATCACTTGTGATCTCTGGTTTTAATAACTTACACATTTATAATTGCCCCAGTAGTTAAAATTTTATTTCTTCATTAATTAAATACCAGCAGAAACATCAATAAAACGATTTGCATTAAAGTGTGTAATTTAGAACCCACTTGTCTTGGATTTATAGATTCTGAAATCTAACCATAATTAGGTTTTAGCCATTCAAAATCAATGTTCAAGTCATCGGTAGATGTTTCAAGGTCATTTTGATTACATTTCCGGCCTTTCGTTTCCCAATAAAACACCAGGTGGTGTCATGTGGACTTCTCGTTACAAATCGATCCTTGATTCGTTATCCGTTTTGTGCATAACGTTATGTATGTTTCATTAGAATTTTAAAGAGAACAAAATGCATTTTGTGTGGTCAATCAAGGTATGAAACAAAGCACGTGTTTACACGTGAGTTGTTTATATGCATGATTACGTTATTTTGTTTTTATTTTGATGCACGTACGATTATTTTGGTTTTTATAATGTTATTTGAATATTTCATGTGATGTACATAGATTTAAAGAAAGCTTTTGAATCCGTCTGTCATCTTTTGATAAAACCTGATTTTAATTGATAAGCTTGAAATGCACATAGCATTTGTGTTTAATTTCCATAATTTGGTTAACTTTTTATTTTAAACCTTTGCTTATTCCTCGTCTTTTCTCTCCTTTCAGAACTGGCAAAAACATTGAAAAAGCACAACATGTTCCGATGGTTAAAGGATCGTAAAAAGCAAAAGGGTTCACGGAAAAAGACTGATGATGAATACGGGTTCCGATCTCATAATGGAAGTGATAGTTCAGATTACGGGTTTAACGACAGATTTCATGGTCAGTTTCATCCGGGCTTTAAAGATATAAAGCCATTGGATGATGCTGCTTATCATATTTACGAAGAAATCCTAGATCTTCCGAATGCATTAGACTCGCCAAATTCAGACGCTAATCGAACACATACTAGTCAATCTCAATCTCTTGCGAAACAGATAGTGGAAGGGCCGTACATGGTTGTTCCTATTGTTTTAAATGACTATTCCAGTGACGTTTCGCGGGAATATGCGGGTGGAAATGCACAGGAAAAGTGTGACGCTTGTGGGGAGTTCAGTTCTTGTGCACGCCTATGCAATTGTGAACATTCAAGAGTATTAAACGAAGGTAATTACAGTCCTCCATGGGATAGCAGTGACGAAGCGTCAGTGTTGTCACGGTTACCGAAATCAAATGATTGTGAGGACTTTAAACACTTTCAAAATTTTGTTACCAAGAACAGACATAGTGAGGCGGCAGATGCCTATCTTTCATCCGATAAAAGTGATAGTAGTCGGTCTAGTCGATCCTCATATAGTTCAAGGTCATTCAGTCAGAGTTCAAGATCAAATTCAGAAACGGATTATAACGACACCTGTTGTGAATATGATATGAGTACATCCGGTGAAAGTGACATTTCCGAAGGAGGAACTTATAAAATGTGTTTAGAAAAAGTACAACAAAATTTATTATTAAAACATCAGGTTAGGAATATCATCAAAACTCTTTCAACGACAGAAGATTCAATAGGCGAAGAAAGTTCGACAATCACAACAGATGCCGAATCTATAAGTTCAAGGTCAAGACCATCGTCTGCTCCTAATGTAAATAACCTTTTTGACCCGGAAGTGTTCATTGAAAAATCAGAGTCTGACGACAGTAGTGGATATTATGAGTGTTCAGATGATCTTCCACAAGGACGTGAAAACATTAAACCAAGACTCCAACATACAAAACACAGATCTCATTTAAAGAAATTAAAAAATTATCCCGAAAAAAGTCAGTCATGTGGTGGTGCAATACAGGAAGATACTGAAATGTATCTTCTACCAACAACCAAGAAAGACTCCGAATATAATACCTCAAAAATGCAGAGAAAGCCTTTACTTCCGCCAAAAAGTGCCGCAATTTATCACGATCCTAGCCGATCTAAAAATGGTAGCAACAACCGTCTTCTCAGTGACCTAATCCGAATGAACTATGAAAAACAGCATATGGTTCGTGTGTGACTGAAAAAAGTGCAAATTTAAATTATCGCATATGAATGTAACACAGCATAATTCCTATTTATTGGAATCAAAACAGTTCAAATTTTGCAAATCGTTTGTGTGAATGAGAAGCTATTCAATTGTGGAATTTATGTATTGCTTGAATGGTTTATTAAATATAGAATTCCAATTCTTTGACGTTTATCAGCATGTATTCGGTTATGGCTCAAAAGACATGTTAAATATATAACGGTTTTGACATGTGATACTATTGATTTTTTAAAATAAAATAATGCATTTTTCAAATATAAAAATTCAAAAGTAACACATGACAGTTTTTAAATTTTAAACGCACACAAGCCTGTATGAAAGAAATTTGTAAAGGTTGAATATTTGAAAAAAAAATCTGGCTATTTAGATATCAAATATACCTAGACTGAAAGATATATAAAAGGTTGAAAATTTGAAATTAAATTTTGATTAAAACTCGTCGCTGATAAAAGATTTAAAATGTTCAAACATTCGTATTTATCAGGTATTAAGTTAAAATTTTCAGTTGGAAGCGTTAATATTTACTTTTTAAGATTTATATCTGGGTTCGGTAAAAAGTAAACAAAGTTGTGTAAACAAGATAAAATTCTTATCATATAGCAGTCTTATCTCGGGATATCTCCTGCCAAAATTTACATATCACGGAGAGATTTAAGATGATCGCTTTAAAATAAAACAAGTACCATGCTTGTTTTAAAATAAAATTTTTACACCTTTAAATTAATTTTCTGGAATGTACAAATAACAAAATCTTTAAAAAGAATCTTTGTTAAATTCAAATGGTGCATTTTAAAAATGCAATTTCACCTGTTAAATGTACATGTGTGTTACACAATACGAAATTGAAAGTTCAACTTTCTTATGCTAAAATATTAAAAGTACAATGTGTGTGTGTGTGTGTGTGTGTGTGTGTGTGTGTGTGTGTGTGTGTTCATTATTGTTATTTTTTGTTACCTATTGATTTGTTGGGTCAAACCCTAATGTGAAATATATTTATGACACAATAATAAAAAAAATTGAATTTAAAAAAAAATTGTAGTTTTGTAAATTGACTTCATAAGCAAAAATGCTTCTTATCAAGCTCAATTAATCTATAGTAAGTAATTTGACTTTTTACAACCAAGTCAAGCAATTTTCACTTTAATGTAGGCGGACAGTTTTTGGTACGGTGGAGAAAACCAGAGTACCAGAGATAATTTGCCCATATTCGAGAGAGAATTGGAAAAAAAATTCTCGTGACAGGGTTGGACCGAGCGGCTTTTGGATCTTTGTACAGGCGATGAGAAAAGCTAAATCAGTAAGCCGTCTCTTTGGACCAATCAATAAGCTGTCTCTTTGGACCACTTGGCCACTGAGGTACCCGTGTTCAGATTCAATAGGTTACATCTTAAAATTCTTAAATATTATAGAATAGCAACATCTCAGTCAAGAATTTAAATTATTTATTTATTTATTTATTGTCATATACACTAATTAGGGTCGAGCCTGTAAATAAAATACAAAGCTTTTAGTATGAATATAGACAAAAAAAAAAAACAGGTGCGAATACATTAACACCATGACATCTATCATATACAGATTCATTCCTAAGTCAAAGCCACTTTATAATAAAGAAACCAGTAAGGTACAAGTGTTCTTTATCTGGGTTCAAAAGATAAGTTAATTTTTAGAGCCCGAGTAACTAATAAAATCAGAAAAAAAAATCTTTTTTAGAAATAGAGACAAATAAATTTGTTTGTTCATATTAGTGAGTAGATCATTAAAGAAAAAAAATGACACCCTATTTTCCATTATCTGGCAGTTGTGTGACACAATCTGTTTTGCCTTGGTATGTTTTTGAATCTTCTCTCCAGACAATGGTCACTTACTCTAAATTTTGTTAAATGTTGTCTGTAATTAGTAGAATTAGTGTGCTGTAAATAGTTAATCGTTTGGTAGACTGCTTTGACATTTTTGAACTGGTATCAGTATTTTACATCACTTAAATATTGCCATCAATGTTTGCAAGCAACGCACTCGCACCTTGCCACATGAGATTATTTTGTCACGTGCTACCATTGTTATGGAAGTAATCATTTGCTGCATTTCTCAACCCAGGCTACATACATTTTGTCAACCCTTCCCGTTGAATGTTTATGGAGTAATGTTCTGACAATTGTCATTTTTTGCAAGGTGGTGTGTTGCTTCTTTTTTAGAGCTTAGATACACCCGTAAAGAAGTTAGTTTTTGAAGTGTATTGTGTCACAACCGTCAGAATTAGCTTACAACGGTATACGTTTTATTAATTTTGCATTGAATTGATTTTTTTTTTTTA
Source organism: Tegillarca granosa (assembly GCA_029721355.1). Taxonomy (NCBI): domain Eukaryota; kingdom Metazoa; phylum Mollusca; class Bivalvia; order Arcoida; family Arcidae; genus Tegillarca; species Tegillarca granosa. The sequence goes on along the minus strand of CM056611.1, from coordinate 9,683,680 downwards.
CCATACTTTAGCCTGTATCAAGGCGTTAGTTTTCATATGGCGGTGAAACCAAGAAATTTGGCAAGCCTTTCCAAACTTAAGATCTGCAAGGTTGGGATTTGAACGTAAGTGTTTAAGGACACCTTAATTCGTAAATCGAGATTCAAAACATATCTCATTTGTAACAAACACGAAGGAGTAGAGTAGAGTAATGGTGTTTAACGTCCAGGCAAGATCTTTTCACTTATATCGAGCCGGTCATTTCTGGGATGGTGGAGGAAACCGAAGTGTCCAGAGTAAACGACCGACCTTTGGCAAGCGAAACTGACAATCTTCCTCATAATAGGATTTGTCCGAGCGGAATTCGAACCTTGGCGGTGTGTGGCGCTATGATTCGCTAAGCGCCCGCGTTAGACCACTCGGCTACCGAGGTGCTATTGAGTAAGAAAGAGGTAAAATGTATTTATCTATAAGCATGTAATATATTGAATGCATTATTGCTTTTAAATAATTGCCATGTGGCAATTTTGAATTGTATTATTTTATAAAAATTCAAAACCGCACATGATAAATATATCAATACCACACACGGTGTCACTGGGAATTCTTCCTGGTCCATTTGTTCTGCAGTTTTAAAAATTTGTAAGGCGTTTTATAATCATTTCCTTTAGTGAAAATAAAATCTTGCTTTGATTCAAAACAAGTGACTTTTCAAGGAAATGATAAATAGTACAACAAAAACCTGTAAGAGATGTAAAATTGAGCTCAGAGTATGTTAGTATTTTAAATGATATTATCATGTACCACTTTTGAATATTATAAATAATACATTCAAAATGATACATGACAATATGAATTATTCAAAAATAGCACATAAAATTGATTTTACTTTTTTAATATAATTTTCATGAAATTTGAAACTTAACATATGGCTGACTTTTTTATTTCATGATTATTTTATTTATTTATTTATTTATTTATTTTAATTTTTTTCATTTATTTATATTTTTTAAAATTAAGAATTACTCCCAAAGGGTGTACTGATGGCTTACTTAGTCACACCTTATGTTCATTAAAAAGAAAAATGTTATCATACAGTTCACCCTCCCCCCCCCCCCCGGGGGATTGGATGAAAGTGGGGTTAAAAATTCAATCAGTTTCGATATCTCTATCAAGCAAAAATTATCACAAAGATTATTGCGCAACAACAAATTTTTTAAAATTCTTTTTTTATAAGAAACATCAAAAGAAATTATTTACTGATAATTAATATCAGCAGATCGTGACCTTGGGGTCAAATATGATTAAAATATTTTTATCGCTATTGGCAAACACAATGAGGTTCAAAGATTTTTCATAATCCAAGCTTCCAGCTAAAATGGACCCTAGCACAATTCCACCTTTGAACATCTGTTTTATTTATTTATTTACTCGTTTTTTATTTATTGTCAAATGATTATATTTAAAGATTTTATCGAAATGAGGAAAGTATATCAAAATTGATATCAGATTCTACCTTGAAAATTTGATAAAAAAAATCGATGTATAAGAAAATCTGAATTTGAAACCGCAAATTTAAATTGAAAACAATGTAAATACGATTAGTGTTACATTGTGTGAAATAGTTATATAAATGTATTGCATTTCGCCCCCTCTGAGTTCGAGTTGGTATAATTTTATAATGGGGAATTAGCATGCGGTTTGAGTTTACCTTTCAACTCACACGAGAGAGAGAGAGAGAGAGAGAGAGAGAGAGAGAGAGAGAGAGAGAGAGAGAGAGAGAGAGAGAGAGAGAAGTGTGTGTTAAGCAAAAAAGGAAAACGAAGTTGGAAATCCCCTTGCAGGACCCCAAAGATTGAACGTAAAAATGCATTGCACGATCCTCTTTAAACATCTAATGCAAGCAAATTCAAATTTAATAACGATAAATCAAATTGTTAACTAAATTGTTCTCATTAAAATCTAATCTAAACGTTGTGAATACGTATAAAAGCCTTTGATAAAAGTCGATGATAATTTATCAAAATAGATCCATTTTCTCTTCTTTTGAAATTTATAATTTTTTTAAAACATGTATTATGCATCTTTTGAATTCATGTACTTCAACTTCAGTGAATTCTTGAAGTCTTGGTTTTTGAAGTGCTTTGAGTTCAAACATCGATGTCGAACTTAATCAGAACAATGATTGATTATATCTTCATTTTAAAGGCTTGTCTGAAGCATCTTTATTACATTGACTCTGGGCTCAATAGATGGTTTTAAAGGAGAGCTTTAATTTCAAACGTTTAGAGAAAATGAAGTAACAGATCACTTTTTCTTTGATTAAAATTTTTTATAGCGCTTTTTGTTCAATTTGTTCACTTTTTTATTCAAGTTGTAGAATGTTTAAGGAAAAAACAACAAAAACAAAAGCAGCCAGCCTTGAAACTTTCAATTGATCTTGAATTCTCTAAATACCTTTACTGGAAAAAATCGTAAAGCACCAATTTGCAATTCGTTTGTATAATTAGTTTTGATGAAAAAAAACTTAAAATATCAGTTAGTACTAATTATATCAAATGTTTTTTAATCTGAAGTTTAATAGGTCAATTAGAATAGTATATATATTATATATATCGAAATATACAATGTACATTATTTAGTGGATGTTAGGATATTAAAATATATAAAGTTGAAAAACCGAAAGGACTTGATCATGTTTCGGACACTAACCGAATCTGAGTTAAAAAAATTCAATGATCTGTCCATACTATTTTTGTTTCATGCTTTCTCTGATAATATACATATAGATAAAATGTTTATATACATCAGGCATTGACCAGAGCCTGGGGTGTCAGTGGTTAGCTACAGGACAGCAACCCATAAATTACTGATGCTTTCTAAATGGTCCCAGTGGTCAAATACACGTGTCTCAATGAAGTGAAACTTCCGAATCGGAATCTGACATTTGGCATTGAACAGAATAAAATCTT
>CM056611.1:9585729-9678229 GCA_029721355.1 Tegillarca granosa | reverse complement strand
TCTAGTAGTGTTTGAGAGCTGTACAAAAATGGTGTGTGTGTGTGTGTGTGTGTGTGTGTGTGTGTGTGTGTGTGTGTGTGTGGATATATATATATATATATATATATATATATATATATATATATATATATATATATATATATATATATATATATATATATATATCACATTACTTCTTACTGGTATGTAATAATATGTTCATAGACAGGTCATTTGTTATCCTTCATCTTCCAAGGACGGTGACTTTGGCTTCCTAGTGATATAGTAACCCCTTCCAAATAAGGGTTTGTTGTTAGCTGAAATTTTGTTTAATGTCACATCAACAATTTTTCAGCTACATGTATTCGAGGCGAGAGCAAGGATATTTATCTCTATGGATTACCCTAAGAACAAATTCGTGTATGCGTGAGGTGTGCGAATATGTATTGTGACTTGCCGTGAAGTATCCCACACTCATGACGACTTTTCGCTAAGGTGCTAGCTCACCGAGTCGGTATGCCGCAAGACAAACTATCCCCTCGCCTAGTCTGTTATTCTGGCGCCGAGTGAACTAGTCGATACGCTGCCCCTTGATACCGATGCCAGGCAATGTAGCAGTTTTTCAATTGTTAAAGTCTTTTTTAAACCCAAATCCTCCCACTCTAAATGCGGACACTTTACAACTGAGCCAAGAAGGCGGTCCAGGTTTGGAGGCCTTGTTTGATAATTTGATTAACATTCCCTAATTTTCACTACAAAACATAAATATATATTTTATTTATGATGTAAGGTACACACTTTGTAGCTAAGTCATACAGGTGGCTCAAGGTTCGAGGGTTTGTTTTGTGGTGATTAAAAAAATCGCTATAAAATTACAGGTGTGAGATTCTGTTTGATAAACGGATACCAGGAAATGCAGTGAAATGTACAACCCAATGACCTTTGACCTCAAAAATGCATCTTGCTCACACATTGAAAATAATGCTCCATAATCTATTTCAAGGTTAATAAAAGACAAAAAAGCCTTGATATTTTGAGTTTAAATTTTTGATGAATAAATTTTTACACCTCGCGGCAAACCAAGCTTCACAGAATGTGATATTTCACTAGCTAAGTGTTAATAGGTAACCTATGACCCTTTGATAGTGGAGTGAATTACAACCAGAAAATAAAATAATAATTTTTATACAAAAATACTTATTTGACCCGCTGTAAAAATGTACGATTTCAATTAATTCTCCTCGCACCAGCAACTTGACCTACGGTGGTTGCTAAGTATGTATAATTTTTACTGTTCCTTTTAAAAAGGGCAATTTTTCATCATGTCAAAATGATCAACAAAAGATGACACATATATCTCTTATAAGTTTACATTGTAAGGACATAGGTTTTACCACGTGACCCTGACTATTAATTGTGTGTAATTTGAATTGCAACAAAGGCCTTTTTTATTTAGATGCACTACTTAAAAATGTACATTAATTCCGTTTCTAGCTCACCTGGCTAAACGCTATCAAACATAATGCAGTTAGCTTTTCTTACTTTAACTTTTGTTTAATTATACTGATGAATAACTTTAAGCTTTATTAAAGATGACTTAAGTGTGACTTATAATATTTGCTCAAAGATATTGGTGTGATAAGCAATAAATAAATCACACTTAAGGAACTCTAATTGGACACTTAAGATTTGAGCTGAATATGATAAAAGATATTGAGAGATGCGTTCCCGTCTTGTGGGAATAATTTTGAAATTGATGTAATGTAAAATAGATGCCTGTATCATATTTTTGTATAGATCTCAACATAAACTTCTGCTAAATCTTTCAAATTCAAACAATAACACATGAAACATTACAGATATCCCGTTAAAACTAATTAAAAAATATTCTAATTGACGCAAGTCAGCCTCTTTGACTCAGAAGTAAAGCTTATTTCACAAGAATGGGAGGTCGGGGCTCTAACATCCGGGTCGTTAATAAGACTTTAAGAATTTATTTAAAATACTGTTCCTCGCCTGGTGTTTGATATTAAGGGAACAGTATCGACTGGTTCAACTTGTGTGACATTATTATGGCTGGGAGAGAGGTATGCTTTTCTGTGGTATACTGACTCGATGAGCTAGCACCTTGAAGAAAATTTGGCCTAAACTCACTCTTTGATAAACCCGTAAAATAATAACCTTTAATAAGTGCGAATAGCTGATACGACGTTAAACACTAGCAGGACTAACCAACCAATCAGTTATTGACTGTCGAGGTTAGGAACCTTGAACAAGTGGAGTTTATCAAGTATATTTTTTAGATCCGTTTAACATAATCTATTGATACAATAGTCAAAGATTTCTTTTAATAGCAATAAATTTCCAACTACACTGTCTATTTCCTATTATATAAGATTTTATCTCTTCAAATAAGACGTATTTATCAACATCAAACCTGTTACTTTAATTTCTATCTCCACCCTAAATGAAAATGATACATTTACAATGTGTTAAATAAAAACAAACACACTACACAGTTGTTATGGATCTTATGGAAGCCCAACGCGGTCAATATATCAATTTATTGGACTCGTGTTTATCGTTTCAGCCCAGAATGAAAATGATACACCAACACTGTATCCGTTTAAAAACAAAATAACTGAAATTGTAGCTATATTGCTCTTAAGATGTTAAGATCTTTTTGGAGTCAAATGCAGGCGATGTATCGGGTTCGTGGAGTCAGTTTTAAATTATACAAAATATTGTTATCCACCCAAACTGAAAATGATACTAGTGCGTTAGCAATGCATCAGATACATTTAATTAATGATATTGTTATAGATTAAGGGTGTTGGACAAAGTTTCGTATTACTTATTTCACGGGAGCTAAAGCGAACAAATCAATAAATTCAGAAGATGGTTTAGTAAAATATATCACAAAACAAGTAATATATTCTTTGTTTGTCAGGTTTGACTCAGTTTTAGTAACTTTGCAACAACTTCCCTGAACAAAATTCGAATTTATAAGATTTAAAGAAAAAGAGATTTGTTGTCAGGATAATGGAGTTATTGCATTGTTTAGAACAATGGATTGTTTTTAATGGTTTCGGCATTGTACGACAGTTAAAAGTCTTTATGATTAGTGGGTCGAATGATGATGATGATTATTATTTTATTTATTTATTCGTTTTTATTATTATTATTATTGTTATTTTTATTTATTTATTTATTTTTTTTTTGTTGTTGTTAATTTTCAAATGTTTCTTTCATGAACTTTTATGGTTTATTCTTAGTGGCAATAAGTACATATACAGGAACTTGCCAGATTGGTTGCCAAACTTATCATTTTCTTTAAGTTTACAAAAAGAGATAAGAAAACTAAAAAAAATGTTAATTGTGAAAAACTGCAGTTTGTTTGTCATAATGTAAAATTACATCATGGTCAGTTATGTCATTTAAGCTACAGTAATAATACCTTCTTTGTTTCAAGCACACAGCCGATATTTTTAGAGCAAAACTAATTGTTAGCATTGGTAACGGACAAAATTTCTTGATTTTTCGTTTTTTACAGTTACCAAACTCGAATTTTATTTCCATGATGGTGACTGTCTTACAATTTTGGTCGCAAATTTCGAACATTGACTAGGCTAGTTTGAGCACTGTGTTAGCTGTGTCCTGTGGTTAAGTGGTTAATAGCGTGCATTTGTGGACCACAGCACCTCTCCCCTACCATTCTGACAGAACCCGAGCCTTCAGAACCTAAGGGGGTGTGTAGGATCGTTTGGTTTAGTCCGGGCACTCCTCGTTATCATCTAGCTCAGTGCTCGCTCCATAAGGTTCTTTCGGATGGAAACTTAAAATAAACGAAGTCCCGTGTCACTGTAGGCGTGGCAAGATAAAGAACCCTATTGTATAATGTCATTAGCTCAACGCACAGGCAAAACTTCTGCACTTTCGCCTATAGCTGGCGACGTCTCGATTTAAGGGAAATATTTTTTACTGGGACTTAAAACACTGAACTCTTCTCAACTCAACTCTTTATCTTCTATCCATCAGAAAACTGACTGCATCGTTATGAAAGTGAAAAGTACATCTCTGGAACGTTAATACACCATAACAATTATTATGCCTGGTTGATAATAAAAGTCATGACAAAAACAAAGTTTTAATGCATGTTTGAGACGATTAATTGCTCTGCATACATCATATTTAATTTTTTTTTTCTTTAAGATTTCAGATTAACAAAAAAATCCTTTATTGTTACATTTAAGCCTAGAGGCAATAACGATTTTTTCTATTTTATTTAAAATGTAGATGCTAATATTTTGTTTATCATTTCTTAAGATGTAAATTTATGCATTATATAATATTCGTTGTGTTTTCGTCTAGAAAATGAACTTACATAATTAATGTTCACGGTTTTTTGTCCATTACAAAACATTTCAATAAAAATATGGACAGCTCTTTCATAAGTCCATGGGTAACTCTCCTGCATATCGCAATAAACATACTTTTGTTTTTTAGATCATTCGTAAGGCGTATTCGATTGGTTGTTTTCCGTCGAGAAAGAGGCTCTTCCATTAAGCGATATTTCCCCACCCTTATTAAGCAAGCTATCTTGTATACAGAATATTAGTACCTGTCATTTCGTTCATCAAATATTTTAGGGATCTTTCTTTTTCAATTATTAAATAAATAATCCTTGTCCCCTTTATGCTATATGCTGAAAGTTGGGTTTTTTTCGGGAACTCCGGTTTCCTCAATGGAATTACTTGCATCGATATAAGTGCAATAATTTTGACTGGGTCTTAAAACGTCATTAATTCAATCCAATCCCATTATGCTATAAATTGCAGTTTTTAATTCAGACGTCTTAAATAACCATGTTTATTGTTCACATGACATTTATAACGAGGCATTTTAAATTTTATATTTATAAATATTTAAAACAGTTCTTATTTGGATTAAATCATCGTGGCAGACTCGACAATTAATCCTTTATACAATTTAAATGTATAACATCTAGGTCTGGTTGCATGCTTTCATGTTTCATATCATGTAAATTTCATTGCAATAGGAACCGCAGCAAATTAAAACTTATAGCCGAGGTTATCATGACTAACGTTATTGATTTAACAAAGAAAAGAAGTCCTTTCTTCTTCTTGCATATAATATTATTGCAGTGTCTGAGACATTCTTTCGACATTCTTTCGTCTCATGAATTCGAACTTCATTTCGGTACAATTACTGTGTTAGCTCAGTTGGTAGAGTGCTCGCTCCGTAAGTGGCAGGTCGTGGGTCGACCCCGACCGGGTCTGACCCAAGACTTGAAAGTGGGTAGTGACTGTTCTTTCGCCAAGCACTCGGCATTACGAAATGAAACGGATGGGAACTTGAAATAAACGTGGTTCCGTGTGACGGCAGGTGTGCTATCAGCGCAACGCAGGCCAAAATTTTTGCACTTTCGCCTATAGTTCGCGACGTCTCGATATAAGTGAAATATTCTTGACTGGGACGTTAAACAACATTACTTAACTCAACTCATTTTGGTATACATATAAAGGTTCTTGTCATAGTCCCTTAATGGCTGGCTCGGTACCAATATAATGGACTGATTAGTCCGTTGTCTGCGATGTACTAGCACTATTAAGGTCTAACGCACAACATGGACTTGTGTTGAGATTCATTAAAAGCTGCCTCGTCACAAATAACTGGAAAATTGCTGATGTGACGTAAAACAAATTTACATCTTTTACATTTTACTAGCCGCGAATAGCATCAAAATTGCTGATGTTACGGTTAAACATCAACTCATTCACTCACTTAAATCCTTCATTTTCCTTTTGCAATCTGTTGTGTGTTGTAGGTAGTACTGTTAAAGTTGAAATGAAGGATTGCCTCATTTTGATATAATGAGCATCTTTAGTATGTCTTTAACGTTTACAACGGGGGATTTAAAAAATTAACCTAATATGTGATAATGTTTCATAACATATTTTATTTAGGTTAAATGGGCTGGCTAGATAATAAATCCTTTGTAAATTTTTATATCGTCGAGGTCTGCTTGCACTCAGGTAAAAATTGACCTTAAGAATAGGATATTAAAACGTTCATAAACTAAAGTATAAAACCAAACATTATTAAGGTAACACGGTATGTTTGGTAATTACAGCTGTAAAACGGGATAAATATTCATTTTATTACTGTGTTTTGAGATTTTTTTTAACATGTACTTATACAAAGTTCAGCGAAATATAAACCTTTTAAAACAATACAAAGCATAGTTATATAAGTGCGTTTTATTCAGTGTTTCCATAATCGTTGCCTGTCCATCTTGTTTGGTTTTCATAATACTTTTTTTTTTTAATTAATTTTTTAAAATGCATTAAAAATGTTATTTCACGATAAAATTTCAAAAATGTATTATGATTTGGTTAACATTCGTCTATCCCCGTCTAGTGCTTTTGATCCCAAAACTGGAGGTACCACTTTAATGAATAGTTGATAGAAGGTCGACCTTGAGAGCGGGAAAGTCGTCGGTTCGAAACCACAACTTTACCGCTCGAGACGGACGCTCTAGGCCCTGAGCCACCGAGAAGGTTTTTTTTACGATTAGAGAAGTTAGGAGCTTCATAGAGAGCTTTTAATTTCAACAAAGAAAAGTATCGAAAAAATACTGTTTGATAATATCGTATGTAAAATAATAATAATTTAAATATGACACCTACACAAACCAATCTTGACAAAAATACACATATATGGTTAAAATAAATGTAGTAATTTTATGAAGAAATTTATAAATAGTTGCCTTTTTGCCTTTCATCAAAAAAGGAAAAATAAAAATAAAAATTAAAAGCTTGAAAAGACAAACTGTTACATAGATGTATTATATTCATCAATCTTAAGCTTTAAGCAGATTCATTATTCTTTTAATATTAATATTCATATCATAATAATTTAATATATTCAAAAACAACTGAAATAGGTCAAATTCTATATATAGGGCAACGTTAATTAATAGACGTCCTAATTTAGAGCTGTCGCAATGTCAAAAGTGCACCTGAGTGCTGTCAAATAAAAACAGATTTTTTTTCGCGTGATTTTTCGAAAGTTTTTTATGCATTTTTTTAAAAGACTTTTTGTTGTTTTTTGTCATTTTCTTGTTTGCTTTTTTATATATTTTTTATTTTTTTGTATATTTCATATAACTTTTTGGTCTGTGGAATAAAAATATATTGTATATATTTTTTTATGTTTTACGAATTATGTTTTATGAAATTATTATGTACCTTAAATTTGACATTTTTATGCCCAGAGGGCAAAGTAAGTGCAAAAAGTGTATTAAAAAAGTACCACCGAAAATGGCAATCTGAGTATTTATTGAAATCCCTAAAACGATTTTATAGGCTAATAGGTTCCAACTTTTATGAAGCCAGTTGTTATTGCTTGTTGTACAAGTTATTAAAAAATTCGACTTAGATTTGTCCTTGAACCCATAAACGCCAACAAAGACTAAGCATTTTTATGTTCGAAAAAATTCAATGTGTCGCAAATTTCGTAAAATTCCGAAAACAATTTTTCTTTAATACTTAAATAACTTAAAATTAATGTTTTGACCTTTAAACTTTTTTTGAAGATATTTTAATTTGCATTTTATTCATCTAATTTTATCTTTTATGCTTTTTCGCAACTTTTTTAACTCGTGTTTCACCTTCTTTATTTCTTATGTTTTTTCTGGAAAGTGCAGCGTGTTTTGGTTGCCTATGGTTATTATCAAATGCATGTTTTTTAAGTTGTTAAGTTATTTCTAGGTCATTTAAGAGCAAGTAATTAATTAACAATATTTACATTCTGTCTATCGTTTTCTCATTACCTTCATTATAAAACTCTTGCGGGTTGTGAGAGCATAATACACAACGGGACTCATCGCTAGCGTATGAATACAATATTTCCATTTCCAATACATTATGTCCTTGACCCGTCGAAACGCGCTAACGCTCGTTACTCAGTTTGCCGGAGAACCTTGTGTGTTATTGCACCATAATTACACAAACTAGACTTTTAAGTGTGCTTTTGCATTTTGTAGCTTCAAATACTTTCTTACTCTCACTCACTTTGAGTTACTGTAAAAACATATTGGTTTGTCAGACAGACAAATTATACCCAACCAGACAATTCTTTTGACCCCCGATTTCACCCATAACTTTGTGAAGAGTCATTATCATCGGCGCAAGATCATAAGACCTGCAATCGTTTGCCTGTTGACATTTTGACATGGAGGGTCCAAAAGCCAAATCAAATGGTCATGAAAAACTATACCTTTACAGATAATTTACCTTTTTAATCATATGTTATTATTAGTTGTTGTCATTAACCACGCAAGATGTAGCTCCTAAGATACAGACTAGAAAACGTATTAACCTGGAAAAGGTTATCCGAAGTTGATAAGTTAATAAAAATTAGCATAAATTTAAAACATGAATGAAAAATTAGCATACACTGCACTTTAGAGGCGACAATCTTAAAATAATAGGTTACAGCTAGGGATGTATATATGTCTCTGGTTTCAGTTTGAAGAAATTATTTGTATTATTTTTTCTACAAAATTTTCATAAAAATATGAAAGTCTGCAATGATTTTTTTTTGACTTAACAAATAATCAAACGCATCAAACTTCTAACAACTGGTCCTGTTGTTTTAAACACAATGTCTTTGTTTTGAAGTAGCATTGTGGCGTGTTTTGTTGAAGACATTGTCATAGCTGACTAAATAAATATGCCTAATAAAAGAATAGTTGGGACTTCGGAGTTTGAAAAAAGAGTTGGTTTATTTATTTATTTATTTATTTATTCATTGATTCATTTTTATTTATTTATTTACTTATTCATTCATTTTTATTTATTTATTTATTTATTTATTTATTTATTTATTTATTTATTTATTTATTTATCTTTTGCCACGCGCTTCTTCAACGAACTTTTATAAAGTAATACAATTCAAGAATTGCAATGTGCTACTTTAGAATTGTATCATTTCATGAACATTCAAAAAGTAGCATGTGACACTATATCTCAACAATGAAACGGGAGAAATTGGCTTAACCCATAAATGAGATGGAACTATAACATCAGAAAGACTCATAAAGAAAAAATAATAAAAAGATTGATTAATGGTAATAAAACTGATACTAAGCGAGATGACAATATAACCTTATGAACACAATAATGAGGATCTATAGAACAGCTGCTATATAACTATTTGTTCTGTGTGATATAAAAGATTTTTGCATATTGGTTTTTAAAATAATTGATTTACCAGAGATTGTTGTTGTTGTTGTTGTTGAAATGTTGTTTAACGTCGCATCATCAATTTTTCAGCAATTTGCGACCAGAGTAATGTTATAAATGAATACAGTCAAACCTGGCTTAAAGGCCACCTCTTTATAATGGGCCATCTGCTTATAAAGGCCAATAAAATTCTATCCCAGTTGCTCTTTATTCATATTATTTGAACTTGTATATAAAGGCCACCTGTCCATAAAGGTCACTTTTATTGATTCACATGGGTGGCCTTTATAGACAGGGTTGACTGTAGATTAATGTAAGAACGACTTTATGTATGCGTGTGATGTGGGAGTTTGCAGTACGGTCTGCTGTGTACTAGCTTGCACCCGGGGCTTTTTTTTTTTTTTTTTTTTTTTTTTTTTTGTTAAGGTGCTAGCTCATCGTGTTAGTATGCCACAGATAACCATATTACTAAACCAGTTTATTACCCTGGCACCAGGTGACAGTTGGTACTTTATCCTCTTAATGCCGAGCGCCAGGCGAGAAAACAATATCTTTTAAATTTTAAAGTCTTATGACTTGTATGACCAAGGTTTGAGTTCGAACCCACGACCTCCCTCCCGCTTTCGAGTTAGTATGCCACAGACTAAGCATACCAGTCACTCCCCCAGTCCATCCTGGCACTGGGTGAACCAGTCAATACTCTATTCTCCTAATACCAAGCGTAAGGGAAGGAAGCAATATATTAAATTATAAAATCATGTATAACCCGCGACTGGTGGTCGAACCCCGACCTCTCGCTCTCGGCGCAGGACGCTCTACCACTAAGCAACCGAGGTGGTATGATATGCCAGAGAAACATATTACCACCAGCATACTGTGCTTTGTCTATTTATATTCTTTGATAAAAAGAATCACCAGGTATCATCGGTGCAAGATCATAGAGCCTTCAATCGTTTGCCTGCTGACATTTTGACACGGAGGGTCCAAAAGCCAATATCAAATCATCATAAAAAATTAAACTTTACAAGTAATAGTGTAGAATTGCATGGTATAATTGTCATTTTTTTCACAAAAACAGCTAACAGAAAGGTAAACATGCTAACCTGTTGTTTTACAACACTGAATTTGTCTGTTTTTAACATTTTAAGTTCTAAAATAAGTTTTAAGCTTTGATAGTCAAAGGTAAATAATTGTCGTGTATATCTTTTTTATTAAAGCAGTCCAACCACGCCCCCTTGATCTGAACACTATTGCCTTTAATTTTTCTATATTGATCAGACCGACCACGCCCCTTTATCAAAAGCACTGATTGCCTTTATTAACTTACATTGAATCAGGACGACCACGCCCCATTTATCAAGAGTACTGTTGCCCCTCTATAAATGATAACATTACTGTGACATAACGGACACCAAGACATTAATTAAACCCTCATCAAACATCCCAAAAAGAGATGTTCACTGTAAGCGAATTGTATTTGAAGACGTGGTCAATGGTCTGCATTGTGGGGTATCAACGCATAAAACTGTATTAAACCAGCATGTTTTTGTTATTTCGACCACCATCGAATTTTGGGTATCGTGGAAGCGGGTCCTTGTTACTTCGATTTTACGAAGCATTAGATTCAGAGATTGGTACCGATTTCGGGGGAGACAAAGTTACTTTAATTTCACGAGAATACGCACGCGCTAATTCACATGCATGAATACTACTGTTTTCTATTTAGTCGAAAATGCCAATTTGCAACAGATAAATGGAACTTGAGTATACAGAAAAAATTGACAAATTTGTTCCATCACGAAGTGAATTCTGTGTAAAATATTAAAAAACATAATTTATTTAGTGCGAAATTAAAGTTTCAAATGATTGGGTTCGATGTTTTTTGAAGATTTGTAAGTTGTAAATGTTATTTTTGCGGCTGATAAAAATATTTATTTTTCATTATTTTTATCATTATTGTTATTATTCATTTATTTATGTATTTATTTATTTATCTTTTTGAACAACGCTGAAAGTAACGGTAAAATACAACATCAACATTGACGTATATACAACACAACAAAAATATTTAAATTAAACAATCCAGTAATGTCAAATATCGACTAAATGTCACATTAATGTTTACACCTCGAGCTTACTAAAAACAGCATGACAATATATAATATATCGCTGTGAGATCATCTCCTCCATTTAGCAATGGATTTTAAAATTATTAATCTTAACATATTTTTCATAATTTTTATAAAATGACAACAAAATGTGGTAAATTATCTTCCGAAAGGATTAAAATCAATGAAATAATCCCTGGAGATAATAGAAATGTGTTGCATCAATAAGCCGTGATATATTTTCCCGCCATATTTTATTGACATTTATTTGGGATCGTATGAGTGGTTTAATCGTTTTCACAAACTGTCTGTTATTTATCAAAAATAAAGTAACGTAAACCGTAAGTAGATCTAAGTGAAAATCGTGATTTTTCTTGAATTTTTCTTTACAAAAGTTGCAACATTAACCTTTGAAGAAAGGATGGCGATGCTTCTCTCCGCTTCAAACGGACAAAACCTTTTGAGTGAAAGCTAGATAGTTTGCCAGAGGTTTCTGACCAGCTTCGGTTTTCTTTTATTCTTGTACTCAATGCATCGAGAAAGGAATTTGACTGAGACGTGAAACACCATAACTTCACTCCATTATTCATTGACAACCTTGATAAAGGTTCAAGAATTTTAACGAAGGCATAAACAGCATTAATTCACTCCATTCCCTTGTTATAACACCTTAAAGTTACTTTGCCACAATGCTTATTGCTACACTACTTTGAAGTCCAAACATCAAGTTCCTCTGTTATTATTTATCTCGATTTACTGCCTAAACACTTAACAAGCCAATATCTTACAGAATTGAAAAAGTGCTAATCAATCGAGTTTTTACTTTATAAAATTCTTTTACACAAATACATATGTTATACTTGAAATATTACAAACCGTAAATGCCAAGATGAGTATCTATTTTAAAAAAAATTGTGTGTGTGTGTGAGAGATGTGTGTGTGAGAGAGAGAGAGAGAGAGAGAGAGAGTGTGTGTGTGTGTGTGTGTGTGTGTGTGTGTGTGTGTGTAAAAAATATAAAGAAAAAATAATAAAAAACAATTTTTTTTCTCATGCGGTCGATCATTTGACATGATAATGATACAATCTGCTAGTAATCATTTTTTTGCCCTCGAGCTATTTTTTCTGCAGTGAAGCTCTTATTGACATATCTTTGATCACGTGTAAAAAGTGAAATGGATTCCACAAGATGAAATCGACATTTTATTAAACATCACTGCATGACATATATTGGATGTATAATGAAGAAATGAACACATGTGAAGTTATATTTGTAAAGATCTGTATTTAATCTTAGCATGATTTTCAATTTTTCATTGTTAATTTTGTTTACCATTTCTTCCTTTCTTTTAATCATGCGACATTCCATCATGAAAAAAAAACCCACTTAGCCTTCCATCTGTTACAAGTACATGTTAATGAAACGGAGTTAGTATTAATAAAAATCTAAAGGGACGGTGTATGATCATTGTTCATTTATATTCTAGCGTTTCTGTGTTGCCAACGCAGATAGTTTTTCGAAGTGTTAAGAAAAAGCTTTGAAAAATTGAATATTTATTATATATTTTAATGGCCTGCAAAACTGCTCAACTTCAGCCTGGGTGCTTTGAAAATTTTATACAGAGCGACTTGAAATTTGGTTACCATTTTAAGGATCAAATATTCAGTACGATCTTATTTAAATGTTATATATGGAGAATATGTAAACAACAATAGAATAGATCCAAGGAAGGTGTCTTTTTCAAGTTTGTATCTTAAAACCAAAACAAACCGTCAACAAGTGTTGCAATGAAATGTTTTCCATCGAATAAGCGTTCCACCAAACAAGCGTTCAATCGACCAAACGTCGTTCCATCGAACAAACGTTCCAACAAAAAAGCGCTCCATCAAACAAACGTTCCAATGAACAAACGTTCCATCGAATAAACGTTTCAACGAACAAGCGTTCCATCGAACAAACGTTCCAACGAAGAAGCGTTCCACCGAATAAACGTTCCATCGAACAAACGTTCAAACGAACAAGTGTTCCATCGAACAAACGTTCCAACGAAGAAGCGTTCCATCGAACAAACGTTCAAACGAACAAGTGTTCCATCGAACAGACGTTCAAACGAACAAGCGTTCCATCGAACAAACGTTCCACCAAACAAGCGTTCTCTAACAAACCTAAACACTGTAATTGCTTCTTTGTTTGTGACGTCACAATGATAAACCCCCGAAAACTAGCTTTTCTGAAGTATTTTCTATTTAGCCAGTCATTTCAAAAATACTCCTTGTTTCCTGTGTTTTCAGTTGCTATGGTTATTTTTAAGTTTCTGTAATAACCAGATATTTCTATATTTTCTTCTTGTTTTGAATGACACATATTGTGTCCCAATGACCTCGGGTCTGATCTCTTAAAAACACACAGTCACTGGATATAACAAGCAACTGTCAAGTCAAGATCATTACACTTATATGGAGGTAGTTTGTTCAGAATACTTGTGAAAACCGAAAAAAAATCCCCCTCATTTTCGACAAGCGAAGCGACATACATTCTTGCTGCAAGAATCTCGATATCTCGATATTTGAACATAGGTGGTTAGATGCGTAATCTGTAATCCGGGATTACAGACCACTTGGCAACTTGAGTGTCTAAAACAACCAATGAGGAAAAATATAAATAGTTTAAAAGTTAATAAGTAAAAACGCAAATCGCTGGAAACTTTGCCCCCTCCCCCATCTCTCTCTCTCTCTCTCTCTCTCTCTCTCTCTCTCTCTCTCTCTCTCTCTCTCTCTCTCTCTCTCTCTCTCTCTCTCTCTATATATATATATATATATATATATATACTTTAAGTTTTTTATAATGCTGATCTATAAATAAACTCCTTTTTTGTTAAAATATTGCTTTTTCATTGATTTTTTAAGTGTTTTTGACTTCGATCAAGCCCCACCCTGCAAGTATTCAAAGCCATTTTAAAACCAGTATCATAGACCTAAAAGACCAGGTGTCAAATTAGATCTTGATACTAGTATTACACTTAAAAGTCCAGTATAAAAATAATAAAGAAATAACAACTTTTATCCTATAAATTTTATATAATAATCTTTACTCATTTGTTCTCAAAAAAGAAGCAGCTGCTTTTTCATTCATTTTAGACAATAAGGTATATCACAACTAATGATCTAAAGAAGAGGAAACCGCTTTTTTCATTCATTTTAGACAATCAAGATATATCAGAACTAATGATCTAGGGAAGAAGAAACCGCTTTTTCATTCAATCTGGTATTTTTTTTAATAAGCTTGATCTTTACATAGTTACTGTATAAATATTTGTTAAACAAATATAAAGGTATAAATTACATGTACAATGACAAGAAATCAATCATCTAATTATATATAAAAAATCAATCGATATCTATCACACTAAACTACGTCCTTTCATAATCGCTATCAGTTTTAGAATCAGTTATGAATGTATTACGAATGTCTATCATAACAATAAGCGCCAAACAGTCATAGCTGAATACAATATAAATATTTCAACACTTACACATCTGCGTGGTGTATATATATATATATATATATATATATATATATATATATATATATATATATATATATATATATATATATATATATATATATATATATATGCTTAAGATTTTAAATTCTTCTGGAAATTGACCAACTATTTAGCATGTAGGTGTGTCCAATTGTCTTCTTCTAAAATTGGAACATATTTCTTTTTTATTTTAAGTATGTCTTCAAGGTTTTTAAAAAGTCAGTCGGCCGAATAGTCAAATATTCTTTAATTACGGTAGCCGATAATAAAATATTTACAGCGGTTTGTAATTAGCCGAAACTTGTATTTCCTCCAATTTAAGAAAGAAACTTTTCTGGTCGCAAATATTTGTACCAACTATAGATTCTACTAAAGAAAAATAATAAACAAATAAAATAATAATAAAAACCCTGGCATATACAATCAAAAACTGCAGATATTGAGTAAAGAATCCAAATCTTCTAATACATGTACATGTTGATAAATTTAGAAATATACTGAAAATTGAAACAATATGCTATTTTGTAATTTGAATGAAGTGAATGGTCAGTTTCATTTTATTTTTAACTGTGCTGCTTTTATACAAGAAAAAATGTATGTACATTACATATGTTTTTAGAGTAGTTTATATTTTATCATTTGAAAAGTTTTTTAATCGTGATGAAACATCCGTGTTAACAAAAATTAGTAAATTTAAATCCGTTATTATAAATATGGTACTGTTATAAGTATTTATTTTGGCTGTGTATTAATATTGGCGCTTTTGGCGTTAAATTAATTTCCGCCAATATTAATACACTTAAACATTAATTTTAGCTCACCTGTCTAAGGATAAACAATGACAGCGCCAATATTAATACATGCTAAATGATTGAGACCCTCAGGAGCGCCAAATATAATACACGCTAATATAAATACTGACAAGGTAAATACTCCATATGACATGGACACTTTGGCAGGACATAACAATTACACTCAAAGGATGCAGCCAAAGTGGCCTTTATAGACAGGTGGCCTTTATAGAAAAGTTCTATCAAGGATCATCGAAAATTATTTTCTGATGTTTGCTCTATTTCCTTTTGAACAGCACAATTCGTTAAAAGGTTAAATCCACAGATGGACGGTTGAATCTTATTTCATAACCAGAATCCGTTAACCATGATCAGCTCCACCTGTGTTACTATGGTTCACGTTGAGAACAATGGACATAACTTTGAATGACTTCAAGGATGATAACCAAGATAATTACAAACATGTCATATGCTATCTCTGAATGCATTTCATAAAAATTCAAAACAGAGCATATAACAATTATAAGGCATTCAAAACTAGCACATGACATATACATCTTTTTCGTAAGTCACGGTCAAGTAAGAATCGCTATAAAACCTGTTCATTAAAGGGTGACTAAAGTTCAAGACGGTCTTTTTTCAAGTATGATACGATATTCAAATTTAAAAAGAATAGTGAAATGTTTAAATACTAAATATTTACTTACATACTTATCGCCTGACCGTTCTGATTCAATCTGGGTTCTCACGCGGGTTATATTGACAAATCTTATTGGCATTTATTAGCGCGAAAACATTATCCGTTCCGTTTTTTTTTAATTCTTAATTATAAAGTTTGTTAAACAACAACAATAATAATTAGCAACACGGTTTTAATGACAAAAGTAAATTTATCTGTGAAGTCAAACGTTCGTTTCGTTTCTTTCTTCTAATTAATCAAAGTTTTTTTTAACAAAAATAATAATAATTAGCAACACGGTTTAAATGACAAAAGTAAAATTCAAACGTTCTCTTTTATTTCCAATTTTTATATTTTTTAAACAAGAATAAGTAATTGTCAATAATTAGCAAAAAATTTATTTGAGCAGTCAAACGATAAATAAATTAATGTTTGAAAAACTGTCAACTTAGTAATTTATTTTGATTTAGTAAGGTTCTAATTACCCCTTTTCCTCGAATTTAAAAAAAAAAAACATTTAAACGACCAAACTAATTAGTGTATTTAGGGAATTTTTTAAAAGAATGAACTGTCATTTTTCTCCCCAATTATTCCAAAGTTATTGATATGAAATTGTCTATAATTATTAATAAATTAAACGGAAATTTTCAACGAATTCAAACAAATACTTAATAATTGCAAAATTGTCAATTTTACCAAATATTTCTATAGATTAATGCTTTTACTGAGTTCAATTGTGAACAAGGTGGCCTTTAAATCCGGCTTATAAGATCAATGTGCCTCTCATTCATTCCTTTGATTGAAATCTCTATCAGAGAGGTCCTAGTGTATTTTTCTGCTTGCCGAGAGGTCGAGTCAAGCACCCCAGTTTCTTCCGCCATCGAAGAACTGACCTCTCAACTACATAAGTGAAAGTTGAGTTGAGTTAAGTAATGGTCAAGTCAAATTTTTTTCACTTTTGTCGAGGCGTTAAGTTTAAAGTAAGAGAAGGAAACCTGAGTGCCCGAATTTTCAATCCAAACTAATTTTGAAACGGAAATAAATAAATAAAAACTGAACACTTTCCTTAATTTTCCTTTGACACTTTCCTTGAATTAAAACTCTTTTTTTATTTTAAGAATAGCTAAAATGATCAGCATAATTAAGTTTTATCTTCATCATAATTATTGATTCAAGGTCTTCTGAACTCATTTATAATTTGCATATTTCTAATTTAATTGTAAAGTATTTGAAACCTTTTAGACAGCAAATACGTAATTACAGTTTATATTTTCTAACAGGTAATCTTACTTTTTTATTCTGATATATAAGCTTAGGAATTTTAGATTTAACCCCAACGACTGAAGAATGTTTATTTTATTTTATTTGATTTTTGAAAAATTATTTTAATAATAAAGTGTGTTCAAAGCTTACTTATTAATGTGGTGCTCCAATAAAGTGGAGGATAATCAAAATCAAGAAGCCTAAACGCTCGCCAGGATGGAGCTTATTCCGAGGTCATGTGAAAATGGCCGAGTTGCATAAGTCGCAGACTTGAGAGGTCGTAGGTTCGAGCAACAGCGGAGCTGTGCCATAGGTCCCCGAGCATCATTTGATTTCAGTCGACCTAGCAGGAATGTGCTTGGGGGTAAACAATGCAATAGACTTACGTCCTATTCAAAGGGGCTTAATGAAGTGCCAACAATTTCACGTGACCGAAAACGAAATTTTGATGTACTGATGCAAAAGTTGGAGGGTTTGAGCACCAACTGAGCTGTGTAGTAGACCTCGATCATACCATTTCATTTCATTTCACCTAGCGGAAATGTGCCACGGAAATAACCTTGTTTATGACTGCTGTCCTATTTAAAATGGCGTTTTCAGTCATCTCACCTGACCATAACTGGAATTATTTTGATGTACTGATGCAAGGATGGTGAGTTCTAGCATTAGCCGAGCTGAATAATAGATCTTGAGCATGTCATTTAATTTCAGTCTAGCTGGAATGTGCTTGAGATTATCCTTGCTATGGAAACTCTCAGTCACCTCAGGTGACCGGAACTGGATGTACTGATGCAGTGATGAAGAGAACATGGGTTAGAGCACTAGAAGAGCTGTATGATAAGCCAGAAGCATGGTATTTAATTTTAGTACATCTAACCGGAATGCGCTTTGTTTGAACCTTGCTAATTTACAAATATCAGAGCTTTCTTAAGTCATTGTTATGAATTTATGTTTTTACTCAATTTAATAGATTTCACAAAGCTGTCAATTTTATTAATTACTGTCAAGATATTGATATGGATCCGTTTGCACTAATTTTACTTACTTTATACAAATAATGAGATATGGTAATTTGTCATAATTACAGATTAGACTGTCATATAATATTATTACCAATTGCTTAGAGTACAAGTTTTAAAAAAAGAAAAATATAGATATACACAATTTTTATAAATTGCTTTCTTTTGTCAGAAGACACTTTTTTTAAATAAATGTCAAAAAATCATTTAATGAGCAATAATAAATTGTCTTCAAATCATTTTCAAAGCTAACTGAATTATGGGAAAATTATATGATAATGGGGCGTTTTTAATACCATTACTCAAACTTTTTTTAATAGATTGACAAATTTGGACACCGAATACAAATACTAATATGAGATAGGCGAAATACCTACAAATTATTGGTAAATATTTACAAGATAATAATAATAATAAAAACTAATTAAGTTTAAAAATCTTAACAAGTTCATCAAAAGTTTGTGATCAATATATAATTTTTGCTAGAGTTTGTTTTAAGTACTTAAGTATTTTTATGTTTTCAATGATAAAAATAAAGACAAGAATCTAAATTTTAAATCTTCGATGAACTTTTTTTATGATAAGTTTTTTTAAAAAGTTTGTGTAAACTTTTCAGATTCGATTTGTAACCTACTTATATTAAAGTACATTTTATTCAACAGACACTTAATATTCTAAAATTTGCGACAAACCCATGTGCAATTAAATGTAATACAAAGCTAAGGAAGATAGAAAACGGGTCATTTAGACTTACATAGAATTATTATAGTACATTAAAACTGACTTTCTTTAAACGTCCCCTGTCCTACAAATCCTTCCAAACAGCTCTGATAGTCAGTTAAATGTGTATCTCAATTTAAGTGAAGAATTTGATGTCTATTGAATTAAAATCGGGTTAATTGCTAGCACACTGGAGTACACTATATCCTCCTCGATTTTGAAAAGACATTTGACATGGTTCCCCAAACGTTCTTTCGTTTCTTGTGGAAAGCGTGTTAATAATCACTGTATCACATTGTCAATTTTTTGAAAATTGAATGGTAAACGAAAAATATAAAAGAAAAGAAAGGATAAAAAACAGTGCAATCGAAAGTTCAGTTTTATAAACATGCGTCTTATTTATTTATTTATTTATTCCATTCATTATCCTTCTATCTATCTATCCATCCATCTATCTATCTATCTATCTATCTATCTATCTATCTATCTATCTATCTATCTATCTTATTTCATTTCATTTCTTTTCTTTTCATTTTATTTTATTTTATTTTATTTTTTCACAATTATTTTTAATAACAAAATACTAAAGTTGCAGATGGAAAAAAATTTTTTAAAAAAATCATCTGTACAAATTTACACCTGGATAAAAACCTTGGCTCTTCTAACCCATAAGACAAGACATAAAAAGTAATAAAATATGAAGACATACTCAATCAAAATGATTGGTTGTAAAAAATAAATGTCTCTATATATAAAACGCTAAACTAATCAATTGTTCAAGTAGCATGTCTAGGTAAATTATTTTGTATTCAAACGTGATTAAAATTTGATGGGTATAGTTTGGTGGCGTGATCGTTTTTAATCAAGGATGCCATTTTCGAGCTCCATTTTCTGTTGATAGTCATGATTCCATAAATGATGATAAGATTTATTTAATAAAGTATTCCCCGATTAATTCCTTAATAAAACCTATTAATCAGATAACATCTTTATCTTGATTAAAAGAAAAGGAAAAAATCACGTTTTATGATCAAGTTAGAGTGTTAATCAGATCAGATCATATCGGCATTTTCCGTCAAACATCGGAACCTAAAAAATGTCTAAAATATATTGAACAAAAGTACCTGTGTAATTTTGATGTGACATAAGTGCACGTTTCGGAAATTGATTCCTCATCAGCGACCCTAGGGGCCGAAAAAACTGATAGTGAAAAAGATCATGAAAACATTTGAAAAGAATTATTCCAAAGTTCCAAAATTATATGAATCAAAATCCAGCTTAAAAATGCTTTGCATGAGGGAACAAACCTTAGTTATAAATAAGTTTAAAAAAATTAATGATTTGAATTAACAGGATAATGAAAACCATGATGACGTTTGTATAGATTTTTAATCAAACGGTAATTTATTAATTACATTTAATTAGCTACGCATAGTAGCAAAAACATACCCAAGAGAACTAAAATTGTCTAAAATAACTTTATCACAAGCAACGTTTGGAACACATTTCAAAACTACGCGTAGTTTGATCCGATCTTGAAGTAAAACTATTAGTTGAAGAATCACAGCGTTTTGATACATTGGTTGTTTTTCAAATTTATGGCAGGTAGTGTTTCTTCTCACTTTTCATATTCTCTCAAGAGACCAGAGGATGAAGTTGGGATTATTTGCTTTAGTTTTTGGGAAAATTTGAAAAGCTTTGAACACAACTTGCCTAAAGTATAAAAATAACCAATGTAGAAGGATATAACAGTGTGATAAAACACATTTTTGAAGCAGCAAGGGGAGGGTGGCCAAGTCTCAATGAATTTATTCGTATGCAATGAATAAAACACCGTTTCTAAACACAATCTTAAAGTCAGCACAAGAATCGACAGTAAACAACATTTAGGCTACAGCCCAAATGATATCTACAAAACCTACATGCCAGTCAAAGTTGTTTTATTGGTTTTAACGAAATTGTGATGCAAATTTTGTGCATTTTTTGTGTACTTGTTTTTAACGGATTTTATATCATTTTAATTTTTGATATAAAAGCATGTTCTGCCATGGCTTATGTAACATATATATATATATATATATATATATATATATATATATATATATATATATATATATATATATATATGCGTATTGACATCTTTAAACATTAAGTACTGCATCTGTAAAATTAATTTACTTGGTAAAATATTTCACCCATGACCAACCTGCATGTTTCAATAAACATCTTGACATTTTGAGTCCCTGTCAAATTAATATAAATTGTGTAAATCAATGATTTACTACCTAACTTTGAAATTGACAATCCCTACTCACGTCATAAAAACAATAGCTAAATGATATATTGTTTTGAATCAACATCAGATAATCTACAAGTGCTTGAAAACATAAAAATGTAATTAGCATGTTTTGTGATTTTGTAATAGATTGTCTTTATCTGTTTTCTGACATTTTACGCAAGTTAATTGCTAAGGATGCACTGGTCTCTGAAGAATTAAAAAAAAAATACCGAACTACAAATGAATTGGCTGTCCACAATACCCTTGTGCGTTTCCCGATAATTATCCTTTCCGCATATATAAACTTGCTTTATTGTCAGTCGAATGGGCATTATTTTGTAATTTTTTGTAGAGATTAAATAAAGTCAAATAGCAATCAAAAATGTACGAGTCGAAATATAGATAGATATGCCTGGACGTTAATTTTGACATCGGCAATCCCAACAACCACCAGCACAAGCAAAAGTCTGGATAAACATCCGAAATATTTTGCACAGATAGTGCAAAATATTTCGGATGTTTATCCAGACTTTTTTATCCATTCTACAAAATGACACATGTCAAAAGTTAATGCACTTAGTACGGGATTAATTACCGGATATACATTACCGATAGGGTAAGTACCCGATATCAAACCCGAGTATATACGATATACCTTAGCGATAACGTTAATACGTGATATTAACCCTCTGTGAATATCAAGATGTCGTCGATATATACACGGCGATTAATGTAATGATAACAGTAAAAGTACAAATAAGGAATAAGTATCATAAATAAGGTGTTACTATCATCTGTAGTTAAAACGAAAAATGAAAGGGAGGACATCAACTTATCTGATTTGTACAAGGACCAGAATTTATTATTATTATTATTATTATTATTATTATTATTTATTTATTTATTTATTTATTTATTTATTTATTTATTTATTTATTTATTTGTATTTTATTTTATTATTCATTTATACTGCAGGTAAATGAGAGCAGGATCGGTATAATAACCGCAACAAAAAAGTGTAAATAAAAGAATACTAATTTACACACCCGATAATAACCCCGGTTATATAAGATACATTCACTGATGAGGAATGAATTTCCGAAAAGTGCACATCTGACACATCAAAATCCAACTGGTATTTGTGTTATATATATATATATATATATATATATATATATATATATATATATATATATATATATATATATATATATATATATATACTAGTATGCATTACCGATTACTTTAATACTGGATATTAACCCTTTCTAATATCATGATGTCTTCGATATATACATGGCGATTAATATAATGATAACAGTTAAGTACAAATAAGGAATAAGTATAAGAAATCAGGTGTTAGAAGCATCTTAGATAAGAGGGAAAAGGAAAGGAAGGATATTGATTTTTTGGATTTGTGCATGTATCGGTATGTTTGTGTTTGTTTTTTTTTCTGCAATCAAATGAGAGCAGAATCGTCATTTCTAAATATATGACGATTTAAAGGTATGATAACCACAACGAAAGTGTAGATAAAAGAATACTAACAATAAATGAAGTGCAAGAAGCATGTAAACTTGTCATTGAAGTTGCGACATGAATAATCATGCAATTCAATATTACTATAGTTTTATGACAGATCTAGGGGAGGAAATTGTTCTATAAAACAATGTACCAAGGGTACGTTCAATTAATAAGTGCAAAAAGCATGTAAACCTGTCATTAAAGTATCAACATAATTGGACATGCAATTCAATAGCACTTAAGTTATGTAACAAACACATGGGGAGGAAATTGTTCTATAAACGCAATGTACCAAAATCTCGTCGATATAATCATGACGCATACTACTTGTGATAAAAGACATAATGCAAATAAAAAAGATTGAAGTGTAAAGAACGTGTTGATATTATGGAGAATGGGAAATAATGGCAGATTGTGTGAATAGTTAACAAAAATATCTGTTTAATTGAGATGTGCTATATGTGCACATTTCAAAAAATGTTTCACTCATCAATGACAACAAGATCTGAAAAAGTTGATTAATAAAAAAAAACAATAGGTGAAATAATAATATCTACATAGCTTTATAGTCAGTAGGCTAGGCGGGCTTATTTCAATTACAACAGCATTATCCATCCCGTGTATTAAAATACTAAAGTACCTTTTATACCAAAATTTCAAGCGACCTGATAAAAGTCGAAATGAATATAATGATGTCTTGATTATTTCTCCAGGTTATGTTAGTATTGATATGTTTCTATAGCAACCAATTAAGATATGACGTACATATTTAAGAATATTCCTTTTAGCAAAGTTTTACATAAAAAAACTTTTAATCAAAAACGTTAAACTGCTATTTCAGTTCACATTACGTTAATTTGCTTTGCAGTGGCCACAGGGTGATGTTGCATAAAATACAACATCTCTCTCTCTCTCTCTCTCTCTCTCTCTCTCTCTCTCTCTCTCCTCTCTCTCTCTCTCTCTCTCTCTCTCTCGTTATTATAAAAGATCTTTAAAATGATTAGAGACAGAAAGTTTTTGTTTTTTAATATTCAATTACATTTGAAAGTTGACAAAGCCAGAAAATAAAGATTTGGGCAAACTTCTACAGATAAGTACACATACAGAAAATGAATTAGTATTCTAATATGACAACCACGAAAGGTTACATCTGAAGCTAAACAACAAAATGGATGACTATAATTTTTCTATTCTCAACTTTCCGTTTCTTTGCAGTAATATCCCTGCTTCTCCTGAATATGGTGTATACGTTTCAAGTTATTACGATATAGTAAAGCTTGTTTCCACTACGGGGAATTTCTACAACGAAGCAAACTGCTTACAATTAAATTGTTGACTCAAGGTTATTGCAAGTCTAGGCTAATCAAGGCCCTTAAAAGTTTTATGGCTGTCATCATAATATTGTTGATAAGTATGGAGTCACTGTATCCAAACTTATACTGGATATATTTAACTTACCATAGTTTCTTGTTCCTTTTATTCTCAAATTTGACTTTGCACGTGACGGGTGTAGCTAGCTAGACAGGAGGAGCTTACACTTCCGGAGCACCCGTTCTCACTTCCTTGATGGAAGTCCACGGGTTTGACTAAATGGACCAGTTTTCAAAGTTTTTACGTTGTTTTTTGGAGGGGAATATGATTTGGACATGATATGTTTGTGTTTTATTATGATTGCATCACAATAAAATAATCAATTTAGCCATTCATCTCCAGAATTTGTCAAATTTTTCATCTAGTTGGTCACTAGAAAACAGTAAAGAATATCAGAAAAAAAGAATGTAATTTACCCCTATAACAAGAAACCTAAAAGTTAAAAATAAAATACAATGTATACTTATTTGATAAGAAAATGATTTACGTTGTTTGTTATTATTTCAAAATACACATATATATAACCAACCCCTTGAGTACTTTGCTGACCTCTTTGTGAGTTAAGATTAAACTATATAAATGTATAAATTTGAAAAGTGTCATTTAGCATTAATTATAATCCTAATAATGACCTTTTTTTGTAATTCATGTTTTTCCTTTCTTGTCTCTTTTAAATAAGTAGTATAAATGGATGATTAAAACAGCAAGAGTAAAATTAAAATAAAAGATAATTATTTCAACAAAATTCATTTCAAGCAAAATACTTTCTTAATACCAATACAGCAAATACACTTTTTTCTTTGTTACTAAAGACAATCCATATATATTATATTAATTTATATAGTAAATACACTTATATAGATCTTTGTATAAGTAAACAATACTCGCATATAAGCTTTTTTTTCAAAACTGCAAGAAATAAATGACTACTGTGTTATAACAATGGTTAAATAAACATTCTATTCGATATACCCGAGGCATGATATGATAATTATCATAATGTACTCTTAATAACATATGAGGTATATGATTTTTGCACTCCATAACTTTTTATTTCAATTGTCATTTTTGGCCTCATATGTTTTTTCGTTAGATTGCAATCTCTGTTAAATAACCCGTGTCAGATGTGACAAGATGAAAAAGTCAATATGAATGTACACTGCTTTGATTGTATGAAGTCATCTAGATAATGCATTAAGAGAAATGATTATGTGTCAGTTGGTATTAAATCTAAATTATGGGTAGTTAAAAAAGCTCAAATAACATGACGAATAAAATAAAAGCTGAAAGTGAAGGATGCAACCAATTATTTCATTAAGCCTTTGTTCCAGAACATTGTCACTGCAATCTATCGGTTTGTCACCAACAGTTGGTAAGGAAAATATGTTTCAGCTTTTATGAAATGTGTAGCGTATCAACATATTCACAAATTATTTTTTACGGGTAAAAGCCAATTAAGACTGATCCAATATTATTCCGCACATACTTTACTGTGTACGTTAATCGTTATAAAATTGCAATTTCCTTTGCGTTCATCAAATAGAGGAGAAAAATAGGGTAATGCAGCATAAAAGATAGTGTTGTAAAATTTCAATCTAAGCTTTCTCATGTGATCATCTATTCTGTCTTGTTAATTCTTAAATGTCTTAAATATGACACAACGTGGCTTTTACCACGGGTGATTAGACGCCACCCTGCCACTGCAGTTTTAGCAATCGAGTATTTTATCTAACGTTTTTCTTTATATTTTGTTTTAATGTCAATGTCTTTCTCTATAGATAATATGATTAATTCATATAAATTCTAATCTAAACAATGTTATGATTTAAAAAAGTTAATAATTTTAAAATTTAGCAAAAGCCATATTTTTCGGCAGTCTCGTTAAGTGTGGTAAATAACACTTTCGCCAAATCGGCTAGATAAACATCTCCAATAAAACAAGGATTATGGTCAATAAATTTACCACGCGTTTTGCTAAGCTCATAATCAGAATCATTTTTTTCTTCTTTATTCAAATTATTTTTCATAGATGAAGATAAAAAATAATTATGATAAGTAAGGGATTAATGTGAAATATCCCTGTTGTCTTTCAAAGGAGTTAAATTCTTTTAATCTTGATCTGCATGATCAATAATGAATTTTCATTAGTTCCTTTTTACAAAAGAAAACATTTGAACTAGCATTGCCATGGGGAAAATGCAAATTAAAGAAACTTTTATGGTTATATACTAGTATATTTCTTGTAGATAATAAATTTGCGTATGGAAATCATGAAAAATACAATATGCAAAACATATATTATAATTCTAAAAAAGTCATTTAAAATTTCATCGTCAGACTAAGTTTTCCATTCGGTATGAAATACATATATTTTCACACATTATAAATTTTCACAAAGGATTGTTGTTTACGTCTCGTTTTTTTTAGATTACAACATATTAAACAGCCTGTGTTTGACGTTTCATTCAACTCTAATATTGTAGTAATGTTGTGTATAAAATGCATCAAGGACATTTATAATGTCTGTATTTCATAAGGTTAACTTTATTAGACAGTATTATAAGCACTGAAAAGAGCACAAAGGTCAGCCCATTAAAGGTGACACATGACACTACACTAAAATGAAATATAAAAATTCGTAGTTGAATGAGATGCACCTTAATTAAAACAAAGAGCGAATAACAAAGGTAGAATATAAGTAAGAGTGGAGTGGAGTGGAGTAATGGTGTTTTACGCCCCAGTCAAGATTCTTTCACTTATTTCGAGGCGGTCATTTCTGGGATGGTGGAGGACCGGAGTG
This sequence comes from Tegillarca granosa, assembly GCA_029721355.1. NCBI lineage: Eukaryota > Metazoa > Mollusca > Bivalvia > Arcoida > Arcidae > Tegillarca > Tegillarca granosa. The sequence goes on along the minus strand of CM056611.1, from coordinate 9,650,885 downwards.
CCCGGAGAAAACCACCGACTTTCGGCAAGCGAACTGACAATCTTTCTTACACTAGGATCTGTCCCGAGTGGGATTCGAACCCAGGCGGTGAGAGGCACTGTGATCCGTAAGCTATAATGCAAGAAATAACAAAAGATATATCTGAATGTCCATTTATACTGACTTTATTCAAGAAGTTGCATAATAATCAAACAAGTTCAAATAATAAACAAAATATATGAACACGGATGTGTTTCGTTTCATTGTATAATTAATGATCTTTTTTTTTTTTTATTTCTGTCAAGGTTCGTTTATTGCTTTCTTTTGATAAATAGATGACGCCATTGTAAGTTTAATTAGCTTAGAGTAAAACATTGGAAGTGGAACAAAACATCGAATGTAAAACAATTAAAACTAGAAATATGTAAAATTGTAGCCGCCAAAAGGTACTGAAAGATATACTTAGCAAAACATGCAACAAGAACCTCTCCGGTTGTTTATCTTGGCGGTCATAATGCAGTTTTTAGTATGAAACAAAGTGTTTTACCAAAAAATAACTAAACACCTCCTAGTATTGCTGTGAGTGTGGTATTAATAAAGAATACAATCAACTCAAAAACACAGCTGTATAAAAAATGTTAAAAAACAGAATGATGAATTGAAGAACTATTAGTAGGCAATCACAGGCTCTTAGTAACCAATAGCTTATTGTAAAATAACCGCCAAATATCTCGTAAAAGATATCGTAAAAATGAAGCGTATAGAATTCAGATTAGAAGATCAAGTGATAATGCTTATAAGCCAACATTTTCAGAGAACCTAATGAAAAAAATCATTACTAACACATTCTAATTATCAAAACAACAAATAAATTACTTTTTGTAAGCTGAAGCCGTATTTTTAAATTATTTTAGCGAACAATACGTTAAGCAAATGATTTGTAGATGAACGTAGTTTCAGAACTGCAACGTATTTTTTCAAATTTTATGTTTGTGTTACATTTAACTTTGACTAATGTCAAGTAAAAGTTTTTTTCAATTTCAAATCGATTTATGTCATTGTAAAAATCAATTAAGCACTATAAATCAGATTTGTTTATATGCCAAAGAAAGTAATTTGCACATGATGGAATAAGAAAAATAATGAAATGGACTAGCATGATTGTGTTTGCTTTAAGCACAGTTTTTGTTTGTTTATCTTTAAATGTACATCATCGCATTAGTGTTAAAACACGATTGTTAATCCTTTTGTAAATGTTATGCATGTTGTATTATCGAATATTTAATTGATATTGTTCTTCAAACAAATGTGTCTGAAACAAAACATTTTTATTTTTATTTCTTCAACAAATCACTTTCTTTTTTATTTCCTTGTTTTATACAAATTACACGTTTTGTTTACAAATGGGTTGAGTCATTTCGTTTTGCTAATGGTTGTAATATTGTATGTTTTTTATTAAGGAGTATTTGGCTGGTATATTGATTTTAAATAAGTCTCCGGATGATATAACCACTATTACTGCCAACTATAATCATTTTGATTCGAAAAGTATTCTCTGTCAAGACATTGATTGACACAGGCGATTCTAAATCAACCCATTATGCATTTTATATAACATTTATTTACAAATTAATCACATCGTTTGCCTGTTTACATAGTATAAATTCAGTTCCTACTTATTAGTAAATTGAGACATCTACATGGTTATGTTTTTGTACGCAATTCATTTTAATAAAAGTTTCCCTGACACTTTATTACTATTTAGATAGTTGTCATTAAATAGTCTAATCGATGAAGTAGATTGTGTCTTATGTATATATTGCATTAACAATTTGTAATATGTATATTGGCAATAAATGAAATTAAAGAATGTTGCATCTGAAAAAAAAAAAGTACTTGGTTTTAACGAATGTAACCAATTTTTCATATGGCAATTAGTTTTAAAAAAATCCTGATTTTTAGGGGGACCGGGGCGGTCTTAAGGGTAAAGCGTTTGCCTTTCATCACAAGGCGCCCCACCGTAAATGGTATGATACGCCCTAGTCAAAAACTTTTCACTCAGTTCAGTGATGACGGAAGAAACCTAGTCGGTAAGAGGCACTGTGGTTCATAAGGACGCTTTAGAACCTCGGATAATATTTATTGACTGATTAAATGGAGTTTTACGTCCCAGTCGAGAATATATTCCTATTTCCCTTATATCGAGATGTCACAAGCTATAGGTGAAGTGGCAGAAATGTTGCCCTTTGAAGTGCGCTAAGGGCAATGTGGTGGAAGGTTTCTTTAACGTGCCACGACTGCCGTGATATGAGGCATGTTTTTTTTTTTTTAGAAAGACCCCCGGGAGATGATGCACATTGTTGTTGCAACTTCTGCTAAGGTTTTTATTATTTATTTATGTTTTTTTTCCATTTTTGTATTATTATAAAAATTGAAGATTACGAATAACGTAATAAGTTGTATATCAACCATTTTATTTACCGAATGGATAATTTTAAATTGCGTTTAAAAGATATTTCATGCATACATGTATATATTTGCTTTTTTATATCGATTATAAATCATTTTCGGATGATTTAATTTCATGTCTTTAATCTAAAATCATTTTGATTAAGCATGTTTTCGATATTTTTATTGATTAATGCAACAAATACAATATTGCATTCAATCAATTAAACATACAATATTTATAAACATTATTTCTCTTATTTTTTTAATACATACCGTTATGCTTTCATCCCTTTGAATGGGATTATTTCGCTGTAAATATCGTTTTTGCAGATTCATTTAACATAAGCCGTTTTGTTTATAAGTTTTATTCGTTCTATTCAGGAAAGGGATGCGTTAATGATAATGTTCATCTTTGTATCTCAATTTGCAAGATAATTTAAATGTTATATATATCATTCAAATAAAAACCGTTTGATGCAAAAATTTCCTCTCACATGTTATTGATATCTAAATTTTACAAGCAATTAGCTTAATTGATTGATACTGGAGATTTTGTCACGTATTATAAGAATAGATTTTAATGTTTTAGAGACAAATTACATCATTGCTTATTCACATGTTATATACTTTATGGTTTCTTTGAGCAGACTAAAAAAAACGATGTTACTTGATAACTTACTTTTAATACAACTCTTTTTACGTCGGTTTGAAAATGTCATAATGTATTTTGAAAAGTTACACATCTTGATGACATAGATTTATTTGTTTCTTTTACGGACTAGGTGATCATCTCCAACCAAATACGAGAAATAAAAATTGCAGTTAGTTATGGTGTGTTACGTAAAGGATCTCTCACTAACATCGAGATAAGTTCAGTGATGACGGAAGAAACTAAGTCAGTTAGAAACACTGTGATCGTTAAGCACGCTTTGAACACCTCGGGATACAAAGACCCCTAGGAGATGATGAACATTGTTGTTGCAACTTCTGTTAAGCTTTTTATTCTTAATTATCGTTCTTGTATTATCATAAAAACCGTAGATTACGGACTACGTAAAAAGTTATATATCAACCATTTTTAATAAGTAAATGGATATATTATCGATTGTGCATTAGAAAATATATCATGTATATTTGTTTTTTATCCATTTTAAATCATTTTAATAATATATCTTAAATCTGAAATCATTTTGATTTAACATGCGTTTTGATATTCTATTGATTTTTGCAATAGATACCGTTATGCTTTCAACGCTTTAAAATTATTGAATATCGCTTAAACAATCGTTTTGCAGATCATTTAAATCATAAGCCTGTTTGTAAATTATAAGTTTTTTTCACTCTAGTCAGGAAAAGGATGCGTTACTGATAATGCTCATTTTTGTATCTCAATTTTTCAGATAATTTTAATGTTATATATATCATTTAAATAAAATCCATTTGATGCAGACATTTCCTCTCAAATTTTATTTATATTTAAATTTTACAAGCAATTAGTCTGATTGATTAATGTTTGAGATTGTGTAAGTATTTCCTTCTAAATTATAAGTATGGATTTTCATGGAATCTAAAATAAAATTTTATTCAAAAATGTTTTATAGAAAACTGCATCATTGCTTATTAATATGTTATTGCTTTATGGTTTTCTAAGCATTCCTTAAAGAAAAGGAAGTAACGTGATAACCTACAGGAAATTGACAAGGTTTGTGCCTTTATACTGTAAATACTATTCTTTTTCTAAGGTTGATGGATAGATAAATATGTCATTATGAATTTTAAAAAGCTACGCACATTAAAATCACATAAATTAAATTGTTTCTCTTAAGCAAAAAAAAAACTCCAAAATACACACACACACACACACACACACACACAATAACAATAATAAAAGATACACTGCTGTAATGATGTCACAGTGTTTAAAAAAAGCTGTGCACTCTAACCTTGATATTGTGATTTCATTTGTTTCAATTCAGGCTGATAGATAGACCACGATGCTGCAAGCAAAGCATTTTGAAAAACTACGTGTATTGATATTTTTTTATTCAATAGTTTCGGTTTAACTGACAGAATGACAAATATGTCACAAAGCATTTTGAAAAACTACACACCTTGAATTTATAAATGAATTGATATGTGTTAGATAGACAAAAATGCCACAATGTTTTTAAAGGCTACGCAACTTTAAATTATAAACTCCATTGTTCCTGCGTTTGCAATGTGTTACATGTGTTTTAAGTCTACATATGAAATGGTGTCTAGCAACATTCAGCAATTCTCATTCTAGTTATAGCTACATTTCATTTCGTGTTTTTGATTGCTCTGGCTGTTGTACGTTTTTTTTTTACCTTTTTTATCCTAAGTTTTCAAAAAGTTACATGTGACATTCGACAAACTTTGTCAGAAATCGTGATTCCCATTCCAGTTCCATCTGTATTACATTTTGTGTTTCTGATTGCGTTGGCTGTTTAAGCGGGGTTTTTTTCTCCCAAATGTCCGTTAAAGTTAAAAGGGGTTTATGTAATAACAATGGAATGCATTCACGTGTATTTGCAGATTTCAAGTAAAATATTAAACAGACGTCTCCAAAAGAACATTTAAAAAATGTAACATGGAAATTGATTACAATCTTCTTTAATTTGAGTTTCTATTTTGTAGACAAGAAAAAGCAATTAAGAACATAAAACAAAGTTTATTAAAGATAGTCAGAAAAGGCACACACACACACACACACACACACACACACGTTAGAGTATAATTACAAGGCCCGAATATTTCAAATAAGGAACATATTAAGTGCTAACAATGACCTTTTGATCTTGAATATACAACTTCATAAATTTGCTAGGTGCTTAGGGTCCGTTCAAATCTGTATAAAAATAAAACTTTCCTTAATATTAAAACAAAAAAAATCAGGACTATGAAGCATTAGTCTTTCCTTATTAAAAAGCCAGGAAGAAGATAATGATCAATTTTAAGGTAATGTATCATTGGAGCAAATAACCGTTTTTTAACGGAACTGTCAATATGTAATGTTATCTTGAAATCTCCTTTTTTTTTTTTTTTTTTTTTTTTTTTTTTTGTTAAGCAAGTATACACCATATATACACCATGAAAATATCTTTTTTATGCTATGTAAAAATTCAAAAAATATCACCTTACTTGTTTTTTGTAAAATTTAAACAATGAAACAAATGGTTTGTCTCGTCTCGTTTTGTTAGATTTGACATAAGACGAACAATTTAAAGACAGAAATCTGCCGTCCTAGGCCGTGTTTGACCCTTGTCTTAATGAAAGTAATATTGGGTAACAATTGATGTAATTATTCGGTTACGGGTAACTATGTTCTGAAAATGACTGTTGTTTAAGTCATGTTTGACCAACATTCCAATCTTCATTGATTGACAATTAGTTTACACTTTTATATGATCTAGTGTGTAGAGCTTCAATCAAACACAGCGCCTGTCCCATTTTCTTTTAATCTAGCTATACCATAACCTTAAGCTGCTTTGGCCCTCGATGGCCAATGGTCTTAATCGCGTGCCTACGGATCACAGTCCCTCACACCGCCTATGTAGATCCTAGTGTGGGAGCGTTTGTCAATTCCTATTCCGAAAGACATTTTATTTTTTTGAGCACTGCTATCCACCATCCTTGAACTGACAAGTGCAAGATTTTGTCTGGGGCGTAAAACACCGTTTATCTATCAAATCAGTCGGAACCTTTTGTCAAACACATATTTCTTTCACAATGCCTTTATTTGTAATTTGTTTGAGGAATCATGTAGTATTAACAAATATTTTCGTATAATTAATATAACAATTTTGTTCTAAGTGTTTAAAAAGAACATGTAAAGACCTTAATACAAACAAATGTTCTGTTGAGCAAATGATTCACAAATTTGTCTCTGCTTCACTCTATTGTCTTTCTGTGTCGATAACGATCGAGTGCCGGTGTATGTAACAGACACTCAGGGTAATGATATCTAAATAAAATAAATATAATATATCTTAAAAGATCACCTTTTTTTCTTTTTCTTGTCATTTAAATACCAGACTTTACTTTAGCATATATGGACAATACAAAGATATTTATCTCTAACGATGTGTTTACCACAGAAAGAAAGGAAGGAAAATCGCGTATTTTTAAAAACAAATAACTTTAGTTTTAGTCACAACTATTTATGCATTTATATGATTCATCTTTTCAATTTTATTTTTTTTCAACAAATACAATAAATAAATAAATGAATAAATAATATGAGATGAAATTGAATTAAATTAAATTGAATTAAATTAAATTAAATTAAATTAAATTAAATTTAATTTAATTTAATTTAATTTAATTTAATTAAATTAAATTAAATTTAATTTAATTTAATTAAACAAAACAAAACAAAATAAATCAATAAATAAATAACCTGCGTTACTTCGACATTAAAAAGTTTAAAATTATTATCTTTCTAAATCTTCCGTAACAAAAGGAAAAATATTTCGTTAATATATTAAATTGTGATTTTTAAATGTTTTTAACAATTCAGATTTAACTTAATTTTTATATGTAAACGGGTGAATTAAAAATGTGCGAAAATGAATGACCAATATGTATCAATATACGTATGAAATTCAAATTCAAATTTTGTTTTCTGTGTATATCATGTCTTACTGCTTTATCATTGCATTGTATTGTTTTTGTTTTAAATGTTTTGGCTGTTGCCATGTTCATGGTTTTATTTAATTGAAAATTTCCTTCTTTTATTTTACCATCAACCTCTCAATTTATCATAACAGACATATAGTGATAATGATCTGTTTTACAATGAATTAATAACGGTTTTATTTTTGGTAACTTACAAACAATAATGCAAGCTTAATCAGAATACCTTGACTTTACAATAATAACAACATAAATATTTTTGTCGTCCATATCGGGTCATCGGTTTTCATTCAAAACATTCCTACCTTAAGTCACGATTTTGACCAATACTTCAACTAAAATATTACAAAAAATTATCCTTGACGATTTTTTAATTTCATGTACATGTACCAGTTATGTATTTTTGTGTGTCAAGTTCAGAATGACTACTTACAATATTAATATCTTTAAGAATATTTTACCATTGAATCCTAAATTCATCCCTAGTGTAGTTTTCATTTTGGCGATAATGATCTACTTTTTGCTGTTGCTAATGGTAACTAAATAAAACACTAGTGATATTAAAATATCATTTTTCTTGATGTTTTGTTACGATTGAATATCATGACCCTGAAAATGCAAACAACGAGACGTGTTAACCAATGTCTGAATGAAAGATCAGATAATGGTATACTGTATCCATCGAGTAACGTGAACATAAACTACGATTAATATTAATCAACGCTAGCTTTTTCGTTATAATTTTTAATAATGGTAAATTTTTAACAATTAAACTGGCAAAATATTTAACTTGTGGTAGTCTTATTTGCATATGTTCTCTTCTTTTTTAAACAAATATCTGTGTACTTCGGATGAAAGACTTCCAAAGACCCAAAGTTTATTTTTCCATTAATTTTTTTTAATTATTATTTATTTATTTATTTATTTATTTATTTTAAATTCTGTTATATATTGATATACCCTATGAAAAATTGTAGAACTGAATCGAAGTTTCATTGTTTATGATAAAACTTGTTTGAAACCTTTTTTTGATTATGTTTTCAGTTTAGTTCATAAAACACTTATGTATAGCGGGTACCACTGCTGGTGGAGAAAAACTCCCCGAGGGTATCCACAACTCAGTAGGCATTACTTTGTGCTGTCAGAAAATGTACCATTTAGCAAAATTTTCAGCCGTCTAAAATTTTGAAATTTATTTAAAACTAAGGTTTGTTCCCTCATGCAAAGCATTCCTTGGCTGGATTTGGATTTAAACAATTTTGGAACTTAAGATTTATTTATTTTCAACTATAAGGCTTATGTTTTTTATCTATCAAACTTTTCGGTCTTAGTGTCACTGATGAGAAATGAATTTCCGAAATGTGCACATCTGGCATCAAAATTTGACTGGTGTTTGTTTTATATATATATATATATATATATATATATATATATATATATATATATATATATATATATATATATATATATTTATATTTATATATAATTTGACTCGTGTTTGTTTTTATATATATATATATATATAAGATATAGACTGACCAAACCTCAACAGTTGGAAACGACCTAGCCAGGACATTTGCCGATGTCCATTCAAATGCACCGACCATGTTAAGTTAGTGAATAGTAACAGAACTTTGTTTACACCAAACACCTGCTCTTAACAATTAATGTCGGTGATCATTACGCTTTCTCAGGATGATGTAGAGACGTTCAAGATCGTATTCATAAAAATGCTAAATTATATGTTCCCGATGCTTAAAACCATTGTCAAACATTTCTGTTTACCTGATTTTGATGTATGGTTTTTGTTCGGCAAAAAAAAAAAAAAAAAAAAAATGCAAAATGGGGCAAAGGGTCTAGATCTCAATTATGAACATAATTGTATTTTGACGCGTGTTCATATTATCTGGCGGACAGACCACCTTGTACGCTAAATAAATAAGGTATGCTTGGCCTAAATCTGAATACAAAAATGCATTGTATTAGCACACGTGTTCTGTGTTCCTATTCTTAAAGTTTTGTTTTATTATTTAAACATCTGTAAGTCAATAAAATAGATTGACCGATACCTTGCAGCTACTTTAAAAACTCGATATTGAAGTTAAGACAAGGTGAAAATATTTACAAAGAGCAAATAAAAATTAAGTGGTGACTACAGACGCTAAATTGTAATAAACTGTTGTTTAGAAAATCTGATTATTTACTTTGATCGCGTAAGTTAGAAGTTTGAAGTAGAGAATTTTAGGTTATTGAGAGAAGGCAATCAAACCAAATCATTCCGATTTGTAAACTAGTTCTCATGACTTCCGCCTGACCTTTGATAACCCTCGGGTGTTATTGTATAATATTATTTGAATAATTAAAGAAGGTGTGTTTAACGTGGACAACTTTACTGATCTGTCGGTAAATATTTGTTTATTAAATGAAATGCTTGATTTACTATTGAAATAAACGAGAAAGAAAATTTCAGTGGGAAATATATTAATCCGAACTAATGACAAAGACGTGGTGTACCGGACGTTACTATATCTCCTTTTGTGCAAAACATCCGGTTTAATAAGAGACCCGTTTTAATACGGCATTTCTTTTGTAGAAAGCGATACTGTTTGTTGGCGAAAACTTACATTTTTAAAACGGAGATATATAATTTTGCGGAATTAAAAGTAAAATCGTTTATTTCAACTTCTGCTGTAGCTGTGTAGAACGTTATTCTATAGTCCTAAGGTTTCTTTATACTCGCGTAACGCAAACGGAAGTCTTAGGTCTGAAAGAATTTTTATACTCGCGTAACGCAAACGGAAGTCTTAGGTCTGAAAGAATTAGCTAGAGTCACTACAATTGAGATGTACAGTATATTTGTTTTATATATGACAAATACCTGCTAAATTTTGATGTGCCAGATTTGCACATTTTGGAAAACCATTCCTCATCAGTGACACTAGGGGCCGAAAAGATTGATTGATTAAAAAAGAAACATACGCCAAACAGTTGAAAATTAATGAATCTAAAGTTCCAAAAATATGTGAATCCAAATCCAGCTAAGGAATGTTTTGCATGAGAGTTCGACAACCATTAACTATTTTTGCGTATATTTAATCATATTTGCCAAGTTTTACAAAGAATTAATGAAGTGGAGTAATTGTGTTTAAAGCCACCTTCAGGATTCTTACACTATTGAGGCGGACAGTTCAAATATGGCGGAAGAAACCAGATGACTCGGAGAAAACTACCGATCTCTGCTGGGGTTCGAACCTAGACCCCCCAACATACGAAGCGAGAATTCTATCAACTGAACAACCGTAGTGGTCAAGTTGAAATTTGAAATACCAGTATACATGTATATGGAAAGGGTTGAAACACAAGGGATGTTTGTATTAACTGTTAACATCTTGACAAAGATATTTGATAAAGTTATTATTTTATTATATTCAAATAAAGATATTGGTGAAACATGTATGAATCCATATAATCTCCAGTGCATAAAATTAAATTTCTTTCTATTTTTATCTTTGATACGAACTGAGAAATACGAAACTATGCCTAGATTAAAATCAAGTTTGATTGTTCAGCAAAACTTCTGTTGTCGGATTTTTTTCTTTCATTTAAATGAATGAATTGCCACGCTTCGTGAACATAAAAGTGACCACTTTGGGGTCAATTTACATAATAAAACTCCTTAGAAACCTATCAAAATCAAATCTCTATGACCCTTCCTATTCAAACTTAGCCAATGTCATCGGACACCAAGATTTAGATGAAAAGAAAAATTACTGTAACCAAATACTTCAAGTTGACAATAAAATCAAATTTATGTTCAAATGCGCCGACAGTACCTTTTGTAATAATTGAAACGTATAAATAACGAGAGGGACAAAGTGTTTCAATAAAGGGGTTGATCTTTCTTTCAAGTGTTCCGTTACTGAAAATACTCTCATATTATCATCCCCCAAATATAGAAATATTTCTTAAATTGGTCTTTGTTTGATGGTGAATGATATTTTATTTATGTTTTAAATGGAACGTGTTATATCCACGACACCTGGTAAACTATGTTTGGACAGAAAAGATTATATATAGGTACGATAAAGGTCAGCAGACATTGATGAAAATAGTTTTCTTTCTTTCTTTCTTTCTTCCTTTTTTTTAAATACATGTATAATTTTCTGTTCTTATTTAATCTTATTTTCTTTTTTATTTATCTCTGTTTATCTTTTTTATTTTACGTTTGCTTTTTTCATGTATTTATTTATTTATTTATTTACATGAATTTATTTTATTTATTTATTTGTTATTTATTTTTTTAAACAATCTCATTTTATTTCTTCATTATTTATTTATTTATTTATTTATTTATTTATTCACTCATTCGTTCTTTTATTTATTCATTCATTCATTCGTTCGTTCATTTATTCATTCATTCTTTTATTCATTCTTTCATTCATTCATTTTATGAAAAACCAACAAAATGAACATTGGCAAAAACAACTAAAACCAAATAAAATAATTTTAAAAGTAAAATCATAATAAAAATTATTCTAAAATTTTAAATCATTCTCATTTAACAATAATAATACGTCAAATATAATTTCAACAACTTACACTCGCCGAGTAAGAGTGACTGAGTGAATGAGTGAGTGAGTTAGTTTTTGTTTAGAGTCGCATCAGCGTTATTGCAGCTTTTCCCGGCTTGAAAATGTTAAGAATATACTTACGTATATAATCGCCGAGTAAAAAAAAAAAAAAAAAAACCAAGCAAGCAAACTGTTTCGTCTTACTTTTAAGTCTGTGTTCCGATTTCTGAATACATTTTTAAGATGCTTTAAATTTTGTGTGTTATAGCGTATTAATTCAGTGAATATTCCGAACTGTCAACAACACACCTTGCAATTATGCGTTACTCACGGTTATACTTCCACCATTGAAGGAAAACTTTTAAAATTTTAGGTATAAACCGACTTTTCATGGTGGTGCTCTTTCCTCGTTACTTTAACAACATTGTTTTATTATTTAGTACCCTTCAAGTGGCAAATAGTTTGTACTAAAGTAAAAATATATAAATACGATAATTTTTTTTCGACTTGTGTGAGCATGACTAAAACCGTTTTAAGTTTTACAAGATAATATGTATCAATCCACTAGTTAATATTGAAACAAATGCTGCAAGATTACTGCTGAACAAATCGAACTCTTGTAGCTTTGCAGGTTGATGGGGTGGGGGCTGGGGTCGAGGGTCAAGAACAGATCACCGAGTGGCTTATCGCCTACATGTAGGTTCAAACTCCACTCAGGCATATATCAGTATTAGCGAAAGAAACTTTGTCAATTCTCTTCTCGGAGGTCAATAGTTATCTCCGGTAATCCTGTTTCCTAAAGCATCCATCAACTGGCCGCTGAGATATTTAAGTGAAAAAAAAAAATTCTTAACTGGGCGTAAAACATCATTTCTCCTCTCCACTCCTGCCATTTCACCTGAAGTGTAGTTGATACTCGTTCACGTTTTATATAGTAATTGTCAATAATCATCGGTTTCAACACTACGGTAGCTCAGTTGGTAGAGTGTTTGCTTCGTTTGTGGAAGGTCGGATTTCGAACCTCAGACGGGTCTGACCAAGACTTGAAAATCGATAGTGACTGTTCTTTCGTCAAACACTCGGCAAAAATGAAAGCCAAGGAATTCTTCGGAGAAGACCTTAAAAACCGATGCCCCATGTCACGGCAGGCGTGGCACGTTAAAGAACCTCTTCCTGCACATTATTCTAAGCGCGCTACAAAGTTCAAAATTTTTGCCACTTCACCTATATCTGGGGACGTCTCAATATAAGTGAAATATTATTGACTGGGGCCTAAAACCCCATTACATCATCCTCGGTTTCTTAAACTAGGTGTGTATGTGCCCTATAATCTCGCCATTACTGAGAAGGATATTTTGAAAAATGAAAGTGTTTTAGATGTAATTTAAAGTGTGTTTATAAGGACAAATTTTGTTATTTCTAGGCGGGTATAATGATAAACCTGTTTTAAAACATAACAACTATCATTGTTATTTGATGTACAGCGAGAACAAATGCCGAAGTAACTCGGTTATATAATCTTCAATTTATCCTTTCACACTTGACATAAATAAATGTGTATATGTTGTTGTGGTGTTGAGTGGAGTAAAAGTGTTTTATGCCCCAGTCAAGATTCTTTCAAATATATCGAGGACTGTCAGTTATAGGATGATAGAGAAAACCGGAGTACCCGGAATAAACCACCAACCGAACAGACAATATTTCCCTCACTAGATCTGTCCGAATGGGAATCGAACCTAGTCGGTGATAGGTATCGTGATCGCGTTAGACAAATCTGCTACCGATGTCCCTTCATGGTTTTGTGGAAATATGTCCCATCGTCTCAAATTTAATTAGAAGACCGGTTTGGGGATTTACACAAATTCTGCATTTCCTGAGCATATTTTGAAGAATCCTGTTTGAAAAGCAGTCTTAAGCGGCCTTAAAAATTCTAGGTTTTATACAGGTTCGGCATTTCTTAAGTATATTTGATCGAAACTCGATTGTAGAGCGTTCTGCAAAAAAACCCAAAAAAATCACAACGCCTCTCGTTACCTGGGCTAGCCACTCGTTACCTGGGCTCACCACTCGTTACCTGGGCTCAAACCAGATTAAGAATCATTTGAAACGTTTTGATGGACTAACATTATAAGACCAATTTGTTATTTAAAACGATCGGCGGTGTATGAATATATTCTTGAGTATTATGTAATGTTGTATATGTCTTTAAATGTTAATGATATTTGAAATACAAAAGACAAAGTTGCAATAATGTAAAAAAAAAATGCATAGATAAATGATGAATAAATAAATAAATAAAGGAGGGTTCTGGGCCTACCAAATGATTAGATATCCCCCATAATGTTTTAATAATCACAATCATTCACTCAATTAATTGAGTATACACTCAACTCAAATATTCAAGTTTTTCTCTCATCAATATTTTTAAAATTTTAACTTTTTGATTTGTTCAACAAACCTACACTAAACAATTTAGATATAACTAAGATATTCAGTTTTAACTGTGTAATGTCTTAAAAATTGACATTAAAATATTCCAAAGTTTGAGTTGAGTGTACACTCGAGTGAATAATTTTTAATCTGGGGCCAGGTTAACATGTCCGTCACACAAGGTCTCTGGAATAGCGATGGTTTACAGGAACACTTGCGAAACATTTTGGTAACTATTTACGTGACAAAGACCCTTGAATATTGTTCTTTTACAGGTTTCGATTCCATCTCTATTGGAAATGATAGTTTCGCACATATATATACGCGATAAAGCGTGTCACTTGGTTCAATTTGTTTAAAACCATTATAATCACACAAAAATAATTACGATTAAGCATCTGTATATAAAGATATTGACACAGATCCATATAAATGAAACTAAATCAATATTTTAACTGTTGCATGTCCGGATATTATAGATGCACATCTGTCTCAAATCCGGGATTATACCGGGTCGATGAAGGGCAATATTTGTCAGTGTTCGCTCACTTGAGAAATAGTTAATCAAAAGATGTAATCTGTTTATAAAATCATATAAATTAAACCTTGATTAATATCTGTCAAGATTAGAGTACACATCTGCCCTGAATCGGGGATGGTAAATGGTGACCGATTTCTAACATCATGCACTTTTTCTTCTCGAATTCTAAGGGGCCTCGCTGGCCGAGTGGTCTAAAGCACGAGCTTACGAATCACACTGCCTCTTATCTTCATGTTTTGAATCCTGCTTGGGTAGTTCCTAGTGTGAGAAAGTATGGCAGTTTGCTTGCCAAAGGTAAGTGGTTTTCTCCGGGTACTTTGGTTTCTTCCATCATCGAAGACCTTGACTGTCTAGATAAGGTGTAAGGATCTTGAATGGGGTGTAAAACAGCATAACTCCATCCCACTTCTTCTCGACTTCCTAACGCCAAAATTCAAACCAATCTCTTGAAAGATCTTGTTGTATAAATCTTGTTTATTTGCCGAAAATAGATGATTTTCAGTGTTGTTCCGCATAAATTCTAGACCTTACGGAATCGAAAAAAGAGTAAATAATTATTCGCAAGTCCCAATTAATAAAAAAAAATCAACAGCCAGTAACTAGCAAACGCACGCATTTTTCTTTTCGGGGAGACTTTGAATTATTGTGTTATATACCATTTCTTTTGCCTAGGAGTGGAATGAAGAAAGTTTCACAAGTCTATATTATTTCACTATACCAGAGGCAAGTGAAATATCCTTGACTGGGACGTTAAACACCATTACTCAACTCAACTCAACTTGTATCGAGGTGGTCAGTTCTGGAACTGGTGAAGGAAATCGGAGCACTTAGAAGAAAACCATCTAACCTTCGGCAAGCGATTTGACAAACCTTCTCACACAAGGATCTGCCTGTATGGGGATAAGAACCTAGGCAGTGAAAGGCATTTTAATATGTAAGTGCACGTGAAGGCGGCTAATAAATAAAACTGGAGTGTAATAATGACGTTTTACGCCCAATTCATGCTGCACGTGGCTTATACAAGTTCGAAAGTTGATGAACAGCACGGATGATAAAATCGCATTCTAAAGATGAATGCTACAGATTGTACATCTAGATTATCTTTAGAACACGTGTTTCAAGGATAAATGTCAAATCTAAATTTATAGTAGTGTTGTCATCAGAAATTTCAAGTTTTGAATCTTTTTTCTATTGTATTTTGATAAATCTCATTCAGTTTATTTGATCATCCGTCTTATCCCGAGCATTCAGACACGTGGCAGTGGCAAGTGATCAGAACATCTTTTCAGGTACGAGTGCAAAGTGGTGTCATAACTGCAACAAAGGGCAAGACCGTAACTTGAATTGAACAAAGCTCAAGAACCTACAAGCTGATTAACACCTCAATGACCGACAGGCAGCAAGCGACTTTTCCTTCGATGGAATTCCTAAAATTCTGCGAGTACTCATGCACTGAACAGCGATGGAATTCCTAAAATTCTGCGAGTACTCATGCACTGAACAGCGGGATAGATTGGTTTAATAGGGTTTTACGTCCTACAGGTGAAGTGCTGGAAATTTTGACCTTTGCATTGCGCTCAGGCTTAGGGCAATGTGCAGGGAGGGTTCTTTAGCGTGCCATGCATGCCGTGACACGGGGCATCATTTTTAAGGTCTTCTCCAAGAACCCCGTGACTGTTGAGTGTTTGACGAAAGTCACTGCCAAAGAAAACCACCGACCTTCGGCAAGCGAACTGACGAACTTTCTCACACTAGGATCTGTCCCGTGTGGGATTCGAACCCAGGCGGTGAGAGGCACTGTGATCCGTAAGCGCGCGCTTTGGACCGCTCGGCCACCGAGGCCCCCTAGATTGGATTGGACTGTGCTGTCTAATACATAGTCCAGCTTGGGCTAGAACCAACTACACTTTAACTTTCGCCTACATCGCTGAGTTTTCAGCTTCTCTAAACAACCAAGGATCGATCCAGCGACCGGATCGCTTTAAAATACGATAAATAACAGTGCACATCAAATATATACCAATAATAATATAGGTGTTTTATATTTCGCATAAAAAGCATGACCCTTGAGACAGATTTGTTTAAATCAAATCAAATATGTAATCATGTGTTTTCAGGTTATAAAGATGACTTGTCTGTTAGTCACAAAATTGACATGAAATTAACAACATATGTCACGTGTTACAATTGTCAATTTCTTTGATCTTCACCTATTTTTCATATATACACCATTTATGTTGAACATTATAATATTACTAATGATATCAGAAGATCTAAAATTATATAGCGTGAAATTTGATTTGAAAAAAAAAAAAAAAAAAAAAAAAAAAAAAATTAAAAAAAAAAAGCGGTTGAATCACTTCCTATTCATGCAGGATGTTCCTATACATAAATTATTATTTATATTCAATTAAATTTACTTTACGAGTTCAGAATGAGATGTCACCATTGGGAGGGGAAAATACATTTATTAGCCTTGAATATGTGTTAATCTGGTCCTGTATCAGATATTTAAACATTCCATTTAAGTCAAGAAGAGCTAGTCAGCATCAATTAAAGGCCGCCATTAAGAAGGGAGTTACAGGATTGATTAAATGCGGTTTTACGTCCCAGTCAAGAATATTTAACTTATATCAAGACTTCACCAGCTATAGGTGAAATGACAGAAGTTTTGACCCGAGTAGTGCGCTCATACTCATTGTGCAGGGGAGGGGTCTTTAGCGTGACACGGGGTATCGGGTTTAAGGTCTCCGAAGGAACCCGTGACGTTCTTTTCTTAATACCGAGTGTTTGGGGAAAGAACAGTCACTACCTGTTTCTAAGTCTTGGTCAGACCTGGTCGGGTTCGAACCTCGACCCCTACATAGAAGCGAACACTATCGACTGAGCTACCATAATGTGTATAAGACATACATTTATTCAAAGAACGCACTTGTAAAGCCTATGTTTGGTACAAGATATCAGCACCAACTGACAAAGGATCAAACCCGTTCCTAAGCAAGAGAGCCGTCTAGGATGTGAGAGTTTTTGGTACAATTGAACATTTACCATTGAAAAAGGGATCGAACCCGTTCTTCAGAAAAGAAACCCGTCTATGTTGTGCGAGTGTTTGGTTCATTTGAGCAGTTACAACTGAGAAAGGGATCGAACCCGTCTGTCACCGAGGAAAAAGAGATTTATACAAGAGAGCAGTACCCACTGACGAAAGGATTGAATCCGTTCCTAATCAAGAAAGTCGTTTAAAAGTTTTTAGGTACAAGGAAGCAGTGCCTACTGGCGAAGATATTGAACATGTTTTTCAACGAGGAAATACCGTTTATTTTGTGCGAGCGTATGGTGCAGGTGAGAAGTACCTATACTGACAGAGGGATCGAACCCGCATGTCACCGAGGAAAGTCGTCTTTCAAGTACGTTCACATCTCCGTCCAGTATCTGTAATTCTAACTTAATCATACACAATTCTGATTTATATCTTTTAAAAAACTATAAAATGAAATTTATACGTTTCATTGTTCATGTAAATAGTGGACCATGGTATTTTTCCGCGTTATTGAAACATATCACTGACCAAAATTAGATTTAACAAACCACAGAATAACGATTCACAAGGTCATAAAATTAATCTAGATATTAAAATCCGTAGTCTGAGATAGATAACGGTGAAATCAGGTCTAGTTTTTATATCAGTTCACAAATAAATGTCTTTAGAAGTTTTATCTGTTTGTTGGATGTGACGTTTATAAACGAATTAAAATTTTGGGTTTTTTTTAATGAAAAAAATTCCTACTTCAAATATTTTTGTTGGAACGTTTTAAATTTTAAATTAAGTCCAGTTTAAATTTCATGACTTTTTGTTTACTGTGACCGCACTAAGTTTTTTTTTTTTTTTTTTTTTTTTTTTTTTTTTAATCTCGTTTTGTTCAACAAAAAAGCGTCTCGTCGTTTTTGAATAGTCTAAATATCGGGCCTTATATTGTTTAAATTGGATCATTTAAAATTGTCTTTTAAAAAGTTCGTTAATTCAATATTTATGTTTGAATAAAACATCCTATAATTTCAAATATTATTTTGAAAGAAAGTCTTAACATATGTTTTGGGGACCTTAGCATGAATGCATGGCTTTTTTTATTTTTTTATTTTTATTTTATTATTATTATTATTATTTTTTTTTTATTTATTTATTTTTTTTTTTTTTTTTTTTGTTAAATCACGACTTCAAATATTTTGTTCAAACATCTTAAATATCAGAGTCTCTCAAATTGAAAATAAATCATCGAAATAAACCTATCTGCATTATTTTAAAACCGAACAGATAAAGTCATTTTATCGTAATTTCGGCATCAATTACAAAGTCGAATTTCACCCATCTCTCCCACTTAGGGGTCCATTGAAGGAAAAAAAATTTGGGTAAATTCTCGCCGATACAGATTTGGCAATTTTTCCCGTTATCTCGCGAAATTCGATTGTATCAGGTTTTATCATCATCATCATAATCATCATCAGCATCAGCATCATCATCATCATCATCATCATCATCGTCATCATCATCAAAATTATCATCTTCATCAACATCATTATTATTATTATCATCATCATCATATGTGAAAATTAAAATTCTTATAAAATAAAATATTCAAAATTTTAAATACCCATTTTATAAAAAATTAAAATTTCTCAAATGACATTAATATTACTATTTATTATTATTATTACTATTATTATTTTCATTATTATTATTATTATTTCATTATTATTATTTTCATTTTTATTATTATTTTCATTATTATTATTTTATTATTATTATTATTATTATTATTATTATTTTCATTATTATTATTTCATTTTTATTATTATTTTCATTATTATTATTTCATTTTATTATTTTATTATTATTATTATTATTATTATTTTCATTATTATTATTTATTATTATTATTATTATTATTATTATTATTTTCATTATTATTATTATTATTATTATTATTATTATTATTATTTTCATTATTATTATTTCATTTTATTATTATTATTATTATTTTCATTATTATTATTTTCATTTTTATTATTATTTTCATTATTATTATTTTCATTTTTATTATTTTATTATTATTATTATTATTATTATTATTATTATTATTTATAGATAGGAATTCCCTGTAACCAAGCCCCATGTTCTCAACAGAACAAAAATAAGAATGCAAGTTAAAATTAAAAAAATCTAGACCTAAAACTCTGTCCCAGTTTTAAATAAATTCTTTTCTTTGATATCTTCTAACACCTAAAATCTTAAACTAAACAGAAATCAGGATATTTATTTGTGTTTTTTTTCCGCTTTTTAAGAGATAATAATGTCGGTTAATCAGCGGTTGTAACTTCAACAAGGAATAGGAAATAAAGACTGTTGGAATTTGTTTATCCTCTGTTTTCAATAATATTAATGACAAATGTAAATTAATTCATCCGTTTCAATATCATAACGGTAGCTCATTTTGGTAAAGCGCTAGCTTCATGTGTGGGAGGTCGGGATTCGAACCCGGGGCATGTCTGACAAAGGCACTCGGCATTAAAAAATTAAAGTCACTGGGTCCTTCGGAGCAGACCTTTAAAACCGATGCCCTGTGTTACCGTGGGTAGCACGCTAAAGAACCCTCCCTGCACATTGCTCTGAGCGCACCACAAAGGTTTAAATTCCTGCCACTGTGCCTATAGCTGATGACGTCTCGATATATGTTGAATATTCTTTTTTTAAATTTTTAAAAATTATTTTTATTTTTTTTTTATAATTAATTAATTCATTTATATTTTTTCACTCTTTAATTTTGGATAGTGCATTTACCTGTCAGCAAGACATCCATATTTTATGAAATACGGTTGTTAAATGTTATTTACTTTGGTGATACAAGATGAAAGACAAAATGACAGTGGTCGCAGTTTTCACTATCAAAGGGCAACAACTCTTAGAATGAAAACAAATGTTTCAGAGTTGTTTTTCTTGTTGAAGTTAAAATGGACAAAAACAGTATATATTACCTTTAATGGTGTTGATTTTTCAACTTTGATGTTGCACATATCCAAAGAAAACATATAAAATTAAAACCAAACGCATGAACGTAAACCTGTAAAATTGAGACCGGGTAATTTGGAAGACCATATAAAGCATTTGATAAATGACATGATTTATGTCCAACAAACAGGGTAAAGTGCTCGCTTCGTATGCTAGAGATAAGGATTTGAACCCCAGCCATATATTAAACCACCCGGCAGCCAGTGTCCTTGGATTTATGGTGTTTTACGCCCCAGTCAAGTTTCTTAACATATAAAAAGGCAGTCAGTTCTGGGATGGTGGAGGAAACAGGAGTGCCCTGAAGAAACTACCAACCTTTGGCAAGCGAACTGACACATTTTCTCACACTAAGATCTGATGAGAGAAAAAAATGGAATATTTGGTTATGTGTACACTCAATTAAGTAAATGTTTCTTAAACTCGGGGCAGATGTTATTCAAATGACTTTGAAACTGGGGACAGATATGTTATTCAAATGACTGTGAAAGTTGGGGACAGATATGTTATTAAAATGATTGTGAAACTGGGGACAGATATGTTATTCAAATGACTGTGAAACTGGGGACAGATATGTTATTCAAATGATTGTGAAACTGGTGACAGTTATGTTATTCAAATGACTGTGAAACTGGGGACAGAAATGTTATTCAAATGACTGTGAAACTGGGGACAGATATGTTACTCAAATGACTGTGAAACTGGTGACAGATGATATTCAAATGACTGTGAAACTTGGGACAGATATGTTATTCAAATGTCTGTGAAACTGGAGATAGATGTTATTCAAATGATAGTGAAACTGGGGACAGATATGTTATTCAAATGATTGTGAAACTGGTGACAGATGTTATTCAAATGACTGTGAAAATGGTGACAGATGTTATTCAAATGATTGTGAAACAGGGGGCAGAAATGTTATGCAAATGATTGTGAAACTGGTGACGGATGTTATTCAAATGATTGTGAAACTTGGGACAGATATGTTATTCAATGACTGTGAAACTGGGGACAGATATGTTATTCAAATGATTGTGAAACTGGTGACAGATGTTATTCAAATGACTGTGAAAATGGTGACAGATGTTATTCAAATGATTGTGAAACAGGGGGCAGAAATGTTATGCAAATGATTGTGAAACTGGTGACGGATGTTATTCAAATGATTGTGAAACTTGGGACAGATATGTTATTCAATGACTGTGAAACTGGGGACAGATATGTTATTCAATGACTGTGAAACTGGGGACAGATATGTTATTCAAATGATTGTGAAACTGGTGAAAGATGTTATTCAAATGACTGTGAAACTGGTGACAGATATGTTATTCAAATGACTGTGAAACTGGGGACAGATATGTTATTCAATGACTGTGAAACTGGGGACAGATATGTTATTCAAATGACTGTGAAACTGGGGACAGATATGTTATTCAAATGATTGTGAAACTGGTGACAGATGTTATTCAAATGACTGTGAAACTGGTGACAGATGTTATTCAAATGACTGTTAAACTGGTGACAGATGTTATCAAATGATAGTGAAACTGGAGACAGATATGTTATTCAATGACTGTGAAACTGGGGCCAGAAATGTTATTCAAATGATTATGAAACTGGGGCCAGAAATGTTATTAAAATGACTGTGAAACTTGTGACAAATATGTTATTAAAATGACTGTGAAACTGGTGACAGATATGTTATTCAATGACTGTGAAACTGGTGACAGAAATGTTATTCAAATGACTGTGAAACTGGAGACAGATATGTCATTCAATGACTGTGAAACTGGAGACAGATATGTTATTCAATGACTGTGAAACTGGAGACAGATATGTTATTCAATGACTGTGAAACTGGTGACAGATATGTTATTTAATGACTGTGAAACTGGTGACAGATATGTTATTCAATGACTGTGAAACTGGTGACAGATATGTTATTTAATGACTGTGAAACTGGTGACAGATATGTTATTCAATGACTGTGAAACTGGTGACAGATATGTTATTCAAATGACTGTGAAACTGGTGACAGATATGTTATTCAAATGACTGTAGATTTTTAGATACAAGTATTCTCAAAAATTCCCACAAAAGAAGAAGATAAAAACATTAATAAATCAGATTATTTTTAATCCAAAACAAACAATATCCAATATTACATAATAATAAGTATGGGTTCATTTTGCATACTAGAATATTTCCACTTATAAGCAGAAGTTACTGAATTCTGAAAATAAAATGTGAAAGTATTTTTGTGTATTGATATTGCACAGATCTTAAAACCTTATGAGTGCAGCAATAGAGTTCTATAGCCCAATTAAAATTCTTACTTTTATCCAAATGGTCTGTTACAGGGTGCTGAAGGAAACCTGTGTGCTTGCTCCCCTCTCTCTCTCTCTATCTCTCTCTCTCTCCCCCCCCCCCCCCCAACAAGCAAACTGAAAAATTTCTTACACTAAGTTTTGCCCAGAGTGAGATTTGAACCTAGGGAGGGAGGGGCACTGCCATCTGTAAGCATATGCTTTACGACTCTTGGCCACCAAAACCTTTTATCAGATAATGAATTGAAGAGGAGCAGTTTGAAAGTTTGGGGGATGTGCATGAAGAACTTAAAACATTGTAGGTAAGGGAGGAGAGCAGACAAAAGGGGATGTGATGGGATGGTCAGGGTGACTAACATCATATTTTTTTCAGACTCTAGTGTCTTGAGCTAAAAAGATTAACACTAAGTGACAAAAATTCCAGTTTGATGCACCTGATAAAACATTAACGTGTACATTATAATGGAAAGATTTGTCATATTCAGCATCATATAACACCATTTTGTGATTTTTGTTTTTGGAAGTAAAGTTTGACCTTTAACCAATGAATAATCTCAGCACAGCATAACATAACACTAAAAATCTAATTTACATTATCTTAAGAAGATCATCATCATTATTTCCAATACAATAGCATACACTATCAAAGGGAGATAATTCCTCCACTCTAAATAAAGAAATGAACAGGACACAAAATAGCAACATAATCTCTTCTTGTTGAAAAAAAATCTAAATTCTTTTATACAAAGCTTCACTTTCACCTTTCATATAAAGGTCTATTACGCTCTTTTTAAAACTTTCATTTAATATCATAATTTTAATTAACAGTGACATAAACTATCAAAGGGAGATAATTCCTCCATTTATTTTAAATCAAGAAATGAACGACACAAAATTGCAACAGAATCTTTACTTATAGAAACATATTATAATTCTTTTATATAAAACTTCTATTTCATCTTTTATAAACATCTGTATAAGACTCTTTTTTAAAAAAAAAAAAAAAAAAAACTTTAAATTTTGTACCCAATATATTTTTTTCAATATTTTCTTCTTTGAAAGACTTTTAACACTCCAGAAAATTTTATTTATATTTTCACCTCACAAGCTGTAGTTGAAGTGTCAGACATTTTGACTTTAACAGTATGCTCTAAGCAATGTGCAGTGAGGGTTTTCAGTATGCCATGCCTACAATGGCAGGCACTGATTTTTAAGTCGGGCCTGACCAGGTTTTAACCCCTATCTTTCACAAATGGAGGGAGCACTCTATCAATTTGACAACCACAGTGCACTGGCTTAAAAGAACAAATGCTGCCTTTACGAGTGAATATGTTTTGTTGTGTTATCTCATCTCATGCATTTACTCCTTTATTTGTACAAGTGAAATAAATTCACATTAGTCACAATGATACTTGTCGCACCATTCCTCATCAGAAATTATATGAGAAACTACTTATCCATAATGGTCACAAAGATATACTCACCACAGACTATTTCTTGTCAAAACAAGACTGGTGATCCAAAGGATAACTGATACCCCTGCCACCCTCTCAGGAAACCGCCCGCAGATATATACAGGTACATACATGAATTGTAGGAATAAGAATTAGCTATTTTTTGTTTTTCTGAAGTTTTACCCATTTCCAGACAATAACACAAATTTTATGGGTATAAGGAACCTTTTTTACTTGACCATAAGCATTGTGTATAAATATGAAGTCAATTTGCAGACTGGGTAAAACATCAAAACAGAAAAAGGGCAACAACTCCAGAACGATAAACAGGAAATCTTCAAAAGAATCTTCCTTTTATGACCATGAGCTTTCTATATCAATATGAAATCAACTGGCAGACTGGTTCTGGAATTATTGTCCGGAAATGGGTAAAACTTCAGAATAACTGAAAAAGGGCCATAACTCTTAAATGATATATGGGAAATTTTCCAAAATCAAAGGGAACCTTCCTTTTCTAACCATTAGCTCTGCATATAAATATGAAATCATTTGGTTGAAGACTTTTTGAGTTATCATCTGGAAACCAAATATTTTGGATGGACAGAATGACGGACAGACATCAGGATCACTATATAACCCCCACTCTCCCACCCCTTGAGGCGGGGGTGCAAAAATGGACTATATTTACAATTACAATTAAATTATTTTACATTTAGGTAATTTAGAAATAACATATATGGACATTGCTTTTGCATACTTAATAAATTAGTGTGTGAAACCTTCATTTAAGTAATTTTGCAATGGCACTTATGAAAGTCATGCAGATCCAAAGATTAATTCATCAATACAATGTGGGCATAAAAATTCTAAACACAATGGTTTTACATAACAGATACTTAGATGTATTATAAACCAACTGTACATGTAATTAGTGTAATTTGAATTCTATAAATCAAAAGAAATTCATGATCATAATTATGATAATTTTTTAATTAAAAAATAGACTAAAGAAATTTCGGAATTTTTTATCTTTTTGTGGAGGTACTTACTCTTCCGAAACACCCGGCCTGATATGCTTGATGAAAATTCACGTGTGTAACTGAATAAGCCAGTTTGCATTCCCTTCAAGAAAACCCAGGTTCATTTTCCTTGATGGAAGTTCAAGTGTGAAACTGAATTAGGCAGTTTTCAAAGTTTTTACTTTGCTTTATGGATTGTGATTTTTGACATGGACTGGTATGCTTGTGTTTGATTCGATGTTTTCTTATCCAAAAAAAAATATAATAATAATAATAACTAAATTGGAGTAAGATACATGTACAAAAGGCAAATCATTGTTAAATGTAATGAGAGTGAATTTGTTGAAACACATAGTGCTACAAATCCAAGATTTTTAATTTTAAAAGTGAAGCTTAACATAGTCAAAATATCACAGTAACACACAATAAGCTTTACAATACATTTGATAAATTTTTATTTGTCATTTCACTGGCCCAACAGAATACAAAAAAAATTTTATAATTTGTGATAATGCCCCTGTTAACTTCATCATTTCACATATCACCCGTAGTATTTTAAGTCCCAGAGTCTATTCCTTTCACGTTTTCTCCAACAGTCCTCCTTAACTTATTGCCAACTACTTTAAAACCAAAAAAAAAAAAAAAAAAAAAAAATAGCTTAGGCCATAAAAAATAAATACCTAGATTTTCATCCCCACCCGCCCCCTTTTTTAACACCCACCCCAATTTATTTTATTTTCGGATTTTGAACTTGTGTCCGGTTTCGATTCCGGCTTTTATAACAAATCTGCTCGCTCCATGAGCCATAAGGTAATATATAAAAGCTGACTGGTTTCTGATTGAGTTGTGCGTTATAACAACGAAAGCAGAGTGTTTTGTGCTCTGTGAGCCATAGGATTATACGTAGAAGTTTACTTGTGTCCGATCAAGTTGCAGACAGATTTTCAAAAACGAAAGTAGCGCGTTTTGCATATTGGTGGTTGCATGGTATTTATTATTGCCACTGTAAAACCGGGCTTAAAACAATCAAAAACTGGTATGGCTGCCAAGTTCCAGACACCATGACATTAATGGAATTATATAAGGACTTTGTAGGTGGTAAACCCGATCATCAGATGTCCATTGCTAATGCATTGAAGTTCTTGTTTGTCGCACAAAACACGAGTTGACACGAGTTTAATCCAAAAAATAAAATAAAAAAAATAAAAGCCATCCCCCCGCCCCCGTTTTGAAAAAAAATTGGATGAAAATCTAGGTATTAATTTATTATGGCCTTACTTAATAGTGGCAACGCATATATAGCAAGACATCTACTGACCTGACATTTTTTTTTCCAAAATAATTGACAAGTTGACAGGTACATGTATCTTCCTTCTTCATACTGATGAAACATTACACATATAACAAAACAATAAACAATTTATCATCATTAATCTAAGGTCCTGTTTGGACATTTTTAAAACATGAAAAACGAAAATCTCAATAGCTAACGATAACTGAATTAAAAACAGCAATACGGCTTTAATTCTCACTTTCCCTTGTATAATATAATTGTTGTGTATTAGTATTCACAGATTTCATGGGTGCCATTCAGTTGTAAAATTTTTTTTCTTTAAACTATTTAACATATCAGACAGTTAATGTGCATTATATAACAGACCTGTCAAAATTTTTACCTGCAAAAATTTCATGATACTGTAAACATGTTAATATTAGCATGTACATGTACATATCTTAGTGCAATTTACATTCTCGAATTATTTGCATAGATTTCAATTGGTGCAAAATAACTTTTAAGAAACAGAATACATAATTATTTTAACGGTGTATTTAAATTAGCACTACTGTCCAAGTGTGAAAATCACTAAAACTAATAAACAGCTTAAATTATTATGTTTACAGTATACAAATCACAATAGTTTTATTACACCAATGTTCTGTACGAAATTAAAGTTGGCATTACCGTTTCTAGATCTCACTGTTTTTAAGGTGAGACTCTGGTGATTGGCAAATCTCAGGCTCCAATTTCACATTTATTTCTGTTTTTGGATGAAACACTGGAGCTTTGCAAATCTCAGGCTCCATTTTCAAAATTATTTCTCTGTTTTTGGATGAAACAATTGTGACTAGCGAAGATCAGGCTGAAATTTCACAATTTTTTCTCAACCTAAATCTTACAAATTTGAACAACCTCATTTGAAACTACAAATCAGCATTTTAAACAAAAGTAATTATTAATATTATTGCTTGAAGTGATCTTACAAAAATAACACCATTAATTTCCAGAGTAAATATCATAACAATTAACAAAATTATTAAGATTTTTAATTTTGCTAAATTTATGTTATAGAAAACCTTACTTAGAGAACGATTGTGAAACTGGGGCCAAAATATAATTATGATACCTGAAAAAACTATATGTGCTAGTCCGCCAAAATACTCTTGGTATAAAGCCTGAGAAGTTTATTCTAATGAATATTTCCAACAATAGTTTTTCACATATAGCCGTATCAGATTTAATACCTATGAAACTTATTTGCTGGTAAATTAATTCAATATAGCACAGCATCTTGGCAAGATCTATGGTGAAAAGCGACACAGGATAACTTATCCGTTCTATATTATGCACCAGGAATAAAAATCCATTATCCCAAAAATGTTTGTCTTTATTGCGGCACTATTTCATAAAATCCATTATCTCATTTTACCAATGTTCAAGAATCGTTTTTCTTTTGAGATTATGCACCATTTCATAACGGACCGTTATCCTTTTTTTCACAAAATTGCCATAAAATGTTGAACAGCTAAACAACAATCATGCCATTAGTCCAATATGACATCATTCTTAAACCATTACTTATAAAAATAATAACAACGTAACCATTTATATCCTTTGGCACTTTCAATTTCAGATTGTGACCGAAGATGGTCCATTATCACTTCCTGATGTTTTCACTGTCAGTAAACGAGCTAAATCCCGTTCATATCTAAATTGTTAATTTCTCTATATTCATTTGTGATGCTGAAATGAAAGATAAACAGGTACATGTAGTTGGATGTAGACATATTTGCAGCTAGAAATACACACAGAGTACCAGTAGCTAAAACATTAACTGATGTAAAATATTTAGTGGATGTAGAAAATGTGGACAATAATCATCCTACATATGTTTTATTGAAATCAATAAATAACATAAGGATAACATTTACAGTTATATGATTGATTGATTGACTGACTGACAGGTTTTACATCCCAGTTAAGAATATATATCAAGACGTCACTAGCTATAGGTGAAGTGGCAGAAATTTTTACCTTTGCAGTGCGCTCATATTCAATGTGCAGGGTTGTTTAGCATGCCATGCCTGCCATGACAGGTGGCATTGGTTTTTAAGGTCTCTTCTGAAGGACCCAGAAACTTTTGTTTCTAAATGCAGAATGCTTGGCAAACAGACACTACCGTATTTTTCAAGTACTGGTCAGACCAAACCAGGGTTCGAAACCCTGACATCCCACATACAAAGCAAGCACTCTACCATCTGAGCTACCAAAGTGGTGAATAGTTACATGAAGGCAATGGAAAATCATAGAGAGAGAAAAATTCAATTTAATATACGACTTTGAATTAATAAATTTAAATGTGTTAGGTTCTATATGGGGGTGAACAATATAGTGCGATACAAGTGAATCATGGTTTTTGATGCTTGGTTCAGTTTTTGGTTTTGATTTTACTAAAACCATCATTCTGTTTGTTTATAGAGTTATTTCCCTTGACATGCCACACAATTGGTCTCCAATACTTATTTCTGGCAAATACCTTCAATTTCATCAAATTGTTTATCTGTTTCTGGTATTTTTTTTCTCAATTAACCTATTGTACCACAATAGAAACTGAACCGAGGCCTAGCATACCACAATGTGAAATGAACTAAGGCTAGCATACCACAATGTGAACCAAACCATGACACCTGTATTGTTTCTCTCCCTAGTTCTATATAAATTACAGTATGTTAAAGTGTATTAAAGTTATTAATTTACCATTGTAGTCTGGGGGTGCATAGCCTCGACCTTTTGGTACAGATTTTGTACTGGACATTGCTGACTGTAAAATACCCCGACCTCGTCCTCTGATAAATCCTAAAATAGACAAGAGATTATATTTACAAACAATAAGGCTCAAACTGACTGTATTGTTTGTCTTTAAATAAAACATTAAAGGCATGTTTTAAACAGAATGCTTTCAGCTGCGCTTGCACAAAAAGTTTTCATGTCTATTGAAAGGACGTGAGCAATAACATTGAATCTAAGTCATCATAATCATCCAGATGCTTTATCAATAATCTCCCTTAGATTTGGAAAAGGAAACTTGAATGGAGATAAAATGCCAAAATAAAAATTAAATCAGGTATCTGTAAACAAGTTTTGACTAATTCTAACATTCAAATCCATTCCACAAAGATACCATAAACTTGCAATAAATATATAAAACAGAAATGCATATTATTTACATTATCTATTATAACATTATTAGCCATGTCTGCTGGATGCCATCTTCCAACAACTTTATGAAAGTGCCAGCGGTCCCCTGCGGGCCCTTGCGTGAACACTCACAGTTAAATGATGTGCTCACCAAAGCGAAAACGTACATGCATACTAAGAACGAATCATGCCTTTAATTAAACTTTTCCATTCACACATGCTGGTAAAGGAATAGTTACAAGTAAAAACACTTGAAGTCAATCATGTGTGAGGAACTTACATTGAAAGGTACATGTAACTCTTATATTCAGTCATTTCACACCACTGATATGGTGGTAAACACCAAGCTAATTAGTGAATAGTTTTAGACAGATTTTGGTTGAATATTAATCTACACTATACCACATTTTGTGATTTTCTTCCCACAGATGAAACAAATAACAAACCATGTTTTAATGAACAATATAACACAGCTTTCTGCTATTTAAATTCTCTGATGTTTCAACTGCAACAATGATATTTAGTAATTCAGGTTTTTCTGTTATGCTGCAATTACATGACAGTAGTGTCAAAGAATTTTCAATTATACAATACTCTCTCTCTCTCTCTCTCTCTCTCTCTCTCTCTCTCTCTCTCGATTTTCAATGAACAGTTGACAATTAACTCACAAACGGTTCATTCACAGATTCATGATCCATAACTCTGAAGAAAGACTTCTGGTATTATTACATGTAAATCAAATATAAATATTTGTTATCAAGTCAAGGAAAACATTGATAAAATAAACATTTTAATCAATTTTTATTGTTGAAAAATGTACAGATTGGCAAGCATAATAAAGAAGAATGGAATCCATCCCAAGATTGTAAAGATATCAGAGACAAACAAATATACATGTACACTAGACATTGTCAGCGGGCAGGCAAACTGATGAACAAGTCTCCAAACTCCAAGTTTTAATGGAGAAATAATCATTTTGAAAAAAAAGTGTGTTGTTGCAGTGGACATTAAAACTCTGATAAATATAGCTCTTGTTTGCAAATTGTGAAAAAAGTAATGTTACCACACCTTTAGATAATGTTTGTTATCTGCAGAAAGTTTCAAGATGATAAGACTTCATTCCTAAGAAAAGTGTCGGACAAAATTTGGGCTTCGAAAGGCAGAAGAAACTGTACAAAAACAAGAAGTCTCCCCCCCCCCACCTCCACTTTTGTTGCAATTGGTGGGAAACTTAACTAATTATTTTACCTGGCATTGTTGGTATCGTTGGTTGCAAGCCATTCAAATGTGCTGGAGTCAATCCAATACCTGCTTGTCCTGCCATACCTGGTGCATTAGGTGAAAATCCAGGTGGTACTCCTGGTGCAGGATTATACATCGAGTTAGGTCCGACAGGCCTTTGTCCACCTTGTAGCTGAGAATATCCCTGAACCATTGGACTAGATTGCATACCTGAATATGGCTTAAACAAAAAATACAGATAAACAAAATGATAGATTTTCAGTTTTCGTGTATTTTGTGACTGATTTTTCCCCCCAAGTTCTGTGTGGAACATTTCTTGGTGGACAAGCAGTCTAAACCCCTTCAAGATAAATAGCATTCACTTACATTGAAATGCTTGTAGGTTTCAGAATTTATCAAAACATTTCTTATAAACTCGGTCTGTGGGACACCATCTCGAATCTTTTAGTTTTGTGCATTTTGCAACTAATTTTTTCCCAAAGTTCTGTGTGGAATATTTCTCTTCTGTCAAAACCACTTCAAGAAAAATACCATTCATTTACACTGAAATGCATGTCAATTTCAGAATTTATCAAAGCATTTCTTATAAACTGTGTCTGTGGGACCCGATCTTGAATCTAGGGTGAACAAACTTACAATAGTGTCAGCTGTCACTTGCATTCCCTTGAGCAAACACTCCCTGATGAAAATTATGCTCACCAAAGGAAAGGAAATATACATACTCTTGAACAGGCCTTATGGATCAAAATGCCTCAAAAGCCCTATGTTAAATCCAACTCATGAGCAGACCCTAGTTTGAGAAGATATTCCAGCTTGTTGCCATGGTGATACTCATGTTTAATATATCCTTTCAGAACAGTGTCAGTATAATTGAAACAATATGGAAAGAGAGTTGATTGAACTTGATTTTATTTAATGGGGTTTTACGTCCTAGTCAAGAATATTTCACTTATATCAAAACATCACCAGCTACAGGTGAAGCGGCAGAAATTTTTGCCTTTGCAGTGTGCTTAGGACAATATGCAGGGAGGTTCTTTAACATGCCAGGCCTGCCATGACATGGGGCATCAGTTTTTAAGGTCTCTTCTGAAGGACCCTGTGACTTTCATTTCTAAATGTCAATGCTTGGCCAAGAACAGTCACTATCAATTTTCAAGTCTTGATTTGAACCCCTACTTCCCACATACAAAGCAAGCACTCTACAAACAGAGCTACCACAGTGGTTGAACAGATAGTATAATTTTTATTTTGCCAATTCACTTCGGTTTCCTGACATCCAACTATCATATAGAAGGTAATTTTTGCAGAGGGCAAATTTCAGCATATTTTGGTGGTAGTAGATGTATTAAAATCCTCAAAATAAAAATTGTCAAAATTTTTATATACAAATCAATGATGATTGAGTTGTTTTAGATGGCAAAAGAGAGTACGCTACAATTTTCAACTGACTTTTGTTAAAATCGCTAAAATCTAGCCCCGCTATATGATATCATAATAATCAGTTATGTTATAAATGTGCTACAATGTTCTACCGTTTTAACTTACATTTTGAACATTCATGTTCTGCCAGGCAGCTGGAGGGGCTGGGGCACTACTAGGTGCCGGAGCGTTGGCTCTTCCTGCAAATTTCTTAGGCTCATCTGTAAGCATAAAATATTTCAATCAACAACATTACAAAGAATGATATATCTAACATAGCAAGCACTCATTTAAAAAAATCATTAAAATATTGATCAAATAATTTGTAACCAAATTATCTTTTTTTTTTTTTAAAAAAAAAAAAAAAAAAAAAGTCTAAAATTCTCATTCTTTATAAAATGTCATTGGGTATGAAGCTAATGTAACAGGTTTTCATATAAAAATACATAACAGTTTATTTATAAATTCCCTATATCACTTAAACACAAAATCTTAAATAATGGATTCACAAGAAAATTGACCAGTCCTGTACATGTAAAACATTTTTGCAACATTTTCAATCTTTTAAAACAGGCAGAAACATTATACAGAGTATGCTTGTACTGATTTAAAGCTGCATTAAGTTTTTCAATTTTCTAAAAAAATTTGCTTTTCTAAAAATATTCTTTTTTAAAAAAAAAAGATAACTTCTAAATCACGATCCATAAGATTCATTTTCTAAAATTTCATTCCTATTAGCTGTAAATAAACAGAATCCTCTAACAGGTTGTCAATGTTTAACGATGATAATTATTTGCTTTGAGCATGCACATGGATGTACGGAAATTCCAATGAATCGAAGGTGAAACCTGACAAATTGTATTAACTGTCCGTCATTAATATCCAAACATATTCGCAATGGTGTTACGTATCCCTTACAAAGTCACAAATGAAATTCTGTGTTTAATTTATCATATTTTACCGTTTGGTAAGTTGTGTTTAAATGACGCGGTTTTTTTATGACGTAACCACATTCTAAAATTAGATCCCACAGGCTGCATCTCACTGGGAAATTATTGTTATTTCTGTATTTATTCAAGCTTTTATCGTTGAACCAAATGTAACATTGTTGATTAGGTACATCATTAATTAGATCAGCACCATTTTAATTTTTTCCTTGGAATACTTAATGCAGCTTTAAGAGCTGAATGCAGTGGGTGGCTTCTGTTATTAGTGTAGGGGATAAGCATCCCCATTACACTTAATTGTCCATGACAGTACTGAATATTAATCAGTTAATTACAGTAGAACTTCGATAACTCGAAGTGCTCGGGACTTCGCTGGGGACTTCGAGTTATCGGGGTGTTCGAGTTATCGAAGTTGAAGGATGATGTTCAAGAATGGTGTCACCTTAATATATGTTTTCCACTACAAAATCTAGATGTTTTAAACAGTTACCTGTACTCGAATGTGGAAAAAAAAGTAAAAAGATTTTAAAGAATATACAATAAATAATTTATTAAAGAATTGATATTGACGGTAAAAGCGTGCGAAACGTATTATTTTATTATAAAATCACGATACATGTATATAAGAACAACGAAATCGGAAATCAGATATATGTACATGTTTATCAAAATGCTTATTTTTTACATTCGTTAGAAAATACGAACAGAAACTTAATGAAATTATAAAGCAGTGCAATAAGTAATTTAAGATTTTAATGCAGTCGTGAGTACAACGGTGTTAGTCGTTTTAATTAAGCTTGGAGAACTTGGCTTTTTTTATTACAGTAGAGGATTAGCGTACCTGTTAGGCTTAATTGTCCGTGACAGTACTGGATATTAATCCGTCAATTGATACTAATTAATACGGTAGATAACAAGAACTACTCGGTTATTTTCTCTACTATAACGGTAGCCAAATTACCGATATGTGATTTCTTTGATCGTTTTATTAAACGAGCCATTGATCATACACTGTTAGAAAAAATTCGAGTTTTTGAAGTTAATTTTAATAGATTTTTAAACTACAGACCAAATTTTTACTTCGAGTTATCAGGGGTATTCGAATTATAGAAGTTTGAGTTATCGAAGTTTTCCTAATATAGTTTATATAGAAAACCGGTCTGGACAAAATAAAGACTTCGAGTTATCCGTGGTATTCGAGATATCGAAGTTTGAGTTATCGAAGTTCTACTGTACATGTTAATTGATACAGTAGATAATTGAAACTACTCATTTCACTTCTTTATTTAATGGTAGCCTAGTTAGATAATTCCTGTACAGGTGATTTTTCTGATCATTTTATTTAACGGGCCATTGATCTAAATTTCTCATTCTTTATAACAAGTCACTTGATATGAAGCCAAAGTAACAGATTTCTTATAAAAACACATAAAAGTTCATTTATAAATTTCCTATATCCCTTTGACACAAAATCTTGAACTTTTCGTATTCACCAAAAAATGACCGGTCGTGTACATGTAATACATTTTTATGACACTCAGTATTTACAAAAAGGGGCAGAAACAGTATACTGAGTATGCTTGCACTGATTCTGACAATTACATTTACAAAAACTTCTAAAAAAATTTTTTTATAAAACTGCAGCTTTCACAAGTATAAAACTTCAGAAACCAACTGAATGATTAAAAGTGAAATAACAAATAAATGACAACATAATTATTGGCTCTAAATTGGTCGTCTATTTCATTTGCAAAAACTTCTAAAATTAATTTTATGGGACTGCAACTTTAATACATATAAAACTCCGGAAACTGACTGAATGATTTAAAATGAAATAGAAAAAATAAATGACAAATTAATGGCTTTCTCTATATTGGTTGTCTATTTTATTGACATTTACCCAAGAACTGAAATTTTAAAATTTTAACAAATTTGAAATCATTCAAATCTTTTATGAAATGAAAATTCTTCTACAAAAGCCACATTAGCAATGAATGAATAAATGAATGAGGGAATGAATGAGTCAATGAACGAGTGAGCTAGTGAGTTGCTGTTTTAAGCCACATCAGCAATTTTGCAGCTACAAGTATCTATGACTACAAAGATGTAAAAGATACGAAAGTATCAGTAAAAAGCAAAATACATGTGTATTTGAAAAATTTTAAAATTCATTTAAGAGGTTATTTGATAAATACCTTTTTATATCATAGACAATTTATAAATGAAACACTGGAAAATAGAAGATGAAGAAAATATTAAGGCTACTTGAGTTGAGTTTAGTAATGGTGTTTGACAATGAGTCAAAAATATTTCTCTTATATCGAGACGTCCCCAGCTATAGGCGAAAGTGGAGAAAGTGCAGAAATTTTGCCTGTGCTTTGCACTGATGGCATTGTACAGCAGGGTTCTTTAGTGTACAATGCACACTGACACAAAACATTGTTTATTTTAAGTCCCCATTCGAAAGAACTGTGACATTTCATAATGCCAAGTGCTTGGCGAAAGAACACTTTTAAGTCTTGGGTCAGCAATACGTACCGATACGTATTGTGAATTGAATAAAAATACAAATTCTTCATTTCCAAAACTTGTTTCCCGATCCCGGCCATCATTATCATTCGGATATAACTACACATTGCTTTTGTAATGGGTAACAACAAGTGTGCATAAGATCCTATCCACATTCAAAACTTTTTCCATTGATCGTACGTTAGTTACAAACGCCCGGGCGATTGTGTTTACCTTTGTTCATCTCATGATTATAAATTTTTTTCGTATCATCAAAAACCAGTATGTGTAAAGTGTATCGCGATAATCGCATTTTTCCTATCCAAACTGGTAATACCGGTATACCAGTATATCGCTGCAGCTCTAACCACCTCTCACTTATGGAGCAAGCACTCTACCAACTGAGCTACTGCAGTGATTCTATTAAGGCTAATGATGTACAGTTAATTCTTTATAACACAATGCAAAATAAATGATGAAGA
Source organism: Tegillarca granosa (assembly GCA_029721355.1). Classification (NCBI taxonomy): domain Eukaryota; kingdom Metazoa; phylum Mollusca; class Bivalvia; order Arcoida; family Arcidae; genus Tegillarca; species Tegillarca granosa. The sequence goes on along the minus strand of CM056611.1, from coordinate 9,614,321 downwards.
AGAGGCCCAATGAACCTGATATGCTCACCTGATAAATTATGTTTAACTTAAATGCTTTAACTTCAAAAAGAAAACAACTGTTTGTAATTTGAAGATTGCATGCACAAAAATTTATAAAATTATAAAATTCTGTTACCAAAATCCAAAAATAGCCATTAACATCAAAGTTCTCAAAAACATTAATATTTCTGTGTCAACAATTTATTGTTTGAACTAAAAAAGTATTCATGACAATCGTCAAAGAATGTCAAATTCACAATGAATTACATTTCAACTCTTACATGGAACACAATATAGTCGAAAAAACTTGTTAGATTTTATTATATTAATTTTTTTTGCAACTTATTGTTATCGTCTATCTATAATTATTATACAGTATAACCTGTGTATAAAGTCCACATAGGGGACTGAGCAAAAGTGGACTTAATAGACAGGTGGTCTTTATATAGAGGGTCCCCTATATATACGAGTAAACATACAGTTTTTAAAATAGTTAAAAAAGTGAAAATATGCAGTACCTATTAAAAACTTATTAATATATACATTAATAAAGTTATTTTCATTTTATTTTTTAAAAACAGATTATTAAGAAATAATCTTTAAAAACCAAACTATTTAAATTTGATAAACTGTACATCAAAAAAGATTATTTGGTCAAACTCTACATATCATATACACTTGACTAATTGTGCTTTGTTGTTATAAGTCGCAACAAAGGTGTCACAAATTAAACAATTATATATAAAACATAATAGATAACAATGGGTAATTCTACCTTTATATCTGATGGCTTCAGTTGTTGACATGATAAGTATGACTTCATATACTAGTATTTTTCTTCAACATTTTACGTAATATCAGTCAATACTGTAGTTTTACTACAGTAGATTTTAAAACTGTGTAAGTTACTACATTGTATTTAGTGTGATCAATAATTTATATTAAAATTATTTATTGCCAATCTTCATACATCACAGTATCAAAGAAATGTGGCTGATATTTACTGCAAAAAATTTGGGAAATTATAAAATTTAATAAAAAATTATATTAAAGAAGTGGACTTTATAGACAGGTTCTGGAGTCATTTGGGACTGAAAAGGGTGGACTTTATTTAGAGGTTCATTATATAGTAAAATCCATTGGGGATACTTCAGAACGGTTGCTATAGACAGGTGGACTTTATATAGAAGTGGACTCTATAGCAGGTTATACTGTATATTTTTTTTTAAAGAAAATGATCAAAAACAGCAAAATTTGAGAAAAATCAATATTTTAGGGGCAAAAACCCTTACATGGATTAACACAGATGTATTAAACTTGCTACCATTTTAGACCTTTTCAAACTGAACATTTTTGCAATTTAGTGTTTTTATCCTTCTATATAAGTTTTCAAGAAAATGATCAGAAACAGCAAAATTTGCGAAAAAAAATTGGTATTTCACAGCAACAACTCTTCCATGGATTATCAAATAGTCATCAAACTTGCTCTCTTTTTAGATTTTGTCATTGTGATCTTTTTTGCAATTTATTTTTATTATCCATCTGTAATAGTTTTCATGAACATGGTCAACAGCGAAATTTCTGAAAAAAATTGATATTTCAAAACTCGCATACACACACTGTGCCATGCCATAAGCTGACATATCCTTTGGACAGGTGAGTTAAAAACCTTACCTGCATCAAATGTTTGCATCATCCCACGTCCCATGCCTGTAAATGTCATGCCTCTACCAACAGGAACTGGCTGAGCAGCTCCCCCAACAAGTCCAGCATTTCCTCTCCCAATTGGAACTGCCCCTGGATTTGCGAATGCTGAAGCTAATGAAATAGACAAAAATACATACATCAGTTTAATATAAAAAATACATATATCAGTGTAATGAAAAAATCTTTTAAAGAGATTCATACCTCTTTTTAATAGCTAATGGTCGATGGTCATATATCATTTTTCGCTTGTCCTGTTGCAAACAAATTTTAATACTTTACTTATATGTACATTTGATGTTTACTGTACTTTTCCACTATTTCTTAATTTTGCAGTCAGCAGGCCTCGAGGAAAAATTATGGAGTATAATCAATTCATTCTGGTCTTGTCTTTGGGAAGTAAATAATCACTAGACACTCAGGAATTACTAATCAAGCAGAATTTGCTTTTAAACAAAGTCTGCCATATTAAATTACAAGAGGCTTGTTCAAGAGACTGGTTGCAATCCATTGTGCTAATGTATACAATTTTTATGTCTATGCAAGCAAACACATTGAATCTGAGTCATTGTAATAATTTAGATGCTTTAAAAATAATCTCCCTTAGATTTGGACATGGACACTTAACTTGAGAAAAAAATGTAAATTAAATCGGGCATCTGTACACATGTTTTAACTTATTCTATTATTCAAATTATTTCTAGAAAGATACCATACACTTGCAATTGAATTGTATGTTGGTTTAAGTAGTTTTTAAAACCATTTTTATAAACTATGTCCGGGGGATGCCATCTTGTACTTCGGCGAACAACCTTACAATACAGGTTGGGGTCACTCGTGTGCACCTGTGCGAACAATAACTCCTATAAGACAAGAAGTCAAAGCGAAAGTGTACATACACTGTCCTGAACGGGCCTTAGAATGACACCAAACAATCAATAGTTACCTGGAATATTTGGTCGACGTAGAGCTACTTTAGGTTCCTCGTCCTCACTATCGCTGTTATCATCACTATCCTCATCATCTGAAACCTAACAAAAAATGACTTTTACGACTAGGTTGTATTTAGTATGTTATATTTTGATACATGTATAGTAATTTATCACATATCCATTGAATCTTACTAAAGCGATACATTATATTTTCTGGCTATGTGATACAATGGTCCGTATCACACACAGCTGATCGCACTTGTTAATTGTGTGGACGCTTACATTAGACTTGTGCATAGAGCTCACTTGTGTAACATATCCTTCTGTACAATAAATATGTGCGATCAGCTATGTGCGATACAGACATATGTGTGGTTTTGCGTATGAGTTAACCTCAGTATTGACACAGAGCAGCAGTAATGAAGACTGGAGTGTAATGATGGTGTTAAAAGTCCTCGGTCTCATGCTTCTTTCACTATAAGTGACAGTTCTGGGATGGTCCAGAAAACTGAGGTGCCAAGAAAAAAAGACCAATTTTCAGCAAGTTAACTGATAAACTTTCTCATATTAGTATCTACTAGAATTGGATTTGAACCTTGGCTGTGAGAATGGAGAGGTATAATGACGTTTTATATCCCTATCAAGATTTCTTACTTTATATTTAGGCAGTTAGTTCAAGAAGGATGATGGATGGATGGAGGCCATCATGTATGGGAAAAAATCCAGTTATACTTTTCTATTTCCAACAAATAACAGTTTAAAAAAATATTGAGGAATTATAAGATAATCTGGTGACGAACCATTTAAAGTTTTAACCCTTCTTCAAATCTTTTTTGAGTCAAGGATTCTGTTCAGAAATGTACATTTTAAGTAGATCACATGATAATTTGCACAATGATGATTGGCAGTAGTGCCATCTTGGAAATGGTTATCTCCCCCTTGAAGAGTCTGCCATTTGTAAACAACACGACTTTTTCAGATAGGAATATAAAGATATGATAGAGCAAGATATGAATTTTGATTTCCATTTAATAGTTGGTCTTTTTTATTTGTTGTTTAGCGTCACATCAGCTATTTAAAATGAGGGGCAAGTTTATTAATTTCCACTGATTAATCTAAGAACAAGTTTGTGTATTCATGAGATGAGCAAGTGTGTATTGTGGTGTGCCGTGTATCAGCGTGCACCCAGGTCAACTTTTTTTGCAAGTTTCTAGCTTACCGAGTCGATATGCCTCAGACAAGCTAACCACTCCCCTAGTTCATTATCCTGGCGACAGATGAAACAGTTGATAATCTGTCCTCATTATGCTGAGTGCCAGGCAAGGAAGCCATATCTTTAATTTGTATATTTGAAAAATGTAGATAAGAAGTAATTCTGTAAAAAAATATGCCCAGCAATATTTTTACCTGTCTTTGTGGTTGTTGATATTGCTGATTAAATCTCTGGGGTACCGATTTGTTGGTGAGACTCTGTACTGGTACACTACCAGGTCCCCTGTTTGGAGGTCGTCCGTCGCCCTGATTAAAATCGACTTTCATCGACATGGGAGGTAACATTGTGTACATTAGTGATTTATCTTCATATAATGGAATGTGTTTATCTGTTAACTGAACATCATAAAACTGACAGACAGAATCAGAAAGGGCAAATCTACAAAAGAAAAATATACACACACAGGGAATGAAACAAACCTGGAATAAGAAGCTCACTTCAGGGATTTTGACTTTTAAAAACTTGGTCACCTAGATTTAAAAGGGCCTAATGGCCGAGTGGTCTAAAGCACATTTATGAATTATCATGTTTCTCACCACCTAGGTTTAAAAAGCCACTATGGCAGATCTTAGTATGAGAAAGTTTGTCAGTCTGCAAACCAGTTTGGTGGTTTTCTCTGGGCACTCCAGTTTCCTCCTCCTCTAGTACTGACCATCTCATTACAAGTGAAAAAATGTTAACAAAGGCGTAAAACACTGTTGATCTAATCCAATCCAATCCAATCCAATCCCAGGTATAAATTTGATTCTATTGAAAACTTAATCAGAAAATTTTGAAACAAGATATATATATGTCTTTAATTTTCCAAATTATCAGCATAATTTATGTAATACCAAGTGCATTATATACAAAACCAAATAAATGGGGAAAAAAAATTAAAACATGATACAAATACTTAACAGTGCCCCCCTGGATTTCTGATCCTGATTTGACTTAATTAAAACCATTTTTTTCAAACCTTGTATCAATACCATTAATATAATTATGGAAATAACAATATGTTCTCCATCTAGTTTTTGTCTTAAAAATGCTTTTTATTTAATTCATCATACACAGGTTCCCACTTTCACAAGAAGTTGGTTTTTTACCTATACAAGCTTGGTTTTTAGAAGAACCCTCAGACCAAGCTTGCATATTCCTATACTCTTTCACATGAAACCCCTTTTTATTTTTTTTTCTTTTATTAACCAGCATTACTACAACCAAGAAATTTTAATATGGCCAACAACTTACGCATATCTATTTACAAATCCTAAGGCACAATATTTACATTCTTTTTCTTCATGAAAATTACACCTGAAATAGACAAAGTGATATGCAAATTAATGGATATGTCTACAGTAAAATGTGCATGATGTAATTACTGAATAGTGTGTGTGTGTGTGTGTGTGTGTGTGTGTGTGTGTGTGTGTGTGTGTGTGCATGCAAGTTTATGTGTTTGTGCATGCATGCATGCATGTGTGTATACACTTGTGAGCATGTGTGTGTGTGTTTGTGTTGGTGCCATATTTTAACATCTGAACCCATTTAAGTATAAGAGTACAAAATAGAGAATACAAAATATGATGAATTAGCCATTCAAACAAATAAACAAACAATCACACAATATTTTTTTAAACCTTTTAAAACAATTCTTGCACACAAGATTTATTATCAGTAATAATATTTTCTGCCATACAAAGCTGAGAGTTTTATAATCAGCTTCTGATAAGATAACCTAACCTACTTAAGAAAAGTACATGTGTAAGTATCCAATTACTGTAAAATAGGGGGATTTAATTTTGCTATTTTCATTGGTAAATAAAAATCATGAAATTTAATGTCGACTAACATTTTATTTACCAACGCCCCTCAAATTGGAATCATTTTCACAAAACTCAGTTCAACAAGATTTTCTCTCAACAAATTATTTTTAAATTTCAAAACCACCAGGAAATTCAATGTCAATGGGAATTTTTTAATTACCAGGGCTTCCAAATGGGAATTATTTTCATAAACCTCAGTTCTATGAAATTTCCTCCAAACATATTTTTTTAATTTGAAAAACAATGAAATTTTAACTGACAAATATTAATAATTCTACAGTATTTTAGATATTCAAGTTAAATATAATGTGATTCATTTGTCTGTATTTCATATACATGTAATTACTTTGTTTTTGGCTCATAATCCCAGCTATGAGCGGTCAAGGCATCCACAGCTTGTGATTCGGAGACTTTAATTTCCCCAATATGAACCAACATATCCACCATCAAATCTTCCAAGGCGTAAAGTTTTCTAAGTCTGTTGGGCATGCCTGCTTGAGCTCTTTCATAAATCCATCGTAAACAGTATTCTGTTTCTTCAAAGTCATCACTCTAGAAAACAAGTAATTTTTTTTAATGTATTTACATGTATAATGAAGTACAACTGTACATGTATACTGAATCAACTGATTAAAGTTATATATGAACCACTGGTTCTTGATGGGACAATTTTGGATACCAAAATTTTTTTCCACCTACAATTTTGACCCCAATTTCACAATACAGTCAAACTTCAATTATTCGAAGTTGAAGGGTCTTCATTTTAGGTTCAAATAACTGGTGGTTCTAATAATTGAATAAGTGAATTTGGAACTTCAAACTTCGATCCACCGTACGTTATCTTAAAACACAACAGTAATGCACATTGGGAGTGATTTATCAGTGTCAATATATAATGAATAATATGTCATGACCTATCATGATTAATTTCATTAAAACGGACATATAAATTTTATTTAAATAAAAATCAAAAATTTAATATCATCAGATATAAAATCTTGATGGCTGTTCTTACTTTGTGTTGTATGTATTTCATACAGTTTACAGGGATTTTCAGTTTAATCAAATTCATGTGGTAATACATACATGTACAACACAAAGTAAGAACAGCCATCAAGAGGGAGTACACCATGCTTTTTGCATGCAATACACTGTAAATGATTTTACAGAATTTTAAATGAAATGAAACGGAACAGATTCATATAATTTCTAGAATTGAAATGCAAATAAGGCAAGGCGTAGAACTGTCTCTGTCAACCTCTATTACAAAATAAAATTTTGTTTTTATTTTCGCGACCATGTTATATTTGAAAAATCTTAATTGAATATTCAGATGCCATTTTTTTTAAATTTTTGATGATGGTCAACAGAATTCAGTTTATTTTTTACTTGAGTATCGCTACCCATGTGCAGCTCATTTTCTGTCACACCTGGGATTATACATAATTACTGTTTAATTGAACAAGTACAATCAATTCTTTCGATTAATAATCAACGTGGCTTATGATGGACAATACAATGTGTACACATGTCTACATCATATGCATCAGTTACGCTTGAGTAACACAAACAGGTAAAGGTGAAACCATACTCGTCTATTAAAATGTACAGGTGAGAGTAGTTTCTTTTAAGAAATGAATAAAAATGTCAACTTTGAATTTTGGGGGGTATATTTCACTGATAAGTCTGCAGGACTGAAATTAGGTTTGAATAATAATCATAGGTATTCGAATTACAAAGTTCGAATAAAAGAAGTTTTTTAATAAGAAGTTATAGTGCAGGGCGGTCGTTATCTACCGGGAACTTCGAATAACCTAAGGTATTCAAATAATAGAAGTTCAAATAACCAAAGTTTGACTGTATTATATATAAACTCAAGTTAGAAAAGTTTCAAGTATGTGTATTTACAATAGATTAGTACTGTTTTAAAAGTGTGTTTGATAGTTTTTTGTATAGCATTAAATTCTCAAAAATTTGGATTATTTCTGTATCTTCACATAAATTTCATTACTTTAAATTTATCACAAAATGTTGCATATTCAATAATCAAGGTCGTTGCCTGAAAAAAAAAAAAAAAAAACTGAGGTGTCCCTAGTTTCTTCTTTAGTTCGTTCGTTCATTTATATTCATTCATTTAGTCATTCCCGAGTTAGTGATTCAGTTATTGTTTAAAGTCAAATCAGCCTTGTATCTCTATGTTTCATGCGAAAGTAGTCAAATTAAGAAAGTTTACTAATTTTCATAAGGAGTAACTACCTATTCAGTAGTAATTTAAGAAAAACAAATTTACTTTGACAATTTTCTCGTTCATTTATATTCATTCATTTAGTCATTCCCAAGTTAGTGAGTGAATGAGTTCTTGTTTAAAGTCAAATCAGCCTTGTATCTCTATGTTTCATGCGAAAATAGTCAAATTAAGAAAGTTTACTAATTTTCGTAAGGGGTAACTACCTATTCAGTAGTAATTTTAGAAAAACAAATTTACTTCGACAAATTTTCTCACACTAGGATCTGTGTAAGTATTGGCAGATTTACATATAGATAAGAATGAGTTTCCGACAATTATTTTATGCCGTAAAAAATAATTTTACCAGACAATAAAATGGTGGATATTCTGGTTTCTCGCCATTCGGGTTGACAAAGTTCTCCAACTGAATCCATAGACCTATAAAATTATTGTCTGCTTGCTCAAAACCATCCAAAGGTATCTGATGTTCATCTTCACCTGGTAACAGAAAAAATATACAGTTTACCACAACGTTTACATGTATATATGTTGTGATTCCGGGCAGGATAATACAATCTTAGAGATTCCGAGCAGGATAATACAATCTTTGTGATTCCAAGCAGGATAATACAATCTTAGTGATTCCGAGCAGGATAATACAATCTTAGTGATTCCGAGCAGGATAGTACAATCTTAGTGATTCCAAGCAGGTGAATACAATCTTTGTGATTCCAAGCAGGAGAATACAATCTTCAATGTGCATGAAAGTCTGATAATCTATTCAAGATAAAATAACTAATATTTTAAACTGACATCATACCCTTCTGTCTTTTTCCAACATTTTTGACTTGGCAATTGATAAAACATTTCTAAACATTTCTTGAAAAATGAATGCTTCCTTCAAAAACTGATTGAAAAACTACAATGTTCAGTTCAACCCATAAGAAATATTTTAAAACAAAATTATAATTTTTTTTCTCACACCTGGGTTCCAATCCCACTCAGGACAGATTCTAGTGTGAGAAAGTTTGCCAGTTCGCTTGCTGAAGGTCAGTGGTTTTCTCCTGGCACTCTGGTTTTCTTCACTATCCCAGAACTGACCATCTCTAAATAAGTGAAAGAATCTTGACTGGGTGTAAAACACCATTACTCCACTCCACTCCACTACTTTTATCAATATAGCTTACTTTTCTGTTTACACATATATCTGTAACCAGTAGGAATTCTTCCTGAAAAAGTTAAAGGGGATTTTTATTAAGGTCAATTGGTATATTTAAACTTTCTTACCTAAATTATTTAAACCACAGGAGAGTTCCAAAACCTCAAACCACTTATACAGCTTGTATGTACATGTATACAAAAATAGTAAAATTTTATCAAAATGATTGGATACAAATGTAAAAGTTTATCAATACTATTCAATATACGTGTTAAATATTCCAAAATGATTGGATAATAATGTTAAATCTTAACAAACTGATTGGATAAGTGTTAAATTTCAAAAAAAATGATTGGATAACAGTGTTAAATTTTAACAAAATGATTGGATGACAGTGTTAATTCACTAAAATGATTGGATGACAGTGTTAAATTTTACCAAAAATGATTGGATAATGGTGTTTAATTTTACTAAAATGATTGGATGATTAGTATGATTAGATAAAAGTGTTAAATTTTAAAAAATAACAGGATAATAGTGTTAGAGTGATTTGGTAACAGAGTTAAATTTTACCAAATGATTGGATAAGTCTGAAATTTTACCATTTTAAAAATAATTTGACAAGTGTTAAATTTAACAAAAATTTATCAATAAGTGTAAAATTTTACCACAATGTTTGGATAATGTTCAGTGTTAAATTTTACAAAATTGATTGGATAATGTTTAGTGTTAAATTTCACCAAAATGATTGGACAATAGTGTTAAGGTTTACCAAAATGATTGGATAATGTTCAGTGTTAAATTTTAACAAAATGATTGGATAATGCTCAGTGTTAAATTTTAAAAAAATGATTTGATAACAGTGTTAAATTTTACCAAAATGATTGGACGATAGTGTTAAATTTTACCGATTTGAAAATAAAAATGATTGGATAAGTGCTAAATTTTACCAAAATTGGTTGGATACCAGTCATTAACTCTATATTTTGTGAATTATAAAATCTCTTTTTCTAAAAAATGTTTTAGTGTACCCAACTACCTTAAATCATTCTTAGATATTCCATAATTATGTACTCCTGGTATTACCTGGTTGTATAAATCTGTGTAACTTTTTAGTTATTCCTCTCTTTAGCGAGTATTCTATTGCACCTATCTCTGCCGGCAGGTAATCACCTTCCTCTGTCTTACACAGAGTTTGAAATCTGATGAAGTAAAATGGTACATCTGCCAATTCTACAATATAAATGGAATTATTTGTTACAGACGAATCTCTTAAGATTCATCGGGGATAATCAAAGGGAGACAACCAGTACTAAAATTTTTGTCCTAACCCGCATGATTATTTCAGCAATATAGTTTATGGAGTATATGTGACTGTAGAGTGACCATGAAAAGTGAACTCCAATGAAAATACATAGTCTGTAAACTGACAAACCGATGACTAAAACTGCAAGGCTTCTAAAGAAACCCAACCGATTAAAAATATAAATAACTGTCTGATATCCTTAATCAAACTGATGTATCATACAAAATTTTCATATAATAATACGGTCATTCCTTTTTTTTCTGGGAGGGGCCTTAGTTGAAGGTTGGGCTAAGTGCATGCTTACGGATCACAATGTTTCTAAATGCTTTTGAATCACACCTAAGACAGATCTTAATGTCAGAAAGTTTGTCAGTTTGCTTGCCGAATGTTCAGTGGTCTTTTTCAGGCACTCTGGTTTCCTCCACCATCCCAGAACTGACCACTTAAATATCAGTGAAAGAAACTTTACTGGTGCATAAACCATTACTCAACTCAAGTCGTCACTCTCATACATATTGGGCTTTGGTGGCTGAAGGATCTAACACACTGGCTTACAGTTCATGGCGTCTCTTAATGCCTACGTTTAAAATGTGCTCATCATATCAAAGAGCGCGGAAATTTGTTGGCTTTCTTGATGTAGGTCTTTGGTTTTTTCTACCTACTTCTTTTCCCTCAACCATCCTAGATTTTACTGCCTCAATACAAGTAAACAATTTTCTAGGGTAAAACACCATTACTCGTCCACCACATACTTACACAAAAAGGGTATGACAGAGACATAAAGAACCCTTCTGCCTTAACAAAAAATGGTATGCTCCAAATTTAAAAAAAAAGAGATTAGTTCTCTTTGGAGCCTGGGATTGAAAATATTCAAATACCTTTTCCAGGTGGCCAGGTAGCTTTTGCTGTAGTTCTATCTTTTTTCCTCTTCTTTTCTATTTCTGTTCTGGGATCTCTTCTTTCCTGAAAGAATAAAAAATCATAATCATGTTTTGTAGCATGTGAATAAATAACTGTTATAGCACCTAAATCAAAGATGTAACTGGAAAAAGAAAAAAAAATGAATAACTGTTATAACTCTACAGAGATTTTGTTATGGTTTCTAAAAACTACATTCTACCTTTCAGATTGGGAAAATTTGGACCCTTTTTATGTCACATATTATGCTCAGAATTTAAATTTGTTGCAAAGATCTTATATTGTGACAAAATCTAACATTTTTTGTCTGTCAGAACAGTTTTGGACAACTGGATTTAACTTAAACTATTTGATTGTGTTTCACTGTTGCATTTTGGGGAATTCTAGTTGTCAAATTGGGAAATTTTAGTCTTATTTCTCAAGGGGAAACTACCTTTATTCGGTAGTAATTTTAGATAAACAAACCACTGCTCTAAGATGGAGAAGTTGACAGGAATAAAGAAAGGGATGTTGAAAAAGATTTGGAAAAGAATAAATAAAAATGAAATAAACAAAAGCACTGAAGTTAATGTGTCTAGAATTGTAAAAGATGTAGACAGATGGAAGGTACTAGCCAAATACTATGAAAAGGATAAGAATAAATAAGTACTGGTATATCAGAAGTTGAGTAATGGTGTTTAAAATCCAAGTCAATAATATTTCACTTATATCGAGACGTCACCAGCTAAGGCAAAGGTGCAGGAATTTGCCAGGGGGTGGCACTGATAGTATTATAAAGCAGGGTTCTTTATCATGCCACACCTGCAGTGACACAGAATCGCGTTTATTTAAAATTCCCATCCAAAAGAACAGTGACTTTAATTCTGTAATGCCAAGTGCTTGGCAAAAGAACAGACACTACTCACTTTCAAGTCAGACCCAGTCGGGGGTTCGAACGCACAACCTTTGTACTTTGTAATAGGACCTTGGTGGCCAAAAGGTCTTAAAGTTCCACCTATAGATCTCAATCCCTTCCAACACCTAGGTTGGAACCCCACTCAGATCCTAGTGTAAGAAAGTTTGTAAGTTTACTTATTAGAGATCAGTGGTTGTCTCCAGTTTCCTCCACCATTTCTGAACTGACTTCCTCGATATAAGTGAAAAATCGTTGACAGGATGTAAAAACACCAATACCAGCAATCTATCAAATCGATTCATCTGTTATGTAAGAATGAGAATAAATATTTCATATCATAGAGTTAGCTTTGTAATGAAGACTGTAAAACTGAATGTAAATTTTTGAAAACTATTTTTTCACAGAAATGTTTAAAACTGTTGTTTTTAGCAATTTTTCGATTTTTTCAGTCAAATTAAAATTTCAGTGAAGACCAGAGAGCAAATGGAAATTATCTGTACAGGTTTTGAAAGCCAGTTAGAATACAATCTCTCTATTATGATAAACGGATCTTACACTTAGTAAATTTCCGAAAGTGTCACTTCTGTATTTGTCTCCTTCTGCTCCCCGCATCTTAGATTTGTATTCTTTAGCAATAGCTTCATATCTTTTCTTTTCTGTCTCTGGCAAAGCCTATAGAAGAAAAAGAGTTCAGCTGATTGAGTCACACTGAAAAACTGTTATTCTTGGCCGTGTCAATAATTAAAATACTTATACCTGTACTTATTATTTGTACTGGTAGATTTTATATACTCCATCATAGTAAGTTACTTTGTGAATCTAAAAATAAAATTTGTCAACTTTTGCATAAAAATATTATCAATTTTATGTTTAGATTTCAAAGGGACATAACTCTTAACAAATATATACCGGTAAATGGTCCAACTTTAAACTTGTGGAGGACTTTTTGTAAATTTTGTTTTGTGATTATTTATCAATTGATCGAATATGCCTCTCTGATTATTGATTATTAATTTTTGTCTGATTTGACATCGCTAGGGTTAGTTAGGACATTATGAAATAGTCCATTCAACTTTAGCTTTAACTGTTGTTAGAACTACAGTCTATTCCCTTATGTTGTAAACTTAGCAGAGCACAAATGAACTGTTGGTTTAAGCACAGTTTTATTTTCTTCACCCTCACTGTTTTTCACTGATATCCTTTAGCCTTGTGGTACAGTGCTTGTTTATCACCCAGAAGGGCCGGGTTCAATCCTCAGTCGGGGCACTCAGTGACTGAGGATGTGTTTTTCAGGTATTTCCTCCCTCCTAATACTATACAAAGATTACAATTAATTTAATTTGATGGCACAGCAATTACATTTTGTTACCTATGTAACGGATACAGGAAAGGAAAAAGTGCAGCTGCCAAACCAGGACTGGGCCCTGGGATCTTTCCAATACTAGACGGACACTCCAACTACTGATCATGAGCTACCAGCCACTATCAAAACTGGTCCACTACATTCCTCCTTTTTTTTTTTTTTTTTTTTTTTTTTTTTTTTTTTTTAACATTTATATTTTTCTATTCAACTTCCTCATCCGTTTCTACCCTGGGACCAACCTATTGGTTGATCAGCCACTTCCCAGGGCCATACGAGCCCCCAAAATGAAACAGGAATTGAAAATAATCATTACGTTGGGAATTAAAGTACAATTAATCTAACTTCTAGGCTAACTTGTGTGTCTTTATGTAACTGTTGAAAGAACTGTCACGATCTTTTTTTTTTTTTTTCAGAATGTCTAAAACAATATATTATACATATATGCCCATGCATGAACTTACATAACCAGACCCTTTTTATTTCATTAATTATGTAATAAATCAGTATGTACATTTTACAATGGTGATATCGGGTAAGATGACATTCAAGCATTATAAGAGTATGTTGTCAAATCACAATATTAAACACATTTAATTTCAATCAAATTTAGGAAAATTATTTACCTTCCACCGGGGATGGGCTATCGGCACCAGATCTTGCATGCCATTTGAAAATACCCTTCCTTCTCGTTTTAACTGTGGTTCCAAATCTTTCATGTAAAAATAAAAAGCATTCCGCACTGGTTTCTTCGGCATTTTATAAACCTGTTCCTACACAGTAAATGTCTATTGACAACTCGCGGGAAATCCGTTAGGTCTCAGTACACCGAATCAACCAAGCAATTTTTAGTAATCATCTTCTATATTCTAATTTCATTGGTCAAATCATATCAAACATTGTGAAAAGTCTGTATAATTTTTTAATGAAATTTATTGGAATATCTTCTCAAAGATGATTTATTTGTTAAACTGTTAAATGCTTGAATTTGTCAAAATACATAAACACGTGTTATAATGCCTCAATAAAGCGTACCTTATCAGAACAATACCACGATAAAGCAACCAAGTTTATGTTCATGAATTGCTTGATAAATGGGTTTTATATGTCTCTGGTGAGAGTGTTTGCTTGATCGCGAATCAGTGGTTGTGTCTGCAATATTTGTTTTATAATAAAATAAAACAAACATACCAGTCCTTGTCCAAACCACGTGAATCCAAAAAACAAAGAAAAAACTTTGAAAGCTGGCAAAATTAGTTATACCAGAGACATAAATAACGTTATATATGCCTCTGGTTATACACGTTAACTTCCATCAAAGAAGTGAGGCCGGGTGCTCCGGAAGAGTAAGCACCTCCTGTCTAGCTAGCTACACCCGTCACGTGCAAGTCAATTTTGAAAATGAAAGGAACAAAGAATAATGGTAAGTGAAATATATCCAGTATAAGTTTGGATACAGTGCCTACATACTTATCAACAATATTGTGATGACGGCCATAAAACTTTTTAAGGGCCTTGATTAGCCTAGGTTTACAATATTTTTGCGTCAACAGTTTAATTGTAAGCAGTTTGCCACGTTGAAGAAAGTCCCCATAGTGAGTACAAGCTGTACCATAACGTATTAACTGTGAAACATATACACTATACGCAGGAGAAGCAGGGATATTACTACAAAGAAACGGAAAGTTGACAACAGAAAAATTGAAGTCATCACGTTTGTCGTATAGCTTCAGATGTAACCTTTCATTGGTGTCATAATTGAGGTATAAGTCCAAATATGAAGAACATGGAGAATCTGTTGTGTCTTTTATTTCAAGCTCACTTGGAAAGATGGCATTCACATATTCCCCAAATTTAGGATTATTTAGAGATAGAACGTCATCTATATATCTGTATGCGTAGTTGGATGATTTAGCGACAGTCTTTTCTCCAGATTTGACAAGGTTCTGTAAAAATTCTGATTCATATGAATAAAGAAACAAATCAGCAAGCAAAGGTGCACAGTTAGCGCCCATTGGTATACCGATTGTTTGTTGAAAAATTATTATATTGCCAAACACAACAAATATGTTGTCTATTAAAAACTCTAACATTTTGTACATGGTATCTTCAGTATATTTTTGTTTACACTCTGTATGGTGTTTTACAAAATAACCAGAATTCCTGTTGAGCACTAGATATTTATATCCTGGTTTACCGTTTTTGTAAAAGAATGAAAAGTGAGTGATTTGTTTTAGATGTTCTTTCAATTTAGAATGAGGGATAGCGGGTTAAAGGGTAGAACAACCAAATTAAAAAAAAAAAAATTTTTATTTTTTTAACTTTTTACCGAAGATAGAGTATTAGAAACAAGATTGTCAAGCAGTTCTTTAGAATTTTGGAGAATTCACATTTGGTTGATGCCGTTGTCAAAATTTGTGTTAGAATTACTGATAATGATTTAGTAGTACATTTACAGGAACCTGCTATATATTTTTCCTTGTATTGATTTTTGTGAAGTTTTGGAATCCAATACAAGTAAGGCAGGTCAAGTTCTTCCTGTTTTAAATTGATACCGAAAGACTCAAGGACTCCCTTATTATTGGAAAGAACTTCGTCTTTGGTAAAATTAGTTTTGGTATAAGTAGGATTCTCCGATATACTATGATATACTATCTCAACCGAGCTCCTCAATACGACATTCAACATAGAATTTCTTACAAACGAAAATAATGTTGTTAGAAGCTTTATCAGCTGGGACAACCTAATTCGTGAATACGGTTTGCATGCGGAAATGTCGTTTACCGGGTTTGGCTGGATATTTGCGTGAGTGGTTGGTTAGGTTGGTGGACTGGTTTGTCGGTAGGTTTTCAGGCTGGGTTGTTGCCAGAGAATTTGCTATCTGGATTTTGATATACTAAGTATTACGGTGAGACTGGTTAATTATCAGTTCGAGATTTTTTCCCGCCATTTCTTTGCATCATAATCTATTGACTGGTCACTTGAAATGAAAATGTCTAAAAAAAATATACCGGTATATATATGTATAAAATATCTTTAAATAAATAAATAAATATATAAATATATAAATAAATAAATAAGATGCACAAATGTAAGGTACATGTATTTTATCCACAGTGTCATATTTAATGACAGAAAAAAACGGTACCACAGCCTGCCATATTGACTCAGTTTCAGGGTGTTTTGATACAGTGTGTACTTTAACATATCAGAAGTATTGTTAAAAAGGACCATAGCTGAAACTTAATGCAAGATATCAGAAGTTTACATTTATATATTTATTAGTCCGGATATTTTCTGGCCCTAACACTTTATGTCTGACGACTGTGTATATATCTCTTGTAGATTCAGAGGAGAAGATTTTCAAAGTTTTTCACTCTTCCCCCCTTATGGGACCCCAAGGGGCATAACTCCTTCATTTGTGCAAATCTGAAAGGGCTTCACCAAGGCATGATGGTTACCAAGTTTCATTAAATTTGGCTCAGTGGATCAGAACAATATTTATATTAAAAAAAAAACGGGATTTTCGGATACACCATTATATCTCCCGTTTACTCCCGTATACTCCAGTTTACTTTTTATACCTACCGTCGGAAAGGGCGCCGCCTTGTTACTCCTCGGACTGAAAATATCAGTTGAACTGTAGAAACGTTAGTCACATCGATCGATAACTTATCTTCCAAAATATTTATTTATATTTGAAGATGTCATCGCCGCTGGTTTGAAAATCCTGATGAATTTCTTCGGTGTTGATGTTTTTCGGCCTCCGATCTCTGTGTTCAAAACAAGACTACGAGACCTCGCAAAATTCTTACCTTTAAATCATGACTTTGGAAGACAAATCATTAACCTATTGATTAAGGTTAGTAACTTTTTTTTAAAGTTTCACTAATATTTTCAGTTTTAAGCAAAATGTGACGCCCCTTCCGACACAAGTTGGTATCCCCGGCGGATTTTGAAATGGTTCTGACCGTGACTAGCTAAACACAGTCGCCAGCCATATATTTGTTATGGACTTCTAAAGAAACAAAATAGTATTTTTAAAAGTTATTTAGAATAAATAAATAATTAAAACACGAATTAGATAATCATATTTCATATGTTTCACCGCTGGTTTCACGTTCATGCTTATGAAAGTGTTTTAACACAAGATGGATGCAAATAAATAAGGAACGTTTTGGATAAGTAACGTTTGAACCGCACCAACAAGACCTTTTCCAGATAGACCAAAGTCAAACTAAATTTTCAGTCTTTGATTAAATTTTATTTAGAATGACGCTTTGACTTTATAATTTTTTCTGGATAAAACGACATTTGAAGCTTATGTTATCCATGTAGTTTAACAAATGCGAGTTTATTTCTTTATCATCGTGAAATTTACAACAAACCGGAAGTAGATCTGATGAGACCTAAAAAGCAAGTGCGACTCTTCTTGTGTACTTACTGTCTTGTTATATAGGGTCTATTTGTTACTTTCTATAAGACAATGCTGCGACATAGCTTAAACAAGCTCCCAAGGAAAATGGGCAGAACTTATAGAGGCAAGGAGGATGGAACCGGCCTAGGACACGAAGGTCATTTAAAACGAATGAAACAAATGGTTGGAGATTTATTTCGATACGAACGGATAGAGTCTACGTTTTCACGATGTGACGAAGCAAGAGGATATGCCGAGAGAGTAATATTATTAATAAGTTATAAGTGTTTATGTAGTTTGCATTGGCAAATCCTAGTACATGCACGCTTTGTCAATGTAACTCAGAAAATAGTTTGTTAATTTTAGTCTGAATTATCTCCCTTTGATTTTGTTCTTGACATTTTTTTTCACAATGTATTAAATCAGTTTATTTATAACCTAGGAAATTTTTTTATCACTGGTACCAAGTTACCAATGATGAGGAATCTTTCCTAGATTTAGATCTGGCTAACTGAGCTAGTTAGGTGGTAGCTAAGTCTGAAGATCATGTTTATGTATGAATCATGTTAATGTATATAGATCATGATCACATGTAGATCATGTTTATGTATGGATCATGTTAATGTATATAGATCATGATCACATGTAGATCATGTTTATGTATGGATCATGTTAATGTATATAGATCATGATCACATGTAGATCATGTTTATGTATGGATCATGTTAATGTATGTAGATCATGTTTATGTATGGATCATGTTAATGTATATAGATCATGATCACATGTAGATCATGTTTATGTATGGATCATGTTAATGTATATAGATCATGATCACATGTAGATCATGTTTATGTATGGATCATGTTAATGTATATAGATCATGATCACATGTAGATCATGTTTATGTATGGATCATGTTAATGTATATAGATCATGATCACATGTAGATCATGTTTATGTATGGATCATGTTAATGTATATAGATCATGATCATATGTAGATCATGTTTATGTATGGATCATGTTAATGTATATAGATCATGATCATATATGGATCATGTTATGTATGGATCATGTTAATTGTGTTAATGTTTTGTTTATAGATCATGTTTATGGATCATGTGTATTTGTAGATAATGTTCATGTATGGATCAGGTTTATGTATATATATCATGTTCATGTGTATCATCATGTTTATGGATCATGTTTTGTATCTATGGAGCATGTTTGTGTATGGATCATGAGTAATGTTTGTGTATGGATCATGAGTAATGTTTGTGTATGGATCTTGTTTATGTATGAAACATATTCATTTATGGAACATGTGTACATATGGATCATGTTTACGTATGGATTATGTTCATGTATGGAATCATGTTTTAGGATCATGTTTATTTATATATCCTGTTGATGTATATATCATGTTTATTTATGGATCATGTTTACGAATCACATGTATGTATGAATCAATTTGGGTGGATCATGTTTATGAGTCACATGTGTGTATGGATCACTCTGGGTGGATCATGGTTATAAATCACATATGTATGGATCACTTTGGGTGGATCATGTTTATGAGTAACATGTATGTATGGATCAATTTGGGTAGATCATGTTTATGAATCACATGTATGTATGGATCACTTTGGGTAGATCATGTTAATAAATCACATGTATGTATAGATCAATTTGGATGGATCATGTTTATGAATCACATATGTATGGATCACTTTGGGTGGATCATGTTTTTGAATAACATGTATGTATGGATCAATTTGGGTGGATCATGTTTATGAATCACATATGTATGGATCACTTTGGGTGGATCATGTTTTTGAATCACACGTATGTATGGATCAATTTGGGTGGATCATGTTTATGAGTCACATGTATGCATGGATCACTTTGGGTAGATCATGTTTTTGAGTCACATGTATGTATGGATCACTTTGGGTGGATCATGTTTATGAATCACATATGTATCAAACTATGGCTCAATTTGGGTAGATCATGTTTATGAATCGCATGTATGTATGGATCAATTTGGGTGGATCATGTTTATGAGTACATGTATGCATGGATCACTTTGGGTAGATCATGTTTTTGAATCACATGTATGTATGGATCAATTTGGGTGCATCATTATATTTTATTCAGTGTGTATGGTGCCTGATATGTCTTGTCTGCAATAATAAATGTGTAAAAACCTACATTTTCTGTTTTGAGTTAAAGAAAATGGACTGATACATGTATATATCATGTGTATGGATCATGTATATGGATTATGTGTATGTATGGATCATCTTTATGTATGGATCGTATCCACACTTAGTGATTTTTTTTTTTTTGGTTTCATTTGGGGCCCAATTGTGCCCCAGAATTATCTCTTTGTGATGTCTAATGAAGTTGAAAATAACATTTACAGATTCAAAACATATGATGCCAAAAAATATCTTGCTGTTAATTAATCAAATTTATTGTCCTGAAAGAGAAAATAAATACATTATGATTTTAAATGTGATTTGTATTTCACTATAATTTATTTTTTCATATACACATGTACACATCATTGTTGTGATTTTTTTTTTTTTTTTTTTTTTTTTTTTTTTTTTTTTTTTTTTTTTTTGGGGGGGGGGGGGGGTTGCAACATAAAAAAAATTCCCAATTTGTCTCAAAATGACACGGAAATTCCCAATTGCACAGGACCTGGCCCCATTCCCAAAAATGGTAAAAAAAAAACACTGGTACTGGTCATCTCACTTAAATGATTGGTTTGTGATCCAGTGTTACCACAGTTGGCAAGCGCCACACTGAAACCCAGTTTACAACTAAACATTGTGACATAAAGCATATGTATTGTTTTTTTTAAATCATTTTGAAAGTTTAATTGGACTGACCAGTTTTAAAATTTAAATTTTGATCATTTTTTCAGCTGATACAGATTGCTGCTAAGCATGGAGATAAACACAAACCAACTATGGAAATTGCAGATTATTGGCTAGAGGTAATGCTTTTTAAACAAAAGAGTATAATTGTTACTGTCACTAATGAGATTAAGATTTTTTACTGATATCCAGGTGGTCAGTTTTGAAATGGTGGAGGAAACCAGAGAGCCCAGATAAAACTACAAATTCAGCAAGCATACCAACAATTTTTTTTCACAAAAAGATTGCCCTAAGTGGGATTCAAACCCAGGCCATCAGATGCAAGAAAGGAACATACTTTAAGTTTATCCTTGAAACTTCGAAAAATTAAGAGAGTAAAATGCGTAATGTTACTACTGCTTGTGACAGTGAATTATTATGCAAAGTATTCATGGAAAATCCAATAAACTTGAATTAAGTTTGGTAATTTTCACTTACTTGAGTCAAGTCATAGTTGAAAATCACTATGTGCATCTGCAATTACCATAAAATATTTCTGTATATCTCTATGACAGAGAATTGTGTATCTCTATGACAGAGAATTGTGTATCTCTATGACAGAGAACTGTGCAAAATGTTCATTGAAAATCCAAAGAAACTTAATTTATGTTCAGTATTTTTCATTTACTTGAATCTAATTGTAACCAAAAATCACAATGTGCATCTTTGACAACCATATGACAAAAATTGTGATGTTTCCACTGGAAGTGATTTTTTTGGTGGTGCTTGACATCATATGTGCAAAAGAATCCAACATTTGCCTTGTTTTTTAACATGTAAAATTTTTGTAGCAGCAACAAGTTTCCTTCTTCAGAAATTTTTTTTTTTTGGTAATTGCAGATGCACATAGTGATTTTCAATTACAACTTGACTGAAGTAAGTGAAAAATACCAAACTCATTTCAAGTTTATTGTTTTTTTCCATGAATATTTTGCATAATAATTCACTGTCACAGTAAAAGTGACTCAAACAGTAGTAAAATAACACATTTTTTCCCCTGAATTTTCAAGTTTCAAGGCTATAAACTTACAGTATATTCCTTTTTTGCATCTGATGACCTGGATTTTATCCCACTTAGGGCAAATTGTATTGTGGAAAAAATCATTGATATGGTTGCTGAATTTGTAGTTTTATCTGGGCTCTCTGGTTTCCTCCACCATTTCAAAACTGACCACCTGGATATAAGTGAAAAAATCTTAATCTCATTACTCCACTCAACTCTGATAAGAAAATCCATTAAAAATCAGAGCTAGATATGTCAGTCTGGAACACACAGGACACCCTGAGCTACTTAACCCCACTCCTTGCATTGCCAGGTAGAAAAATCCAAGTCTTAATTCTACCTGGAAAACATTTACAATTATATACCATATTGCTGGTTATTTAGCAAAAATTACAAAACTGTAATGCTTTTTGGCAAGAAAAGGTTGGTTTAAAATTTTAACTTTCGATTCATGTACACAAATTAATTTTCACAATTTTTATTTTGGTGATTTTAATACTACCACTAGAATTTGCAAAACCCGCCCTCCCAAAAGGCTATACAATATTTTGTCAAAAAACAGGACAATTTAGACCAAATGTATGTCTGTTTGATTATTGTTTGAGAATTCTCTATCTGCCATTTAAGTTGTGACAGGTTCTAATAGTATGCTTTAAGTTTGCAAGTTAATACATGTAAGTTTTTTTTTTTTAAAGGAAAAAGACCTAATACACAAACTGTTTAAAGTTTTAGTACCAAGATATAGCGATCAAAAATACTTAAGATCATCATATACAGATGTATATAAATTACCTGTCCAGTACCCTGGTCCTGGCAAAAAATGTGCAATAATAGAACTGAAAGGTAACATAAATTATTATCATTATTACCGGTATTATTATTATTACCATTATTATTGTTATTATTATTATTATTATTATTATTATTATTATTATTAGCATCATTGTTATTATTATTATTATTAGCATTATTATTATTGTTAGCATTATTTTTATTATTACCGGTATTATTATTATTATTACCATTATTATTGTTATTATTATTATTATTACGGTATTATTATTATTAGCATCATTATTATTATTATTAGCATTATTATTAGCATCATTATTACATGTATTATTATTATTATTACATGTATTATTACCAGTATTATTATTATTATTACCATTATTATTATTATTAGTATTATTATTAGTATTATTATTATTACTATTATTATTATCGTTTTACCAATCTATGTCAGTTATTCGGATACTTTGATTTTCCTTTGGATGTGTACCAGCACCAATGAAAGTCAGTTTCTAGTATTATATCAAAGTTAAATATTCGTGAAAGTTTTATTTTCACATCTTGATACTCTTGCGACAATAAAACGTTGGCAAAAATTTCCCAATTTACAGTATCTTTTTTTCCTTCTTTCTTTTTTTTACCTCCATCTTTTGCTCCTGTTTGGGCTCATACACAGCAGACCATATTACGCGCTTGCACATTACACATACATGAACTCGTTCATAGACTAATTCATAGAGATTAATAATCTTGCTCTTTTTGTGAGTAACTGAAAATTGCTGATGTGACATTGAACAACATTACAACAAAAACCACTTACTCTGGTACATGTATTATCAGAAGAAGTACTTTGGTATTGATAACCATTTCTATCTTATTACCACTATGATAACATCTTTTCATATATATACATGTATATACATTTATATATGAATGTTTTTTGTTTTGACACTACTTTCAGGCAATCCGTGGCCACCTGTAATTCCTAAAGTCAGAGACACTAGTAAATTATTATCTAATGTTTTACTATCAGCTGCAAGAAGGGATTATTACGAAGAAAAGCAAGTGCGAGAATCGAAAGGAAAACAAAATTCCGGTATTGTGAGAAGTGATAAATATTATATTAATTATAGTAACAACACTGAAAGTGAAGTGAAGGCTGAAAATTTGGATAAACAAGAAACTACAGTTGAAGAAGATTCTACCAGTAATAAGAAAACTTGATGATATCATTATGAAGGAAAAAAATAACTTGAACTTATGTAGAAAAGAAAAAAAAAAAATTATATATATAAATAAAAAGATGAATAAAAGTTGAAGAAATATTTAGTGATGTGATCATTTTATTTACAACTTATAAATAAAAAGATAAATGAAAGTTGAAAAAATATTTAGTGATGTGATCATTTTATTTGCAACTTATTACCAAGTGTTTATGAAAAAGAAAATGATTTATGGAAATTGCTTATTGTTGGCTAGTGTTAATTAATTTTCTAGGTTTTTGAAAGAGAATATATAGATACACACACACACACACACACACACACACACACACACACACACACATATATATATATATATATATATATATATATATACCAAGGATAATGGTAATCTTTGAGCGGCACAGAAAATATACTGCATAAAAAGTTCAAACACGTTCAGATTTTAAATAAAATGTTATGTATTCACTACTAGTGCTTCATGTTTTCACAGTTATCAGGTGAATAATGTTGTTTATAACGTAACTAAGATAATAACTAACTATTAATCTGACTTTGGCTTAGTTACGTTAAACGCTAATTCCACACTGCTACTATGCCTTTGTTTGAATAGCATTAGGGGCAGATTCTTGCCAGAGGTCAATCAAATACAAAAACAAAACAAAAAATATTCTGTTCACATGCCGTCGTTACTTAGTCACTTAATATTTAAGCACTGGTACTAAATTTTTAATTTAACATCCATTTTCCCATCAAGCACTGAAGCACTCATTGTCATCCTTAATTTAGGGGTCTCGGTGGCCAAGTGGTTTAAAGCACGCGCTTATGGATCACAGCACCTCTCACCGCCTGGTTTCCAATCCCACTTGGAACAGATCCTAGTGTGAGAAAGTTTGTCAGTTCGCTTGCCAAAGGTCGGTGGTTTTCTTCAGGCACTCTGGTTTCCTCCACCATCCCAGAACTGACCGCCTTGAAATAAGTGAAAGAATCTGGACTGGGCATAAATCTCCATTACTCCACTCAACTCCACTCATCCTTAATTTAAATATGTAGGTTTTTTTGTTTTTGTTTTAGCTCACCTGACCGAAAGGTCATGTGAGCTTATGGCATGGCGTGGCTTGTGTATGTGCGTGCGTGTGTGTGCGTACGTGCGTCGTTAACACCTATTTTCGACTTCTCCTCCAAAACTGCTGGACAGATTTCAATGATACTTGGTCAGAAGCATATATGGACCTGTGCAATTCAGATTTGTTCATGGCGTTGCCATGGCTATCAAAACTAGGTCACGGTGACCTAGGGGTCCAAAAATCTTAAAAAAAACTTCTTCTCCTGAAACCGATGATGGGAGAAAAAATCTGATGTGATATTTGGCTTCTCTACGGTCTTAAGCCTATAGTTTGTTCATTTCGTGAAATTTGGTCGAAAAATGGGTTACGCGTTTTTGCGTTTAATTTAAAATTTCTTAAAATGGCTTCGAATTGTTATAACTTTGAATAGATAATAACATGAGGTTTTCAGTTTTGACTTTTTCTTGAAATGACCTTTAAAAAAGGGTCAAGGTCACAAATCAAGGTCATGACCTTATTTGTGATTAATGCAGTTTTAGGCAACTTTCTTGCAAATATTAAGAGATATTGAAATCAAAACATTGTTAAAATGTTCAGCATGACAAAATTTAAAAAGGTACCAAGTTTCATAACTATATGATAATCCATGTAGGAGTTGTTGTCCCTGAAATGTTATTTTTGGCTTATAAATACTAAAATTGTGCATTAGCTTGAAAACTTTAATCTTTTTGTATAGGCATGTATATTAGAATATTGTAGGTACTGTGACAACGATCATTTTGATATATGGTTCAAGGTCATATGTTCAAAGGTCAAGGTCACAGCTGCAAAATAAGACTTAAATTGCTAATTATCTTGAAAACTATTAACTTTTTGTATAGGCATGTATATTAGAATATTGTAGGTATTGATATGATGATCATTTTGATATATGGTACAAGGTCATATGTTCAAAAGGTCAAGGTCACAGCTGCAATAGAAGACAAATTGCTAATTATCTTGAAAACTATTAACTTTTTGTATAGGCATGTATTAAGAAAATTGTAGGTATTGATATGACGATCATTTTTATATATGGTTCAGGGTCATATGTTCAAAGGTCAAGGTCACAGTTGCAAAAGAAGACTTAAATTGCTAATTATCTTGAAAACTATTATCTTTTTGTATAGGCATGTATATTAGAATATTGTAGATATTGCAGCAATGATCATTTTGATATATGGTTCAAGGTCATGTGTTCAAAGGTCAAGATTCACAGCTGCAAAAGAAGTCATAAATTGCTTATTATCTTGAAAACTTTAACTTTTTGTATAGGCATGTATATTAGAATATTGTAGGTATTGACATGACAATCATATATGGTTCAAGGGCATATATGTTCCAAGGTCAAGGACATAGTTGCATAAGTATACTGAAATTTGTTAATGATTTGAAAATTGTATAAGCTACTTATAAATGAAATGTGAGTGGATATATTTCTGATTAAGTTTTGTGGCAGTTCTTAACTTGAGAAAACTTGTAAAGTTTCAGTACCAATTATATTGTCTTTTTGCGCTTTTAAACAATTTTGGACATATCCTCAGGTGAGCGTTAAGGCCAATGGGCCTCTTGTTAAATATGAAGGTATTGCAACAGCTGTCTGAACTGAGCAGACAACTGATATTGTTTGAATTAGAAAAGTGTTCAGTATACTCGGGTGTCTGTGTGTTGACCTTGATCCCAAGGTCATATCTAAAAGGTGGAGGTCATTTAGATGTACATGTGTTTGTTTGAAAATGTTGTACAGGTCATAACTCATTGGATTTTAGAGGAATGTCATGACAATTTTACACAAGTGATATCCATGTTGCAAAGGTGTAATGGCCTTGAAAGTTTATATCTTAAACATCAAGACGGAAGGGAATGAAAATTTTTGTAGGCCTTGCTGTTTCGGGTAGGGGGGGGGGGGTTGTGAAAATTTATGCAAATGCCCCCCATAGTTCAAAGGTTTGTCCGGTGTGTCATGGCCTTGAACCAAGGTCATATCTTAAACATTAAACCCTCAGAAAAAAAATACTTTTTTCAAATTTCTTCCACATCTAGGGGTTAATTTTGAATGAACTTGTCACAATTGTATACCAATATAAAATGCTTATGACGGTTGCATACCAAATTTAGAAGTGAAGGTCAAGTTCACGAGGTCAGACTTTAGATTTGGTCCTGTAGGCAGTGTTTTGACCAAGGTGATAATTTCTCTCTAAAGAGACTGCTCTGGTTAAGCTTGCTAACCTAAGACAGTTGGATTTTATCTTCACAGAATCAAGCATTCTCAATATTTTTTTTTTCATAAAACGGTTATGGCTGATTCTAATTTGGTCAGAGTCCTTGACCTTGAAAGTAATATAAATCAACAGTTTGCAACCGAAGAAGCACAAAACTTCATTTATGTCGTGGGTTGGCGAATAAGCTGTTATCTAAAGTGCAAATTTGATTAAAGGATCAGTGGCCTTCATTTCATAAAAACGAATTTTCAGTCACTATGTATTTTCAAGTCTTGGTCAACTTCGTCCAGTGTTCGAACCCCAATACCTCACATACCGAGTGAGCATTCTACCGTCTGTTATACAGTAGTGGTTAACGAGATATCGATGTGTTTCATTAAAAGTTATCCAGACAAGCGACATTTAAAATTTAAAAATCGCTGTCTGTATAAATTTATAGTTTTTTGCTGTTCTAATATATGTATCAATCGAAAAATCATGTAAAAACTTTTCTTGGTTTTCTGGTGTAAGATTTGATAAAACAAGGGTTGTTTCTTTCTGCATCATACCAAGATTTCATCATATCAAAATCGTAGTTTCATTAATGAATCAATCTTCCATGGGCTCATTTGGTTTGTATTTCTCTTTATAATGGCCTTTATATAACGCTTTGACAAATTGAACGTTCATTTTTATTTAAAAAAAATAATAAATGCATGGAATCCAAATGCTATATTTTAGTACCTTGCCTGGTAACGAAAAACATTTTGCGTAAGAACCAAATTATTTTGAGTAAAAAAGCTATATCATTGCGTTGGAACGCAAAACTTCTGCTACTTTTGCAATAGAACAAATTACTTTTGCGAAGGAAACCGCCTCGGTAGCTTAAAGCTGCATTAGTTTTCCAAAGATAAAATTAAAACGGTGCTAATCTAATTAATGATGTTCCTTATGAACAATTTTACATTTGGTTCAACGACAAAAGCTCGAATAAATACAGATATTACAGTAATTACCCAGCGAGATGCAGCATTTGGGATCTAAAATTAGAACATGGTTACGTCATCAAAACCCGGGTCATTTAAACACAACTTTAAAAACGGTGAAATATGATAAATTAAACACAGAACTTCGTTGAGTTTGTCATTTGTGACTAATGAGTAAGGGATACATAACACCATTTCAAATACATCTGGATATTAATTAAGGACAATTAATGCAATTTGTCATGTTTCACCTTCGATTCAGGGGTTTTTCCGTACACCCGTGCGCATGCTCCAAGCTCCGGCATAATTACCATCAATATTGACCAACCGGTCAGAGAATTCCGTTTGTAAACAACTAA
>CM056611.1:9518229-9580729 GCA_029721355.1 Tegillarca granosa | reverse complement strand
GTACTATTGGTGACTTGACGAGATATAGGCTTACTTCCGGTCAGTTAGGGTATTGATTTTAATAGGAAGATAATATTTTCATACAAAGTCATTGAAATATTTCATTTTCACGAAGATATACAACAGTTTCTTTGTGTTCTTTTACAGAGAGGAAAAGATAAAGGCAAGAAACACGTGAGTAGTCTTCTCTTGTTATATCACTCTCTAATGTCAAAAGATAGATAATACGTTTTCTAGCATCATAGCAACAAACCATTCATTAACTAATACAGCGAATATGTCATCAAAAAGTAACTTAAAATCATCAGCAAAATCGAGTAAAAATTCTGCCTCGTCAGTTAGTACGACGAATTCAAAAACAGACACAAAATCCAAAAAGAAAGTGACCCTAGAAGATGTAAGTAGTTGTATGAACAGGTGCTTGTTGACCCAATTATTGCATATCATATAGACCCGCCAAATCTCCCCATTTTACGTGTTTTTCAATACAACCAACCATAAATAAGGCATGCTTATGCTTTTTAAAAGTTATTTTTAAAAATTAAATAAATTTGAACACTCAATAAGACATTTAAATTGAAGATTTTCCAAGACAACAGGACGTGTATACATGTTAAGGGTGATATTACATTGTAACGTACAGGTGGTATGCTTTGATTAAAAGTGAAACACAAGGAATCATATCTCTCATTAGACAGTGGTTTTCATAGATAGAAATTTGACACTACATAGACATTAACTGAATGTTGTAAGTGTTACTATTACCAGGTTAATTAGGTGTAATATCATATAGTTTGGGTATTGTATATCACAATATAGGTGTAATAGGAAAGGGAAACAATGCAGTGGCCAAACTGGGACTTGAACCCAGGACCTTCCCATCCTAGCTGGATGCTCTACCAACTGAGCTTTCTGGCCACCTATCAAGCCTGGTCCAGTTACATTCCTCCCTTCCTTTTTTCCATTCAACTACTTTGGATCGAAACCACCAAGTTCTAACCTGTTAGTCAGACAGTTTCCTGGGTCAGACACCCCCCAAATGTAACAGGAAAGGGAAAAATCGGGACTCAAACACAAGACTATTTCAAGTACTAGCAAGACCCCTCTACCTACTGAGCTACCCAAACCACCTATCAAGCCCAGTCTGCTACATTTGTCCTTTTCTTACATTCATCAAAACAATGATATGCATTTCAATTTTAATTTGCATTGAAATTATTATTTATCTTTTAAATGACAATTAATTGTATGAATGCAAGTTTAAAGAAAAATAGTTTTATAAGCATAAGCAAAAAACAATTTTTTCTTTTTTTTATTTTTAAATTAATATATTCTTTAAAATTATTTAATTGTGTCATCACATAATAAAAACATTTTAATTAAATACCTATGTAGTGAATTAGGAACTTTTTATTTATTTTGTTTTATTTTGTTTTTCAATTTCAGGATGATGATGGTGATGAGAATGAAGGCGCTTTAGCTTACAAAGTTTTGTCAGCTGATCAGTGCAAATCACTCATCGCATTAGAAATTGATCAGCTTCAGAGGTAGGTTACAATGTGATACATGTAGAAGTATCACAGTAAACATTTGCTATTTGCAGGCCACATGTATTTTTTATTTCGGTTTTCTTCCTTTTGTTGGGGCCTCAGAGGCAGAGTCGCCTACAGAGCACACCTACGGATCACAGTGCCTTTCACCACCTGGGTTTGAATCCTACTGGACAGATTCTAGTGTGAGAAAGGTTTGTCAGTTTCCTTGCTGAAGATTGATGGTTTTCTGCAGCCACTCTGATTTCCTCCACCATCCCAGAACTGACCACCTTAAGTGTAAGAGTCTTGACTGGGCATAAAACACCATTACTCCACTCCACTCCACTTTCTTCCTTTGTTATGAATAAAATTTTAAAAAATGATATCATCACTTAGAGAAACAGCAACTTAAAGTTTTATCATGTTGGCATGTTTCCGACAAGGGTATACAATCTTACAGTATATGAAGTATAAAAAAGGATAGCATTGTGATCACATGACCTCTATTGTTCTACAGATGGTAGTTAGTCAGATGGTATCATTTTTTATGTACTTATTCGAAACAGAATATTAAGTATTATTTGTTTGTAAATAATGTTATGTAGAGAAATTCCAGAGTTGTGTTATTATTATGAAAACTTAGGAGTTCAATGTTAACAGATTACAGTGATATAAAGTTAAATCTCAAATACACAGTCTGTATACTCTGTGAAAGTGTGGATATTTACTTCCTGGTTTGGAAGTATGGGTGGTAGTTCAGTTAGGCATATAAGTTTTTGTTGAGTCTGAAAGATTAATATTAGTTCATCAAGTGTTTCCTGAAATTAAACTGAAATGTTTGAATCTTTTCCTTTGTTATGGTATATAATGTTACTGAAATTATCGCAGACATTATTGTTACTTTAAATGCCTTAGCAATATCTTTTCTGTCTGTGGTCACCTCACTTTTATGTTCATGAATGTTGAATTTATAAAACTTATTGAATGAATTTTAATGCAACAAGTCAAATGCATGTTGTAAAATCATGTATTTAATAATTTTAAACAGTTCAATATTACTTGAATGCTTATCTAAATTTATTTTATTGTATTATTTCTTATTTAAAGGATGTTACTACGGTAACATCATGAGATTGTTATCAGTAACCATGGCAACAATAGTGTTTTTTCCCTATACTATTATGATTTTAATACATGTACATGAATTTTGGAACAGATTATGCAATTAATGTGTTTGAATTTTTACTTTTACAGAGAAGTATGTGAAATATTTAAACTCAGCAACCATAGCACAGATTTGACAGATGCTTCCATATTGGATTATTACACTGGTGCCCTCTGGTGGGCAAAAGAGCAAGGATTTACTATACAACAGATGTCTGGATTCTTTACAGTTGTTCACACATTACTGGATAATGTTAAAGGTATTTGGAATTTAACCATTTTGGCACCTTTGAAAAAAATCTCCAAATTTTATATACATGTACTATAAACTTACAAATGTTCATTAGGGATGAAGTTTTACTGTTTTGTGGGTTAGTGAAAAACCATGATATTATAATATATATATATATAATTACCATGGCACTTAATGGGATTTGTAGAGTGCTCGCTCCCTAAGTGGGAGGTCTTGGGTTCGAACCTCGGCCGGGTCTGACCCAAGACTTGAAAGTGGGTAGTGACTGTTCTTTCGCTAAGCACTCGGCATTACTGAAATGAAAGTCACAGGTTCTTTCAGATGGGAACTTAAAATAAACGAGGTCCAGTGTCATGGCGTGACACGATAAAGAACCCTGCTGTATAATGCCATCAGCGCAACACACAGACAAAATTTCTGCACATTCGCCTATAGCTGGCGATGTCTCGATATAAGTGAAATATTCTTGACTGGGACGTTAAACACTCACTCACTTACTGGGATTTATTTTAACTAAACTAATTCCACTTTTTTTTTTCATTGCGACAACATGAAATTTGAACCCAACAAAATATGATGACACTAATAACACAGTTTGTTGTTCACTTGCAGGTTTTAGTCTCCTAATGATTTTTGTGACCTTGGTGGCTAAGAGGTCTAAAGCACTTGCTTACAAATCACAATGCCTCTCACAGCTTAGGCTCGAATCACGCTTCAGCAAAACCTAGAATAAAAACATTTGTCAGTTCGCTTGCCATAGGTCAGGGTTTTTCTCTGGGCACACCACTTTTCTCCACCATCCTAGAACTGACTGCCTTGATATAAGTAAAAGAATCTTGACTTGGGCCAAAAAAAAACA
Organism: Tegillarca granosa; assembly: GCA_029721355.1. Taxonomy (NCBI): domain Eukaryota; kingdom Metazoa; phylum Mollusca; class Bivalvia; order Arcoida; family Arcidae; genus Tegillarca; species Tegillarca granosa. The sequence goes on along the minus strand of CM056611.1, from coordinate 9,576,921 downwards.
AACAAAGATTATCCAATTCAATCTAATCCATCTTATTGTAAATTGTGGCAAGCACAATGGCTAAAGTTTTCCACCACCCCAATATTTTGACACCCCCCCCCCCCCCATTTCAATGTGCACCATTTGTTGCGATTAAAATGTATAATGTTTTGAAGACTACAGTATCTGATACAGAATGAAGTAAAAACTTCATTGAAGGTTTACAGATTTATAAAAACATGTATCAAGTAATTTTTATATGAACGATGCATTAAAGAAAAAAAAATTGCCAACCTACTAAACATTACAGCATTATCAAACATAAATTATTTTCAAGTTTTTTTCTTCTTTGATTCATTTAAATATTTTGTAAACTTATAATTTCAGAACAACGAATGCCGATGGTCGAAAATTTAAAGGAATTCAAAAAGATGTTGATTGGCATAGAACCAGAATACCCAGATGTTAGATCAGCTGGGCTGGAGTTTTTTGACACCAAACAGGCCAAAGCAATATCGAAATATGTTTATACTTAGTAAGTGCTAAACATTTTAGCTTGTTCATGGGTTGTACAGTTTTTTAACATCATATCAGCAATATTTTAGCTATTCGCGACGAGAGCAAGGTTATTATTAATATCAAGGATTAATCTAAGAACAAGTTTATGTATGTGTGTGATAAATACGTGTGCATTATTGTCTGCCTTGTTCGAGGGCACAGTTAGGGTAACTTTTTGATAAGTTGCTAGCTCACCAAGAAGGTTCTAGCACAACTTTTTAGCAGGCCTATACAAAAAGCAGAAGGCGAGTGTGTTATTCCACAACACAGACATCTGTATCTGAGCATCATCAAAATGTTTTCTACATAAAAAAATATATTTTTCTAAAACAAAATAGTTGTATGAGAAAGCTCATCTGTTCCTCTGACAGCATTTATAAAATAAACGTTGAAGCTAATAAAGAAAGCAGATTGGAGTTAGTTTTAAAGTAAAGGTTTTACAATTCCCAGTTAATATTCTTTCATTTATATCAAAGTGGTCTAGTTATGGACGTTTGTGGAAACTGGAGAAAAAAACCATCTGCAAGTAGACTAGGCAAACTAAGAAATAAAATCATTGAAAAAATGAAAGAATTGGACATTATGTACACTTTATAATTTGTGTATTTAATTATTTTATGTATGCAGAGCCATTTTTTCTGGTTTTTTTTCATAACAAAAAGAAAGAAAAAATCATGTCATTAATATTAATTGTGATCTAATCTTTAGAATTGTTAAGAGAAGAATTCAGCACATTCAAACTGCAGTAAAAAGAAAAAAAAAGAAAAAAGGATAATTAAGTTTAAATGAATTTTAATGATTATATTTGGCATTGCAGTTGTAAAACTATATTGTTACTAAATAAAATTATTGTTTCTTTTTTCCTTTTAGCTTTTTTCAACATTATAAACTTTATGAATATATGTTCTCACATTCTCAAGCAGAAGAAATCATTGGAACTGATGTAAGTTTTTAATGAAAATCTTTAGCCACTCACTTTTTATTAAGTAAACAGGATTTACAGAGAGAGAGAGAGAGAGAGAGAGATAGAGAGAGGTTGATTGGTTGTTATATTGTTTATTATTACTTCAGCAATTTTTCAGCTATTCCTGATGAGAGCAAGTTTATTACTCTTTAAGGATTAATCTGAGAACAAGATTCTGTATGTGTGAGGTATGCAGATGTATATAATGATCTTCCTTATACTAGCATGCACTCAAGATAACTTTTTGGTAAGGTGCTAGCTCATTGAGTCAGTATGCCACATACAAACATACCACTCCCCCAGTCACATTACCCTGGCAACAAGTGAACCAATCATTTCTTTGTCCTAATAACAAGTACCAGGCAAGGAAGCTGAGTATCTAATATTTTTAAACAATTACATGTATGTATGATCCTAGCTGGCTGGGGTTCAAATCCTCCGACCTCCAACTTTCAAGAGGAATGCTTTGCTACTAAGCCACCAAGGCAGTAATGATTATTTTTTATTATTTATTTACATATATATCATTTGTTATTTGATCATTAGTAAATAAATACATGTTCTTGAGTTGAAGTCTTTTGCACAAACACTAAAAAATATTAGCAAATCTGTATTTTTTCCCCACAATATTTGTTACAAATTATTCTATGCCAAGATTAAACGTTTTTGTTTTTACATAAAATGTAACTGTCAGATTTTTTCATTTTGTATATTTAGCTTGAGATAGAAGTAGCCAAAGCAGCCAATGTTCCGTTCCCGCCACCGTTAGATGAAGGAGCTGATGAAAACTTATATCAAACATATATAGCTACCCCACCACCTACACCAGCAGCAAAGGTAAGGTGACCATAGATGAGGATATGTATTTAATACTATTTATGGATATATTTGAAACATTTATTTCCCATATATCAGCATGCCCATTTACGCTAGAACTAAGCGTATTTCATGCAGAAAAAAAGTTTTCACACAAACTTTTGTTAATATAGCAGGTATCGTTCAATTAATCAGTTACGGTGGCATCTTGTTTCATCATAACCAAAACCAGACAAGAAATAGCTAAGTGCATATAATTCACATATCGATCGGAATTTTTGTCACCTACCTGTTCTTAAAATAGATGGAGTTTCCCTGTTACGTCACAGCACGTGCAAGTACTTGTCAGACTTCCTTTTTATAAAAGCGTCTGCAACAGCCAGATAGAATGGCTTCAAAACAAATAAAGCTTACTGCTTTTCTTTCTCCAAAAGATGGTAGGATGTTGTTATAATTATTAATACAGATAATAACATTTTGTGCATTTTAAATTTACGATTTCAATGTGTTTGTCCTATGCTAGCAATGTTATTTTTTTGCGAGCAAATGTGTTTGTCCTATGCTAGCAATGTTATTTTTTTGCGAGCAAGTTCGTCTGGAACAAATTGAACTGAACGATCATGGTTCAAATTAATTGACAGCATTTTAATTTAAACTGTAGATTAAAATGATAATTTATTTTATTTTAATTTACAAATATAACCCATGTACCCATGCTTTTGACATTGTACCCACTTTTTTCAAGAAGTATTGGTATCAATACCCAGCTTTCCAAAAGTCAGTGGGCATGTGGATATATACACTGGCACCTGTATAAGTTTTTTTTTAATCAAGTATATAAATTATATATGTATATATAGTTAAAATTGTATAAATACCCCATGGTAACATTGCCTGACCTATCACCACACTATTTTGAAATTCTAAAAACCACATTTTTCTTAAAAAACCTCTCACTCTAGGCTCATTGTCAAATATCTTTATAATGCCAAAATTGAGTGAAAAATGTTGGTAATGATAATGATACTTTTTTTAAAAGGTTGTGGTGCATGGTTATATGTAATATGTTATTGTTTACCAAGATGAAAAATAAAAAAAAGGCAAATATTATAAGTATAAGTTAGTCAAAGTGCCCAGAATTTGTTGTAGGCCCTACCTGCCTAGTCTTAGTGCCCAGAATTTGTTGTAGGCCCGACCTGCCTAGTCTTAGTGCCCAAAATTTGTTGTAGGCCCTACCTGCCTAGAATTTTCATAAAAACGTACTAGAGAACTACACCATTCTCCTGAATAAAGTCTAAACTCTTGTTTAGAGTTCTTTGAAAAGATAGTGAAAGTAATTAGTAAATTAAATACATTATAGTGAGAGAGTTGTCTGTAAGCACTCAGCTAGTCACCATTGTGCATTAAAAAACACCAGCAGAAATAAACAGTTGTTTTAGATTGATTTAGATCAACAGCCACAATTCACAGAATTTAAAACTGTCTGGAATCTGTTTAGAACCTTCAAGAATATGTCAAACCACTCCATTGATAACTATTTAGACTCTTTTCAGGATATATTCTGAATATATCAGTGTAGTACACCCCTAGACTCTGGGATTTATTCAAGCAAAAGTTTTTACAATAAAATTTTATGCCTTATGGATATTTTAGGCTATTCTAAAAAGAAACGATGTTTGATTGTCAGATATGGTTACCATGGTTACATTAGGCTCAATTCCATGGTGATGCTCACATGCTATTGTCATAGTATGGTGTCTGTTTTAGTCAGTGTTTAAAATATTGGAAAATCTGTATAAGCTTAAACATTGATCTATACAACAACCTTAATGGCAGTATTTGCCTCCATCTGATTATTAAATAGAAAAGTACTTACTAGTAGAAACAAAAGAAATTTGGGAAAAGCAGAGTTAAAGTAAAATGAAAAAAACATGTTTCCTTTCTTGAAATTAACATTTATAAAGGGAGAGCTAAAAAATTTTTATTTAAAAAAATATTTTACAAACTTAGTCTGTATGACAATAAGCTAATAGTATATTAAGGAAATAATCTTTAAAGTAGATATAGTCCAATACTTATTTGAATTTTATTGTGTCAATACAGAGCAGATCACGTTCAGCTAAATCAGCTCGTAGCAAGAGCTCTTCAGGGTCTTCTAGACAGGTATCTGAATGCACATGCACATACCAAAGTTATTTATAACAATTAACAATGTTTATTTGAGTCTTTTTAACTTGCACTGTCTGCTGTTATTTTAACTCTGTTCTTTGCAGATTTAGTGGTTTATACCACTTGTCTATAGGGGTGAGCTCTGTCCTCTACAGTTAAAGTGGTTTTTACCACTAGTCTGTAGGGGTGAGCTATGTTCTCTACAGTTAAAATGGTTCATACCACTTGTCTATAGGGGTGAGCTCTGTCCTCTACAGTTAAGTGGTTTGTAGGGATGAGAAAGAAAATCTCACTATATTTCTCCCTAACTTTAAAGCAGTTAATTTGTTATTGTATTCTAACAATTTCCAACTGGAACCCATCTTGAAGTTTTGATATTTTAGATTAGAATGTCTTGTCTGGGTTAATTCTCCAAAACTTAATTATCAGAATTACATGCAAAACTTAGCTTCAACAGAAATAGATATATTAAAAACCGAAGTTTGTTTACTAGTTACTCAAGGAGTTATGGCCCTTTAAATTTTTCAATCTAAAGTAACATTTTGATTTTTTGTATCATAAGTTTAGGAAACCTAGAGGAAAGTATCCACAAATTTATTGAGTGCTCACATGGGAGTTTTTGCATGCTCATGTACAGGTTATGACATGAAAGTTATCACTTTTGTGTACTCAAGCAATAACTTCTTTGTGCTCATGCAAAAACTTTTGCATAAGCATGTGGTATTTTTTGAGTGCCCACACAATAACATCAATGTGTGCATGTGGAGCTTTCACAAGAGCATGTAATAACTTTCACTTAGGCATGCAAAAACTTTTCACATGAAATTTCCATAGCTTTCACATGAGCAAGTGGTTTAAAAAAAATTTTGTTTCACCTTTGTGCTGCCATAGGTTTGATCTTGGTTAGTGTTGAGTTCATGAACCCAATTTTTTAATATATCAAAATTTTATAAAAATCTATTGCATACAGCAGATATAGCGTTGGAGGAACATGTATGCATTAAATCACAGGAATTTAAATTTACTCAAATTGCTTGTTCAATACTCAGGTCAAATATATAATAATCTTCTGACTGAAAATGGTGCATCTTTTTGAACAAAAATAAAAAGCTTTCATTTTTCTTCAGGTCTATTTTATATAACTATAAGCAGCTTAACTCTTATTATTTAACTCTTATAATTTCTATAAACATAATTATGTCATATTCAAAGCTAAGCAATATATATATATATATATAGATATATTCAAGTTATTAGACACTAACATATGAATATGCATTTATATACATGTATATACATAAATAATCTCACTACTTTGTTATTACAAGTTCTCACTAATCTAATTATATCCTTTTTGTTTTTCCTAGCCAAAAATTAATTTTTTAAAAAAACCGGCACATTTGCATTTTAACTTTTCTCTTAAGAAATTATAAGCTTTTGTCTCATTTCATATAGCTGATGCAATGTAAAACAGTATTAAAAAGTGAATTGGAGAAATGATATTTTACGCTCCAGTCAAGATTTAGCTGGTCCGTTCTTGGTTGGTGGAAGAAACCAGACTGGTTGCTGAAACTCCACCAATGAACATTCAGCTAGCAAACTGACAAACTGTCCATTACCAGGATCTGACTGAGTGGGATCTGAACCTAGATGATAAGAGGTGCCATGGTCAGCAATCACTGGCTTCAGACCATCAACCTATCACAAGCAGAGAATGATAAAGATCTTAAATGAAAAAAAAAAAAAAACATTCACAATAATTCATTTTATTTCGAAGCAAAACCATTTGCACTTCCCTGCTTTAAATTTTCTTGTAATGTGTTATGGCTTAACTTGATTTACTTTGCCTATGGTGTTAATGGCAGTAGGTAATTTCAAAGTAAGCCAAAAGCAATATGTTGACAAAACAGATGAATGGTTATGTCCCCAACAACAACAACAAATTCAGAATATTTGGTATGTAGGAAGAATTTAGAAAGAGATTATTTCATTACCTATATGTTCACCAGATTTATTGTCTCAAACAACATCCCACCCCCACCCCACCCCTTCAGCTAGGTCAAGTTTTTTGCCAAAATTATAATAACTTAATTGATATGCCTAATAGTTCATGAATTATCCTTCTAAGATGCATGTTTTATTTTGGAGAAACAGTATAACCCTCACAATCCTAGTGTCATAGATTTAAATTTGTGGCAATTACGTTTTGTTACATTTTGTGTTATTGACCATATGACTCAGATGCTCATTTATGCTTTACCATGTAAATTAAAATTGCAAAAAAGAAGAGGAGTATGATTTGGAACATATTATATGATGCAAAATAGAGAGAACAGTATGATTTGGAACATATTATATGATGCAAAATAGAGAGAACAGTATGATTTGGAACATATTATATGATGCAAAATAGAGAGAACAGTATGATTTGGAACATATTATATGATGCAAAATAGAGAGAACAGTATGATTTGGAACATATTATATGATGCAAAATAGAGAGAACAGTATGATTTGGAACATATTATATGATGCAAAATAGAGAGAACAGTATGATTTGGAACATGTTTTATGCTTTACTATACTTTTAATCTACAGGAAGAAGAAGAGAAGGTGGAAGAACCAGCAACAGTAATAAATATAGAAGAATCTGATGTGTTCTCGCAACTAACGCCGGAGGATGTGAGAGAGGTTATTGAAAGTGTTGCTAGGGATATGTTGGGTGGATTACAGGTAATATCAGGTGGATGAAATGATGTTTCATTTTTTAGTCAAGATTGTTCTGTTCATATTGAAACTATAAGTTCTAAAATGATGAAAGAAACAAAAGTATCTGGAGAAAAACCACCATCCTTCAATATCAATTTACACAGACAAAATCTTCCTTTAGTATATGCCTATGAGCATGCAAACTGAAATTGTAAAAAACACGGTGATCTGCAAACTGGTCCTTTAGAACACTCAGCCAACAAGACCCACTTATGATGTTTTAGCTTGTATAAGTGGACTCCATAACCCTTCGAACACGTACTTTCATTTTTGCTGTGTACAATGTACTCTTGTTTTTTTCCAACATTACAAAGTTTAACCCTGACTGGGTCTGACCAAGACTTGAAAGTTGGTAGTAATTTTTTTTTCATCAAACACTCAGCTTTTAGAAATGAAAATCACAGGATCCTTTGGAGGAGACCTTAAAAACTGATGCCCAGTGTCACGGCAGGTGTTGCACGCTAAAGAACCCTCCCTGCACATTGTCCTAAGTACACTGCAAAGGCCAAAATTTCTGCCACTTCACCTGTAGCTAGTGACGTCCTCAGTATAAGTGAACTATTTTTAAATTAGCTCGTAAAAGCCCATTAAATCAAATCAAATTAAATCCAACATTACAGAACCTACTATCTTCATACCTGTGAAAGAATCTTTAATAGAGTGTACTGCATGTATACTCAACTGCCATTTATATAGTCAAATCTAATTTGTATTTAATATTTTAGTACAGTAATTGTGAATTTAATGTTGAGTTTACAAATTAGACTTGATGACTTTTCTATTGTAGAATGATATGGCAGTTAAACTTCGTGAAAAAGAGAACGCTATCATCAGTAGAATAAATAAAATTCACAAAGTAGCAGAGGATGAAGAGAAATAAACAATATAAATACCTGTGTTATATTGGACTTAAATAAAGCAAAAAAAAAAACAAAAAACTTTAAAGTGAAAGACTGTGATGAAATAACAAAGACAATATTGTTGTATTTATTCAAAGAGGAATGGATAATCTCCCTTTACACTTTTTTGTGTCAAAGGGAGATAACAGTTTTTCCCTTCCATTTTTTCAAGGGAGTTAAAAATTATTCTTGGAGATTCAAGTTAAATACATATATTTTATCTACAAAAAACGGAATAATATCAAAACTCTGTGGAAGTTTAATTAGAAAAGAATTTTACTATACACAAAATAATTATTTTTACTCTTAACTTTTCTTGGAATCTATATATTTATTTAAGATTTTTTACTTTTTTTTTCCTATTAGTTTTAACTTCCAAAAGATGAGTAATTTTCAGATATACTGAAGGTTCTGTTTCATTTATGTAAATTCCTATTCCTGCTACAAATTGTGAGAAAATGAAAAATATTTCTTGTTACGATAATCTTTTTAAGTGCTTGAAGATTGATTAATGTATATTTAATGGAACTAAGATATTTCTGTGTCTCTTTTTTGTTGTCCTGTTTATACATGTATGAACTTATTTTTATAAATATTAAAAAAAAATCTCAAATATTATATTATAGATGTTTTCAACTTTAAAAAAGTGAAAGTTAAAACTAAATTTTTTTTTAACCAATCACATTGGATAAGGCCTAAAATAAAATTAACTTTGTTTGCCGTTGACCGCCCGACCCACTTGAAATGCCCCTACCCAAAAAAATTTATTGCCATCAATCCCTTTTTTTTTTTTTCTTGCCTTTCATACAAAGTAAAAAAAAAAACAGTTTGAAAGGGCAATAACCCAGGCAAGCAACCTGTGAGCATGTTCACACAGTAGTGAGGAAAATTCCACTTTCTCCATGGAAGAAAAAAAGAGGAACAAAGAAGACTTAGCATAAAAATTGTAAAATGTGTTTCAAAAGAGACATATGAAACCAATTTAACCTTTTTCAAAAAGTGTAATAGATTAAGTTTTCAAAAAATAAACAATTTTTTTTCTTTCCTACCTACATGTACCAACATGTGGATAGCATGAGTCGGAAAACAGCAAACAAAGAATTTAGGCCTAAGTTAACTAAATTTTATTTTATTTTTATTTATTTTACTTTTTTTTTTTTGTGGAAAATTTTACATTTGAAGTTTTAATTTTTTCAAGCCATACAAAAGTATTGGTTTGACAGTGTGATAAAATGTATGCAAGCTCTGCCACTAAAGTATTGAACCAGGAGGGAATACAAAGAAACAACTGAAAAGAAAAAGAATAAAACCATATCCTTACTGAGTGTCTAGGCTGAGAATCAAACCCTGCCCTTTCAGGTGATAAGCAAGTGCTCTACCACAAGGCTAAAAGATCCAAACCAGAAAGTCTGGCAATGAATCTATTAGAACTACTATATTCATCATGACACCACCTTGACTAGCTCAGCCCTACTACATGAGGCCATTGCAGTAGCTCAGTTGGTAGAGGGCTCGCTCCATAAGTGGAAGGCCGTGGATTCGAACCTCGGCCGGGTCTGACCCAACACTTGAAAGTGGGTAGTAACTGTTCTTTCGCCAAGCACTCGGGATTACGAGATGAAAGTCACAGTTCTTTTAGATGGAACTTAAAATAAACGAGGTCTTGTGTCATGGCAGGCATGGCACGATAAAGAACCCTGCTGTATAATGCCATCAGCTCAACAGCACAGGCAAAATTTATGCCTATAGCTGGCGACATCTCGATATAAGTGAAATATTCTTGACTGGGACGTTAAACACCATTACTCAACTCAACTCCTACTACATGATCTTTCATTTACCATTGAATTACAGTGCCCCATCATTACAGAAATTTGAAGTGCTAGTCAGGTTGTATTTTATTTTATTTTAAGCTTATATATATAGAGGTTATAAAGTGCTACAGGTTTGAATGAAAAGATACAGGTCTGAAGGCCTACTGTATGAAACATTTTATCCCTGACTGCATAAAAACTTGAGGTAAATGTTAGTCCTCTTAAAATACTATATTGTCCTTCACTAGTTCTTGACTTCAGAAATGTATTGAAAGCTAAAACAAGATGCCCAATCTTTGTCTTAACCACTGTGGTAGCTCAGCAGGTAGAGATTGTATTGGATCAATGGTTTTTTATGAAAGTGTAGCTCACCTGCAATTTTCACTCCAACAATATACAAGGTGTTTAAAATCAGAATCCTTTAAAATATTTAAACAATTAGATGTTTGATGTTACCACTTCTTTATTGCATACAGTGGTCTAAAGCATGTACTTACAAATTACAGTGCAATATCACTGCATAGGCTTGAATCCCACTTGGGCAGATCCTAAGATAAGTTTGTTGGTTTGCTTGCCGAAGGTTTGTGGTTTTCTCTGGGTGCTCTGGTTCCCTCCATCATTCCAGATTTGTTTGTCTTGATATAAGTGAAAAGTTCTTGGTGGGGACTTTAAACACCATTACTACTATTGACTTGTCATTTTGTACAGGTGAGCTACACTTTTAAGACACTTTCAGTTTGAAGAACTAGAAAGTAAATGAAAACAAAAATTCTATTTTCATTTTAAAAAAATTTTTTTTAGTGATTATTCTGAAATTTTCAAATTTCAGCATTACACATACCTAAATCCAAGTACATACACAATATAATAATATAAATATCATTTATGAATATTAATATTACAAAGATATATAATAGAAAGACATTTTACATGTGAACAACACTTTATCTATTAATGTTCCAATATTTGGAATGTACATGTAGTTTACCAGCTTACACTGGCATAATTTCTTATGTGAATTTTACATGAAATTCACATGAAAATTTTCATATGAATTGAGCTTAGATGTGAAATTCACAAGAAATTTTTCAGTTAATTTAATTTGAAATATTAGTTCACATAAATTTCACAAACATGAAATTTGGCTGTGAACAATACAGTAAGAACTCATTTCATCAGTTTTTGTGATTATAAGGCCATGCAAAATTAATTTGTAGTTCGTCGGCCCTGCCCGCCTTTAAAATTAAAAATTAAAAATAAAATTAATTTCATTTTCAAATCATTTTACGCCTGTCTAAAATTTCATTCAGTGTAAATTTAACAACATCAGGGCAACATTTGTCGAGTTCTCGGTTGATTTATTGTTTGCTATATTGAATGGTAGCTAGTTTGCCAGAACAGTAAATTCTTTGCTTTTATCAGTTATATTTAATGTTTTTGCCTTTTACTGCAATAAGTACCTTTTTGGGCATTTTTTTTAATTGCTCGCCTGGTTCAAATTTGGTTCGCCTAAAGAAAAATATGTTTTAGAAAAAAATAATTAAATTTTTAATCGCTCGCCTCCATTTTTTCCAAAAAAAAAAAAAAAATCTGTATAACTAAAAATTAATTTCGTGTGGCCTAAAGGGATTAAGGTGACAAGCTGGGGACCCATGGCTTATGAAAGAAAATAGGTATAATAACAGTTTACTGTGTTCATCAATACAATTACAGATCTATACAAATACAGAGATTTGGCTTGGATTGGATTAATGATGTTTTACACCCAAGACAAGATTTTTTGCTTATATCAAGCAGGCAGTTCTAAGATGATGGAGGAAACTGGAGTGCCTAGAGAAAACCACCGATCTCAGCAAGCAAATTGACAAATTGTTTTTTACACTTGGATCTACTCGACTGGGATTCAAACCTCGGCAGTGAGGCACTGTGATCCCTAAGGTTTGGCTTTAGGACCACTTAGCCACAAAGGTCCAGTGTACAAAGAAATGTTAGACAGTAAAAAAAATATGACTACCCTGCTAAGTACAAAAATGTACGAATAGTTTATTGTCACAGTTAAGAACTCATTTTTTGTTTACAATGAATGACGTCATGTGACGTCATGTGATACAATATGTTTATCATACCAAATTACAAAATAAACCCTCAATAATGATTAACCCTCAATGATTTTTTTTTTGTCTGATTAAAATTTTCAAAATAAACACTGGGTTTACTCTGAATCTACAATAAATTTTAGAGAAAAAAAATATATCATACCACTTCTTTGCCTCATTTAAACAACTTCATTTGAATTGATCTTTTTACATAGGTTTATAAACAAATCACAACAATAAAAATACATGTAATATTGATTTTGACACCAACTACATGTACATGCATGTAAAGCTTTACTTCAATCGGCAAGTTATTATTTTCGGCCTGCAGTTTCACAATCACTCCTTAACTGATATTTAATTTAACTTTATTTAACAATTTTTGGCAATCTCTTTTATAACTGTGTGTAAAATTGTTTTGATAAAACTAAATACAAATGTTATAAGCTTGAAGTGATCTTAAAAATAACACCTTATACAACTGTAGAATTATTTTAACAGTAAACAAAATATTATAATTTCATAATTGCATGGTTTAAGTTAAGGAAAATCTTACGAAAGAAATGACTTGTGAAACTTGGGCCAGGGGAAGATAATCTATCATGTAAATATTTAAATTTAGTTTCATGTTGCAAAATCTGTACTTCATTATCAAGAACAAAAGGCTCATTGGCCTTATTGCTCACCTGAGAATAAATGACATTTTTGTACTATGTTATAAAAAGTCAATCAATTCTACAATTTTACTTAAAAAGCAAGTTAACTTTTTAGGGGAAGACAACCTTCTTTGTAAAAAAAATGTTAAAATTCATTTTTCTGGTGCAAAAATTTTCAAACATCTTCATTATCAAAAAAAATAGTTGTTTTAACTAAATATAGGGTTGGCAAGTCAATAATTTTTTTTTTCGGAAGACAACTTCTGACTAAATATGGAACATTTTGAAGAAGACTGTAAATTCGTAATTACTCTACAATTTAGTGGTGTAATTTTGGATCATAACTTTCACCGATTTTTTTATAGATACCTTGGATTCAGCTGTTTGAAACTTTTGATTTGATAAATGATGTGGCTAAAAATGCCGTTTAATTGAATTGAATAAAAACAATAAGGTACCAGATTTAATTGAGAAATAAACATTTTCCAAAAAGTTCTGCACATCATTATGGTTCTTATCACGTGGTAAAATGAGGAACTCTGTTTTCATGACCCCCTTTTCTTAAAAACCGATGATTATAAATATTTTTAAAAAATTTCAAAAAAAAAGATCAACCAATGGGAATGTAGAAAAATCAAAACAATAGTAGATTTTTCTGAAAATTATGCAATGAAATTTTTTTTTCCAAATAAATTTTCAACCAAATCAATTCTTAAAACTTTTTTTGCGGGATTAGCTAAACTGTGCACTGTTCTTTTATTCTTTCGTATAAAAGAGCATAAATTCTACTGCGTAGTCAAGACTTTAACATTGAAGGAACAAAAGTGGACATTCTATACAGAATTTAACAATACTGTCATGTGCACATTTTTTTTTACATATCCAGCTTCCCTGATTATGTAGCAACTAAACAATTTTGTTTCTGCATTAAAAAAAAAGATTTTTTTTACAATTAATTGATAATGGTATATAATACATAAAAGTTTACAAAATCAGAAAATAACAGTAACATAAACACAATAATGTAGTAAATAATTTTTTTTTAAAAAAATGGACGGATAACAATTTTAATAAATTTAAAAAATATTGTTTCACAATAATCTGTAAAATTTAGGGTGTACAAAAAAAAAAATGTATGTACATATATAAAAGATTTCTTATGGAAGGATAAGGTTTTAAAATCTGTAACTTTTTACATAACTTCTTGTCTGCTTTTAATGACATCAGTGTTTCAGACACTTTTAAAAATGGACGGATGAGAATAACAAATTCTATAAAATTGAAAAATACAGATTCACAATAATCTGTAAAACTTGGAGTATAGACAGAACATGTATTTACATATACAAAAGATTTCTTTTCATTGGATAAGGTTTTGAAATTTGTACATTTTTACATAACTTCTTGTTGGCTTTTAATGACATTAATGCTTCAGTCTTGTTAAAATTGGACATATGAGAAATGGCTTGTGTCAAATTTCATAAAAATTCGAAAATGCTGATTCACAATAATTTGTAAAACTTGGGTCATAGAAATTACATGTGCTTATAAAAAATTCTTTTGGAAAGATAAGGTTTCAAAAATTTTTCACTAATTGCTTGTCAGCTTTTAGAGCCATCAGTACTTCAAACTTGTAAAAATTGGACAGATAAAAATTACAAATTTTATAAAATTGAAAAATGCCGGCTTACAGTAATTTGTAAAACTGTCAAAAAAATTTCTTTTGAATGGATAAGGTTTACAAATTTGAAAAATTTTACATAATTTCTTGGCGGATTTCAGTGACATCAGTGCTTCAGATATGTCAAAATTGGACAATTTATAAATTTACAAAATTGAAAAAAAATATTGGTTCACAATAATTGTTCAAACTAGAAATATAGAAATAGCAAAATTCATGTCTACATACAAAAGATTTTTTGACAGATAAGGTTTAACAATTTTGTAAACCTTGAAATGTTTTACACAACTTTTCAGAGGCTGTTAATGAAATGAAACTGTATAATTGAAATATATGTACAGTAGAACTTTGATGGCTCAAAGTCCAAGGGACTTCAGCCAAATATTGAGTAAACGAACATAGATATACGATCAGAGGTTCAGGTTCTCATGAGTATCAATGATGGATGTATCAAGTTCAAACCATCAAGCTTTTTTTTTCACGTAGGATATTACAGAAAATTGGTCGGGACCAACAGATAACTTCAAGTTATGTGGAGTATTCGAGATAATGATGTTTGAGCGAGTGAAGTTATACTGTATTAATTATTTCATCATCCTGCTTTTCAATTGGGTCATCATCAGATAACAGACTTTAATTTTTTTACAATGAAAGGATTCAGATTAGTGATGCTACTTGATTGAATTGTTTTAAAAATGAAATTTATATTTAAACAGCAATATCATATCTCTACTAAGACGATGGTCAATATAAATTATGTAAAAAGTGAAAAATAAATAAAAATTATTCCAGCACCATGTATTTGAAATCTCTTAAAACTATTTCTATTAGAATAAATAACTAATGCAACCAAATTATTTTATTACTACAATGGATTGCAAATCTAGACTATGGAAAGAAGCTATAAGCATTTTCAAATGTTTTGGCCCAAGAAATCTGACAGTGTGTCAGATAATGAATAACCATAAAATTTGCAGGAAATCAAATTAACGTTACTGATAATTTTCCTATAAAATGAGAAATTCCAGGAATTTGATAAATAATTGTTTAAATGTATGTATTATTCCCACAGGCACTTGTTTCGATATTTAAAAAAATAAAACCCTATGTTAGAGTCAAGGGTTTTTTTTTTTTTAATATCGAAACAAGCGCCTGTGATTATTCCCTGTAAACAATACCGAATATTGATAATGTGATATGCTGGAAAATCTGATCATTTTTGAAAAAACTGATTTAGGCAGATGAAAAAAATATTTTAGATTTTAGAATTTTTTAATTAACACAATTAATTATACAAACACTTAAAACAATCAAATAATAGGAAGATCCTAAAGTGTTTTTAGTTTTTCTTGCTTCCCACACACATTTAATATGTTCTCCTTTAATTTCTCTCTCTACATATAATGATGAATTCCAAAAAATTGTTACATTCAAATTTTTAAAATTTACATATCATTTCCCTCCTATAATTTGAGGCATTATTGATACTGTGGCATGCCAGCAAATTTAATCATTTTTTCAAAAAAAAAATGTTTTGGCAGAAGAAACATTTTAATTATACAAATAAATGTAATTGTTTTTTTATTTTTTTAATTTGTTAATTTACACAATAAATTAACACTTATTAATTGTAACAATAAAATGAGTGGAAGATCCTTAACCTGTTTTGGTTCTGTTGCTACCCACATACTTTTAACATATTTTTACAATCAATATAAATATATATATATCAGGGGTATCAAAAACAACACAAATAATGTACATGTATCCCTGTCGTACTAAAAATGATATGTAACTCATGTATCAAAAACGTTCTTCATGTGTTTTGACTTCAAAAGAAAATACAAAAATACAAAGAACAAATTTTAAGTTTTTTAAATACAAAATTATTTAAAACAAAACATACATTTTACACATATTATTAACATGAAAAACCTTATATATTAACTGTTCTCACTCTCAAAACATACCATCGTTAACATTACAAATACTGGTTTTTAATAAGTTAATAACAAACAAAAACAACTGATGCTATGAAATGTAAAAATTATCATGTTTAGTAGAAACAAACAAATTGAAATGACTAAATCTGATAGAAAAAAGTTAGAGATTTCAACGATAAATTAATTGCAATTTTTAGGTAGTTCAGAAAATTGTGTCCAAGTAGCTATTCCACAGAAAGTAGGACTGTAGAATCATTAATATTGTTTTGTGGTTTCATCAATTTACTCAAATTTTGCTACGACAAAATTTTGTGGAATTGAGTTCTTTGAAAATAAATCCCACTGGGAGCCTTGGTAATTAAAAATTTTCATTGACATTTAATTTTGTGATTTTACTAACCCATATATATTTAGTAAAATTAAATCCCTTACAAAAAATTCTGATTTTAAAGTATCTTATGTGTATCAAAGAGATATCTACTCAAATGAAACAATGAAAATATGACACAGTGATTGCAGTTATGGAAAATCATATCAATGCACCTATTTGGTAAAAAAAGGGTAATCTGGTTTAACAAACAAGTCTTCTGAGATAAAATAAAGAAAAATATGACACTATCATTGCAATTTCCAGAAATGGAAAGATACAGTCCTAAGCTATTTGACTAAAGAAATTGCCTTGTGTAACAAATAATGTCTTCTTAATTAAACAAAAAATATAAAATGTAGTAAAGAACCTCTTTCAAGGGATGACATGAAGAATCACTTTATTCCAGAAATAGATCTTGATGATTCCCCATTTCCAATCTGATGCCAATCTTTATTTCAACAAGCTGTTTTCCATGAATGTTTCCATGTTCAGTGTCCTAGTTTTCAAAGACAGAGTTCTGGCCTCACAAACAATTAAAATTAATATCATCCATTTTTACACAATAATTTTCATTTTACTGAAAAAAAAAATGTAAAAAATAAAAAATTATAATATTTTTTTATATAATATTATATAAGGTGTCACCAAAAACATCACATCTGATATAAATATCATCATTTTTAACAGTGTAAAATCCACATAGAAGAAAGAGTTTTCATTCTACAGAAATATTCCATGGTAATCATGGATATGTACTGCGATTTTCATTTATGACGAGGCCCATGTACGTGAAAACCACCAAACTTAATTCAAGTTTTTTATGAAAGTTTTGCATTATTCTATGTCACACACACAGAGACTCAAACAATAGATTTCGATTGACTTTAATTGTGCTTTACATCAGGATCCCTAGTCAAGATTACTTTTGCTAAAATCAAGGTTTTAAGTTCTCGGAGGTTCATGAAAGGGGAATTCTCTTAGAAAACCAATTTTCTGGACAAGCCAAATGTCACTCATCACACCAAGATCTATCTAAGTGGGACTTATAAAAGAATGCTACACAAAATAGTTGGCTTGTCAAGGGAGATAACTACCTTTAGACATACTGGCTGGAGTTGTTGGTGCTGACTGGAATCCATCCACACCTCTCTCATATTCGTCAACATCAGCCAAATCTTCATCTAGTGATTGTACTAATTGTTGTAGAAGTAGATCTAGAGACTGGAAATGAAACAAAATAAAATCATGTTTGTGTGTAAAGCACTAGTATTTAGCCAATCATTATCACGGTAAGTGGTAGGTCATGGGTTTGCCCTGACTAGGTCTGACCCAAGACCTGAAAGTCTGTAGTGACTATTCTTTCGCCCATAACTCAGCTTAACAAAATGAAAGTTACAGTTCTCTCAGATGGGAACTTAAAATAAACAAGGTCTTGTGTCACAGGTAGGCATGGCATGATAAAGAACCTTGCTGTATAATGCCATCAGCACAACACACAGGCAAAATTTCAGCACTTTCCCCTGTAGCTGGCGACGTCTTGATATAAGTGAAATATTCTTGACTGGGATGTTGAACACCATTACTCAACTCTCAACTCAATCATTATCATGAGAAATATTGTTTATTTGAGAAATGGAAATTTCCCATAAAGAACATAAGAATGGTGCAAATTTATTGACATATGGTATTTTTGTTAATTATATACTACCCCTGAGTGGGTACTTAAACCACACCTATTCTACCTACAGGAGTTAAACCATAGCAACATATGTTAATTTTTTCCTTAATGCTCATAGCCAGGACAGTGCAAAACACAAAACAAAAATTACCACATTCCTTCACTGTTCAATTCTGGAAATTAGTTTCGCCAATAGCCTCATGCTGTTAACAGAAAACAGATGTCAAAAACAATGCACTACTTCATTCTGTTGTTTGAGATTTGTGTTGAAAAGATAGTCAGATAAGGCATTTAGTGTAATAAAAAACATAATGACCTTTGTTGAGTGCGTTATGGTAGATTATCACTTTTATCAACAAAAAAAAAAAAAAAAAAAAAAAAAAAAAATTAAAAAAGAAAGAAAGAAAACATTTTAGATTTGGTCTTCTGGTTTTTTTTTGTTGAGGGTGATAATCTACTACAACACACTCAACAATGGTCAGTTTGTTTATATGACTCCACTCTACTCCACATTTTATAACTTACGACATCTGTAACAGCTTTCTCAGTGTAACTTTCTCATTGGTGTATCTTCTAACGTTCTTGTTCTGTTGTCCCTGATATTGAAGTATTGCTCAAATAATAAATTAACTATCATATCTGTAAAAAGAAAAAAAATTAAACAAGTTTTATTTAAATCTGTCCTGTAGTTTTCCAGGAGAATTGGAAAATGTTAAAGTTCACGCTGCAGATGACTGACAACAACAACGGCTAATTTTGATAAGAAAGCTCACTTGAGCCTTTGGCTTGGGTGAGCTAAAAAAACCATCACATATTTATCAAACTGTTAACATATTTTTTCAGTATATATATATTATAACACAAGTTTCCATTGACTTATAAGAAAATAGATGTTCAATAGAAAAGTTCTTTAGTAAGTTACCATTACTAATCTATAAGCAACACTAATGTAAATAATTAAAAATCATAATTAACTATTAACGTATTTAATATATGATAAAACAAATATGGACTAGCATCTGATTATATTCACCATTTACACATTTTCTAAAAATAAACCGTTTTTTAAAAAACTTGAAAAGAATAATGGGCCCTCTGAAATGCATCAGTTTTTTTATTGAAAAATTGAGAGAGCTGGCCCATTACACTTTGCATGTACATGTAAATGTATCTTATTCTAATTTTGTAATTTCTACAAGTATTTAACTAGCAAGTAGTGTTACACCCTCTAATAGAAAGCAATGATTCTTTAGCCTGTATGCAATCCAAATCATCTGAAGGTCTTGTGACTTTCATTTCAAATGTTGAGTGATTATTAAAGTCATTACCTATTTTCAAATACCGGTATTGATGAGACCCTGCTAGAGTTTGATCTCTAATCTTGAGCAAGCATTATACCTAATGAGTTACTGTAGTGGTATGTACAGAAAAATTTGTACCAGTGCATACCAACCACCATCATTTAGTGATGGAGCATCCACCTCAAGGAAGTAAGCTTGTGGGTTTGAACCCTGGCTGGATCATACATAAGACTTTTAAGATTAAAATTACTGCTTCTTCACTTGGTGCTCAGCATTAAAAGGTCTGAATATCGACTGGTTTTCCTGGTGTCAGGATGATGGACTGGGGGAGTGGTATGTTTGTATGCTTGTATGCTTGTCTACGTCATCTAGTGAGCTAGTAACTTATACAAAAGTCACCCTGAGTGCATGCTAGTACAAAGCAGACCAAAATACACGCTTGAATATCTCACGCATACATGACCTTATTCTAAGATTAATCCATAGAAGATAATAACCTTGCTTTCATTGCAAAAAGCTGAACAATCGGTGATACAACATTAAACGACATTACAACAACAACCTCCAGCACAACAACAAAAACAACATTACTTACCATCCATATATATATTGGCGTGATCAAAATCTGACAAAACTTTTCCTTGTTTAGCTAACATATTTAATAAATAATCCATACATATAGACTCCATTAACTTGTCACCTGCCTGCTTCGCTACCTGAAATTGACATTTACAATAAAGTTCATTGCAAGTACATATTGAAATCTACATGCAAGAAAGCAAATTGTCTCCCTTTGACTGCTGAAAATTTAACATTGTGTTGATTTAAGGAATATAGCATGCTGCAATTCCTTAAGTTTTTCTCTATGTTTGATTCTGATGGGTAGGAATTTGTCACACCATATCCATAGCAGTATAAAGAATGAGGCAAAAATTATAGTAAAGAATTTGTAAATTAATTAGTCAAAATTTAGTCCAATTTAACTGTAAAACACTAGTAGTTATACAAAACTGATAAATTGGAATGACATACTAGATTATAAGAACTGTTTGGATATATCAATGACAAATACTTGATTGGATTGGATAAATGGTATTTTATGCCCCATGATTTTTTTCACTTATTTTGAGGCAGTAAGTTCTTGGATGGTGGAAAAAAAAACCAGAATACCCCACAAAAACCATCGATCTTTGACAAGCAAACTGAAAAACTTTCTCACACTAGGATCTCTTTCCAGTGGGAATTGAATCCAGGCAGTTAGAGGCACTGTGATCCATTAGCATGTGTTTTAGGCTAGTCAGTCACGGGGGCCCAAATGACCGATACTGACGAATCCTACTTACAGCTCGTAATTCTTGTCTGGCTATTTTAGCATCATAATGGTCAAATACTTCTTTAACAATCTCCATGATTTCTTCATCTACCTCTGTTTTAATTATATATTTCTCCAGAAAATCTTCTATGACCACATCCTTAACCACATCATCAATCTGAAAAAAAAAAAAAGAAAGAAATATTAATGAATAATTGATTGATTTCATGGGGTTTTATGCCCCAGTATAAAATATTAATAAGGAGATATTTTTTAAACTTTAACAATATTTTAACCATCAATACTAGAACAAGAACATGGATCCCTTGTGTGTGTGTTTTTTTGTTTTTTTTTAAAAAAGAAACTTATAGCCTTAATACAGTCAAGCTTTTTTTTGCAGGAGGTAGAGATGAGTTATCTCCCCCTCAATAACAAATTTAACTATTTTTAGTTTAGTTGGCAATGGAAGGAGTGAAAAAGGTTTTACAGCTAGTCAAGATTTTCTCACTTATACTGAGATGTCACCAGCTATATGCAAATTTCCATTACTTTATTTATACCAAGGTAATGCAACTACAGAAATGACCAATGAGAATTTTTGTTTTCACGTCACTATATAGACAATGTGGGAAATAAGGCTAACATAACTTCAATAAAACATACACTGTATTGTCACGAATAAAAACCCACCCTCAGACAAAAACCACAACCCTCTTCAACATTAAAATCCCAATAATATATATAATTGTAGTTTATAACCAGCATCCAGAGTTCATCAATTTTTGTTTTTGTTTTTTTTTTTATCACTGTGACAAACCCACAAGACTTGACAGGATTGATGGAGTAGAACTCAGAAATAATTCAATAACAAAATTCACTTATTTCAGATCTGACTGAAAAGTTTATTAGTCTTTGGACCTTATAAATGGTCAAAATTATGAAGCCCTTCATGGATCACTGCTTTTAAGCCCTTTCTAAATTACAAATCTTGTTGAAACCAATTAACATTTAAATCTACACTATCACCTTCAATGTCATCTGACTGGTGTACCCTTGCTTTTTTTAAATATGAGTTATCTCCCCTTTCACAAATGATAATTTTGATTGGGTGTTCTCATATGTACTCACCACATCATCTTCAATGTCATCCAAGTGGTCATCTACGAGACTGTCCAGGACTAGAGTTGCTGATTTGGCCCGTAAATGTTCATCTGCTAATTGTCGTACAGATTCTTTGACGACTTTGTCGGTACTTTTGGTGACCTCATCCGTGACTAGCTGATTTACCCATAATTCAAGTGGATCTGTTTTTGTGTCTTTAAAATTCATATAACTAAAAAAAAAAAAAAAAAAAAAAAAACCCAAGATGGTTGAACTGGATGAATACAGTAGTTTTACACCTCAATCAGGATTCTGTCACTCTCTACAAAGTAAACACTAATTAACTGGTTTCATATCTCACCCTGCGTTAGCTTTACATGTTTATATAATGTTAACACATCTCAAGTTTACCTTGCAATGTCGGCAAATATATTTTGTAATCATGAAACTTCAGACCAAGATCACCTAATTTTCAGAATTATTTATGCAATTAAGTGGAATTTAGATTTTTGTATAGGCAAATAAACGAAAATTTTAACATTATTTAAATAGGAAATGGATTGGTGCAGAGAAAAATTATGCAATTAAGCAGGAATATGCAATTAACCGGTATGCAAATAAGTGGAGTCTACTGTATTGAGGTGGTCTGTTCAGAAATTGTAGAGGAAACTGGAGTGCCAGGGATAAATCACTGAACTTCAGCAAGCAAACTGAAAACTTTCTCACACAAGTAACTGCCTAATTGGAATTCAGACCTGGGAAGTGAGAGGCATTGTGATCCGCAAGTGTGCACGCTTTAGATCACTAGGCAATGAGCAAGCTAACAAATTTTCCTAACACCACAATTTGCCTGATTTGGATTCAAACATAAACAGAGAGAGAAATTGTTATCCATAAGTTAGCAGTTAAGCTCAATCAATCACCAAGGCTAAATTCTTATGAGGCTTTCAGTAAGAACACAATATATTGATTTTACACTCCAAGTTGATGTTCAGTGAGTTGAAGTTAGTCACATCAACAATATGTAACCCAAAATGTTGATGCCAATATTAATGTCTACTGTCAAGGGTTTGACTAAAGCTCTTACAAAGGTAAAATTGTGTGGCTATATCATTTATTTATTTATTTATTTAATTAATTAATTTTGCATTTCAGTAACTCTGAACTTTGATTTCCCATTTACCCAATGTCAGTCCAATCTTTTTTTAAAAACTGTTTTATTCATTGATCATGATGTGTTGTGTTTTTGCATTTTTTTTTTTTTGGTCTTGTTTAGTCGTTTTTTAATTGCCTCGTGTTGTGTCCCGAGTTGCATTGGTTGTTGCCAAGTACATATTTTTTAGTTAAAAATCTTCTTCGTTTCACAAAATGAAATTTTATCCTTAACCAAATCACTTGTAGATGCAGAGATTGACATCATGCAAGGTAAGTCAAATTTTTATGGCATATATATATATATAAATAGCTGAATTATTGCTGGTGGTGTGATTTAAAACATTAAAACACTATTACAACAACAACTTTACATACGCATTGACCATATCATCCATAGCACCTCGGACTGCATCATGCACCAGTTCAGGTAGCATTTCTTTAAGAAATTCATCTGTGATTTGTTCTGCCATACGAGGGTCAGCTTTTGGCTACAAATAGTATAAAAAAAATGTTTTTTAAAATCTAAAAATACCTCTCCGTAAAACCAGTTTTAAGTGTTTTGTAAATGATAGTTCAGACTCAGAAAATGAGTCTCTTAAACCCAATTTATTTATCAAGTGTAAACTTCATTTTTGGCATAAAAGAAATTTATTCAAAATTTTCTCAATTTGAAATTTAACCAAAAAAAAATAATAATAATAAAAACAAATAAATAAATAAATAACAAATTAGTAATGATCAATGAAATAGATAAATAAATAAATAAATAAATAAGTAAATAAATAAATAAACAGTAAATACAAATGGTGTCTAAATGTGGAACGTATAACATAAAATTTAACATGATACAATCATGTTGTTCCCATTCTTCCTGTTTACCTAGTCTCACAATTTGTGTCAAATCTCTTGAGTACGTGAATAAACATGATTTATAATTTAAAACATATTCAGACAAAAGGTATGTAAATATTTATTTGTTTCTGGAGAATTTTTTTTGGAACAACTGATCATGAGTAGAGAGATTCCATTTTTCCTCCCATTTATTTCCCAGTTATGCCAATTTCGAGGTTAAAAGTTTTTCAGACTTTTCATTGGTGTAAATTGATACATACTCTATCTAGAGGGAAAAAAATTCAAAAGACAATAATTGAAATTTATGCACAGTCAATGAATTCTAAGAGAGCGAGAGAGAGAGAGCGAGAGAGAGAGAGCAAGAGAGAGAGAGAGAGAGAGAGAGAGAGAGTTTTATGCACACCTAATGAATTCTGAGAGAGAGAGAGAGAGAGAGAGAGAGAGAGAGAGAGAGAGAGAGAGAGAGAGAGCAAATATATTTTGAATTAACAGAAACAGTAAACATTTACAATTCAATTTATTGGAGAAAATTTTTTTAAGATTTTAATTTGATAAAATCAATGATATATCTGAAATGAAAACAGTTAAGAATAAAGAAATAAATTAGCTTTTTTGGCCACATGTTAATCAAAATTACTAAATTAGAAAACTTTGGAAAAACAAAACAAAGGAAAACATTAGCTGAATTAGAAACATTAATGTTACCATGGTTACCAGAGCTAGAATAGAAATGCATTTCAATCCCCTGTCTTGGTCACTAGATACTGACATAAGTAAAAGTAATTTGTTATGGTTGGTAGACATAAAATATAAGCTTAAATTATCAGTTAGTGCATCCATTACAGTACCCTCCTCAAAACTGACACATATTACAGCATCTTTTGAGCACTGCAATACTGGTGACGGCTCTCCTTATTGAGCAGTTTGAAAAAGTAGACAGTTCAGACAGGTTTTTAGTTTCTTTTGGGTTCGATTCAGCTAGTTCCAGAGCAGTTCAGTCTGGACAAGTTTTCAGTTTATTTTGGGTTTGATTCAGCTAGTTCCAGAGCAGTTCAGTCTTGACAAGTTTTCAGTTTATTTTGGGTTTGATTCAGCTAATTCCAGAGCAGTTCAGTCTGGACAAAGTTTTAAGTTTATTTTGGGTTTGATTCAGCTAGTTCCAGAGCAGTTCAGTCTGGACAGGTTTTTAGTTTATTTTTGGTTTGATTCAGCTAGTTCCAGAGCAGTTCAGTCTGGACAGGTTTTTAGTTTATTTTGGGTCAGATTCAGCTAGTTCCAGAGCAGTTCAGTCTTGACAAGTTTTTAGTTTATTTTGGGTCAGATTCAGCTAGTTCTAGAGCAGTTCAGTCTTGACAAGTTTTTAGTTTATTTTGGGTCCGATTCAGCTAGTTCTAGAGCAGTTCAGTCTTGACAAGTTTTTAGTTTATTTTGGGTCCGATTCAGCTAGTTCTAAAGCAGTTCAGTCTTGACAGGTTTTTAGTTTATTTTGGGTCCGATTCAGCTAGTTCTAGAGCAGTTCAGTCTTGACAGGTTTTTAGTTTATTTTGGGTGCGATTCAGCTAGTTCCAGAGCAGTTCAGTCTTGACAAGTTTTTAGTTTATTTTGGGTCCGATTCAGCTAGTTCTAGAGCAGTTCAGTCTTGACAAGTTTTTAGTTTATTTTGGGTCCGATTCAGCTAGTTCTAGAGCAGTTCAGTCTTGACAGGTTTTTAGTTTATTTTGGGTTTGATTCAGCTAGTTCCAGAGCAGTTCAGTCTTGACAAGTTTTTAGTTTATTTTGGGTCCGATTCAGCTAGTTCTAGAGCAGTTCAGTCTTGACAAGTTTTTAGTTTATTTTGGGTCCGATTCAGCTAGTTTTAGAGCAGTTCAGTCTTGACAGGTTTTTAGTCTATTTTGGGTTTGATTCAGCTAGTTCCAGAGCAGTTCAGTCTTGACAAGTTTTTAGTTTATTTTGGGTCCGATTCAGCTAGTTCTAGAGCAGTTCAGTCTTGACAAGTTTTTAGTTTATTTTGGGTCCGATTCAGCTAGTTCTAGAGCAGTTCAGTCTTGACAAGTTTTTAGTTTATTTTGGGTCCGATTCAGCTAGTTCTAGAGCAGTTCAGTCTTGACAGGTTTTTAGTTTATTTTGGGTTTGATTCAGCTAGTTCCAGAGCAGTTCAGTCTTGACAAGTTTTTAGTTTATTTTGGGTCCGATTCAGCTAGTTCTAGAGCAGTTCAGTCTTGACAAGTTTTTAGTTTATTTTGGGTTCGATTCAGCTAGTTCTAGAGCAGTTCAGTCTTGACAAGTTTTTAGTTTATTTTGGGTTCGATTCAGCTAGTTCTAGAGCAGTTCAGTCTTGACAAGTTTTCAGTTTATTTTGGGTTCGATTCAGCTAGTTCTAGAGCAGTTCAGTCTTGACAAGTTTTCAGTTTATTTTGGGTTCGATTCAGCTAGTTCCAGAGCAGTTCAGTCTGGACAAGTTTTAAGTTTCCTCAGGGTACAGTTTTCACATCTTCCAGTATATTTCAATTCAGAAATTTTCAGTTAAATCATAGTACAGTTTTCACAGCTTCCTGTACAGTTCAATTCAGAGATATTTTCAGTTTAGTCAGGGTACAGATTTCACAGTTACCTGTACAGTTCAATTCAGAGAGATTTTCAGTTTAGTCAGGGTAAAGATTTCACAGCTTCTTGTACAGTTCAATTCAGAGAGATTTTCAGTTTACTCAGGGTACAGATTTCACAGTTTCCTGTACAGTTCAATTCAGAGAGATTTTCAGTTTAGTCAGGGTAAAGATTTCACAGCTTCCTGTACAGTTCAATTCAGAGAGATTTTTAGTTTAGTTAGGGTACAGATTCAAAGTTTTCAGAGTAGTTAAGTTTGGAAAGTTTTTCAGTTTAAATATGGTTTAGTATTTAAACATTTCAGATTAATCTAGTGTAGACTAAAAGTTTTTTTTTTAGTTTGCCCAGTGTACTTATTTCACATCTTCCTGTTTAGTTCAGTTAAGGCAGATTTTCAGTTTAATTATGGTTTAGTTTTTAAACATTTCAGATTAATCTATTTGAGATTAAAAAGGTTTTTTTTTTCAGTTAAATCAGTGTACAGATTTCTCATTTTTCTGTACTACTAGTACAGTTTAGAGGGATTTTCAGTTTAATCATTGTACAGATCTCACATTTTTCTGTACAGTACAGTTTAGTCAGTTTAATCAGTGTACATATTTTCATTTTCTGTATAGTACAGTTTAGAGGGATTTTCAGTTTAATCATTGTACAGATCTCACATTTTTCTGTACAGTACAGTTTAGAAGGATTTTCAGTTTAATCTGCATACAGATTTCACATTTTTCTGTATAGTACAGTTTAGAGGGATTTTCAGTTTAATCAGTGTGCAGATTTTACTTCTTTCAGTAAAGTTAAGATTAAGCAGATTTTCAGTTAACTCAGGGTATGATTTTAGCAGCTTCCAGTGTAGTTCAGGTTAGAGAGATTTTCAGTTTAATCAGTGTACAGATCTCACATTTTTCTGTGTAGTACAGTTTAGAGGGATTTTCAGTTTAATCAGTGTACAGATCTCACATTTTTCTGTATAGTACAGTTTAGAGGGATTTTCAGTTTAATCAGTGTACAGATCTCAAATTTTTCTGTACAGTACAGTTTAGAGGGATTTTCAGTTTAATCAGTGTACAGATCTCACATTTTTCTGTATAGTACAGTGTAGAGGGATTTTCAGTTTAATCAGCATACAGATCTCACACTTTTCTGTACAGTACAGGTTAGAGGGATTTTCAGTTTAATCAGTGTACAGATCTCACATTTTTCTGTATAGTACAGTTTAGAGGGATTTTCAGTTTAATCAGTGTACAGATCTCACATTTTCTCTACAGTACAGTTTAGAGGGATTTTCAGTTTAATCAGCATACAGATTTCACATTTTTCTGTATAGTACAGTTTAGAGGGATTTTCAGTTTAATCAGTGTAGAGATCTCACATATTTCTGTATAGTACAGTTTAGAGGGATTTTCAGTTTAATCAGTGTACAGATCTCACATTTTTCTGTGTAGTACAGTTTAGAGGGATTTTCAGTTTAATCAGTGTACAGATCTCACATTTTTCTGTATAGTACAGTTTAGAGGGATTTTCAGTTTAATCAGTGTACAGATCTCAAATTTTTCTGTACAGTACAGTTTAGAGGGATTTTCAGTTTAATCAGTGTACAGATCTCACATTTTTCTGTAAAGTACAGTGTAGAGGGATTTTCAGTTTAATCAGCATACAGATCTCACACTTTTCTGTACAGTACAGGTTAGAGGGATTTTCAGTTTAATCAGTGTACAGATCTCACATTTTTCTGTATAGTACAGTGTAGAGGAATTTTCAGTTTAATCATTGTACAGATCTCACATTTTTCTGTACAGTACAGTTTAGTCAGTTTATTCAGGGTACAGATTTCTCATTTTTCTGTACAGTACAGTTTAGAGGGATTTTCAGTTTAATCAGCATACAAATCTCACACTTTTCTGTACAGTACAGTTTAGAAGGATTTTCAGTTTAATCAGTGTACAGATCTCACATTTTTCTGTACAGTATAGTTAAGAGGGATTTTCAGTTTAATCAGTGTACAGATCTCACATTTTTCTGTATAGTACAGTGTAGAGGGATTTTCAGTTTAATCAGTGTACAGACCTCACATTTTTCTGTACAGTACAGTTTAGTCAGTTTAATCAGTGTACAGATCTCACATTTTTCTGTATAGTACAGTTTAGAGGGATTTTTAGTTTAATCAGTGTACAGATCTCACATTTTTCTGTATAGTACAGTGTAGGGGGATTTTCAGTTTAATCAGTGTACAGATCTCACATTTTTCTGTTCAATACAGTTTTATTAGCATACAGATTTCACATTTTTCTGTGTAGTACAGTTTAGAGGGATTTTCAGTTTAATCAGTGTACAGATTTTACTTTTTTCAGTAAAGTTTAGATTAAGCAGATTTTCAATTAACTCAGGGTATGATTTTCGCAGCTTCCAGTGTAGTTCAGGTTAGACCGTTAGAGAGATTTTCAGTTTAATTATGGTTTAGTTTTCAAAGATTTCAGATAAAACTAGTTTAGATTGGAAAAACTTTTCAGTTAAATCAGGGTACAAATTTCCCAATTTCCTGTATAGTTCAGTTTAGAGAGACTTTCAGTTAAATAAGGACAAAGATTTTATTTCTTTCAGCATAGTTTAGATTAGGCAGATTTTCAGTTACTCAGAATATAATTTTCACAGCTTCCATTGAGTTTAGTTTAAAGAGATTTTCAGTTTACTTACAGTAGATTTCACAGCTTCCAGTGTAATTAAGACTAGGGAGTTTTTCAGTTTACTCAAGTACAAATTTAAGATTTTTCAGTATTGTTCAGATAAAAGTGATTTTCAGTTTAATCAGGGTACAGATTTTAAAGCTTCCATTAGAGTTGAGTTTAGAGAGATTTCCAGTTTCTGCTGTTTCTACTCTATGATTTTACAATTTTACCATCTGTCCCAAAACCGATATGATAAAGTAATGTTTTAAAAATTATAGTTTTCTTGTTGCCTAGGTAACTGATGCCATCCTATTGTTGTAACAAGAAAAAAACATAGTTTAATACTTTAAAATCTTTAGAACTTTTTGCATTAAAATTTACGGTTTTGTATTTTACCATTTAACATTTTATCGGGTAAAACATTTTCTGAAATTGAGTTTTGTGAAAACAAATTCTCAATAGGACCTAAATTATTTTAAAAAAAGTTTCAATGACATTAAATTTTGTAATTTTTACTAAGCCACAAAAATAGTGAAATTTAATCCCCGATTTTTATTTTACAATTCTCCCTATTCAGAATATTTCAGCATTTCATAATGGCCAACTTCATTCTATTTCTAGCCCTGGTATACATTAAGAATTAAAGATCAACGTCAGTTAATACAAACCACCACATGTAGGTTACTACGAGGAGATCGAGAGGTATGAGTTGTACGAGAGGACAAGGTATCTATTAAAACATCCGGGATTATTTCATCCAAAAATTCGTTTGTCAACCACGTAACAAAATCCTCAGCAAACAGTGGATGATTATTGTAATAATAATACATAAGCGAGTCCTGTAAACATAAAAATCATAAAAACTCATTTTTAGCACTACACCAATCACATCATTGTATAACCAGAAATAAATACAAAGTGGGCGTGGTTTAAATAACAATGTAGAAATCTAATTGGCAGAAATAAATACTTGGATACAAAGTGGGTGTGGTTTAAATAACAATGTAGAAATCTAACTGGCAGAAATAAATACTTGGATACAAAGTGGGTGTGGTTAAATAACAATGTAGAAATCTAACTGGCAGAAATAAATACTTAAATATAAAGTGGGTGTGGTTTAAAAACAATAAAGAAATTCAATTGGCAGAAATAAATTCTTAGATACAAAGTACAAAGTGGGCGTGGTTTAAAAAACTATTTTAACATGATTTGCAGAATTAAATAAAAAGTTGAAGTGATTTTAAAAGAATAAAAATTCTAATTGTTAGAAATAGGTACAAAGTTGGTGTGATTTTAAAACAAAAAGAAATTTAATTGGCAGAATTAAGTACAAAGTTGGTTGGATTTTGAAAGAATTAGAATTCTAATTTGCAGAAATAAATACTAATTCCATGTGATTAAAAAAAATCAAAAATATGATTGGCAGAATATTATCTAAAAGTTGATTTGATTAAAAAGATTCAGATATCTAATTGACTGATATTAATAAAAAGTGGATTTACTTTTAAAATTTCAGAAATACTATTTGAAGATTTAAATATAAATTTGGTGTTTTAAAACAATCTAATTGGCAGTAAATTCAAATGGGCAGATTTCTTAATAAAAAGTGAGTGTGGTTTTAAAAATATTCAGATATGTGATTGACCAGTATGTAAAATTTGATACGATTTCAAGTCTTGGTCAGACCAGGCCCTGGTTTGAACCCTTATATGAAGCAAGCACTCTATTAAACTGAGCTACCTTACTGGTAACTCTATACATGTGTTTGACAACAAATACATGACACATCAATCAAAAGTGAATATGGGAGTGTAAATACTGTGGTTACTTGTTATTTGGCATAGTAGACAACTTTAAACAGAATATGGGAGTGTAAATACTGTAGTGACTTGTTATTTGGCATAGTAGACAACTTTAAAAAGAATATGGGAGTGTAAATACTGTGGTGACTTGTAATTTTGGCAGAGTACACAACTTTAAGAAAAGAAGAAAAGAAAGATCTGCAAAAGTTTCTTTCCAAAAAGAAAAAGCTGCAAATGATTTTTTGTTTCAGAAAATAAATATGGGAGTTGTAAATACTGTGGTGACCAGTAAACAACTTTAAGAAAAGAAGAAAAGCGAGATCTGCAAAAACTTTTTTCAGGAAGAAAAAGCTGCAAATGATTTTTGTTTCAAAGAGACTTTCTGGTTATACAACAAAAACAAAACAAAACAAAACATTTATGAATCAGAGATTTATCTAAAAAGAATTGATTACTGGGGTCATGGAGGAAAACAGAGGTAAATACTGTCTTCCATCCTGTGACAATAGTGTTATATTTTCATATTATTTCATCTTTAAATTTTTGCCTAAGTAATATTTTCTGAGGGTGAAAATTTGAAAAAGAAAACAAAATGCCAACTTTGTGTTAATATTTCAGATTTTAAGCCTTCATTAAGATACAGTCAAACCTGGTTAATTGCATAGCCTACATGTACCTCATTAAAAATTAAAGGCGATTAACCCATATATGCTATTAACCAATAAGCAGATTTTAAGCCCTTATCAAGATACAGTCGAACCTGGTTAATTGCATAGCCTACCTCATTCAAATTTATATGCGATTAACCCATATATGCTATCAACCAATAAGCAGATTTTAGCCCTTATCAAGATACAGTCGAACCTGGTTAATTGCATAGCCTACCTCATTCAAATTTATATGCAATTAACCCATATATGCTATTAACCAATAAGAAGATTTTAAGCCCTTATCAAGATACAGTCGAACCTGGTTAATTGCATAACCTACCTCAATCAAATTCATATGCAATTAACCCATACATGATATTAACCAATATGAAGGTTTTACACATATCGGCACAACTTCTGAACAGGTGGTGGTGAAAAACATTTAAGGAAAATAGCTCTTGA
This sequence comes from Tegillarca granosa, assembly GCA_029721355.1. Taxonomy (NCBI): domain Eukaryota; kingdom Metazoa; phylum Mollusca; class Bivalvia; order Arcoida; family Arcidae; genus Tegillarca; species Tegillarca granosa. The sequence goes on along the minus strand of CM056611.1, from coordinate 9,544,627 downwards.
GATGAGATGAGTTGAGTAATGTTGTTTAACGTCCCAGTCAAGAATATTTCACTTATATCAAGACATCGCCAGCTATAGGCAAAAGTGCAAAATTTTTGCCTTTGTGTTGCGCTGATGGCATTATACAGCAGGGTTCTTTATCTTGCCATGCCTGCCATGACACAGGACCTCGTTTATTTTAAGTTCTCGTCCGAATGAACCGTGACTTTCATTTCGTAATGCCGAGTGCTTGGCAAAAGAACAATCACTACCCACTTTCAAGTCTTTGGGTCCGACCAGGCCGGGTTCGAACCTACAGCCTTCCACTTACAGAGCAAGCACTCTACCAACTGAGCTACCACAGTGGCTGTTATTTTTTACCATACATATAACCTAGTATTCTATTACATGATCACACTAAAAGATAAGATGACTGACTGAGGGATTGATTGATTGATTGATTGATTGATTGATTGATTGGGGTTTTATGTTCTAGTCAAGAATATTTTAATTATATTGCAAAGTCATCACCTACAGGTGAGTTGGCAGAAATTTTTTTGATTGATTGATTGATTGATTGGGGTTTTATGTTCTAGTCAAGAATATTTTAATTATATTGCAAAGTCATCACCTACATGTGAGTTGGCAGAAATTTTTTTGATTGATTGATTGATTGATTAATTGATTGATTGATTGATTGATTGGGGTTTTATGTTCCGGTCAAGAATATTTTAATTATATTGCAAAGTCATCACCTACATGTGAGTTGGCAGAAATTTTTTTGATTGATTGATTGATTGATTAATTGATTGATTGATTGATTGATTGGGGTTTTATGTTCTAGTCAAGAATATTTTAATTATATTGCAAACTCATCACCTACAGGTGAGTTGGCAGAAATTTTTTTGATTGATTGATTGATTGATTGATTGATTGATTGATTGGGGTTTTATGTTCCAGTCAACAATATTTTAATTATATTGCAAACTCATCACCTACAGGTGAGTTGGCAGAAATTTTTTTGATTGATTGATTGATTGATTGATTGGGGTTTTATGTTCCAGTCAACAATATTTTAATTATATTGCAAAGTCATCACCTACAGGTGAGTTGGCAGAAATTTTTTTGACCTTTGCAATGTGCTCAGGACAATGCTCAGGGAGAGTTTTTCAAAGTGCTATGCATACCATGACAAGGGACATTGGTTTTTAAGATCTCCTCTGAAGGACCCAATGACTTTTATTTCCAAATATAATGCATGGTTAAAGAAAAGTCACAACCTATTTTCATGTTTTAGTCAGACTTGGCCAGGGTTTGAATCCTGACTTCCCACATATGAAGTGAGCATTCTACCAAACAAAAAAATGATACAGATTATTAGCTGCAATATTGCATCATTCAAAAAGGAAGGATGGATGCATTTCCAAATCAATGTTGCTCAAATTTTATCAAAATTAAGTTGTATTTAGATTAATCTCTGATTTGAGTTCCACTCCCTAAATCTAAAATATTAGCACTATAAGTTATCTGTAACACAATAACAGGAATGTTACATGTAATTTACATACAGCAAAACCTTGATTTAATGCCACCATTTGTTAAATCTATTACTGGTGTTATAAAACGGTTTGGTGATAAAAACAAGGGAGACAACAAACAGATCAACCTCAATTCATTGCACATACTTCTTCACTCAAATTTTGGTAATATGAAGGGGAGATTTGGCCATGAGTTGATGGAGACTAATAAAAAAAACATAGAAGAAAAAGATTTTAGCCTAAGTTTCACAATCATTTTTAACTAAAAAACTCCTTAATTCAAGTTTAGCAAATTTTGAAAATCTCAGGTTTCAAACTATGAATAAACATTTTTACAAAACCAAACGAAAATACAGATTTTATAAGTCTAAATTTTCAAATTTAAGTTTAAAAAAATCTTAGTTGTGAAATGGTTGTGAAACCGGGCCTTGAAACTTCAAATAGTATGACAATAAATAAAGAGGCAAGGCTGTCAAGAGGTATTTTAACAAGGTTTTACTGTATGCAGTTATGTAGGGTTTCAAAATAAAAATAAAACTTCACTATTTCATTAGCACAAATAAATCCATAATTTTAAACATACATTTTACCACAGAATTATCACAAAAACAATACAAAAAAATTACAAATTATTAAAGTCAGTCAGTACACTTGAACTTATATATCTTCACAATTTAGAGATTTGTCTGTATTTTGAAGAGTTATCTACCCTGGTATATATTCATTTTGGTAAAATTTATCCTAATATAAATTACAGTTTAAGTTATACAGTATTTTTTGTGTTTTTTTTGCAAGTAACACTGCCCAATGTACCTTGTCAAAAATTTATGCACCCTGAAACACATATGAAAGGTACATTATGTTTGACAGGGTACATGGGGGCCCAATGACTTGCCAAAAAACTGTATAACATGTATGTTCCCCTACAAAAGCAGAAACAATTTGACTGTTTTAAGTTTCATTTTCTATTTCATGATTCCCAAACTTGGTCTCTGTGGGTTTTTTTTTTACCTTAAAAAGACAATAACCACCTAAAACAAAAGTGTGGGTTATGCACCCTTACAGACCTACAAAAACTGTTCCATGTATTCTGGCAAGTTAACCAATGGCTTTGCAAGAATTTGCCTTGAAGGGTGACAAAAAAAGCTTATGATTGGTTGATAGTAGTAGAACTCTTCAGTAATTTTTGTAAATAAGTTATGAAATTTTAAGTGTACCAAATGGCCTTAATACAGTTATATTACACTAAAACAAAATTAGATTATCAATGAATACATTCACTCAAACATTTACACTAAACTCAATAGCTAGGACATCTACAATTACACAATGTATGTGTATTAATAACCTTGCCATCCTTGGTAAGATCCTGAAACCATAGATTTTTTAAAAATAATTTAGGCTTTTTTTTCACATTCTACAGGAGTTTTTTAAAATGTTATAGGTGGTCTTGCCCTCTATGAATAAGAGGGGCCTTGGTGGCGAATTGGTCAAAAGCCTGTGCTTATGGGTCACAGCGCCTCTTGCTGCCAAGTTTCTAATCCCACTCAAACAAATTTTAGTGTGAGAAAATTTGTCAGTTAGCTTGCCAAAGATCAGTGGGTTTTTCTTGGCACTCCAATTTCCTCCTCTATTCCAGAACAGACAGAAATGACAGAAAAGAATCTTGACTGGTGTAAAACACCATTACTCCACTCCACAATTCTATGAATGAAATGAATTTCTTAAGTTTTATTTTTGGCTATTTAGCATACTGCACAGTACAAAAACAAGCACTAATGACCATGATGTAGAAGGGTACTTAATGATTAAAAGTGTTAAATCTCATGCTTATTGAACACAGCATATGCCTCTGAACTCCTAGGTTTCAATCCCACTTGGACTAATACTAGGTGATATAGTTTGTCCGTTCACCTGCTGTAGATCAGCAGTTTTCTCTAAATGCTTCTGGATTCTCCGCCATTCCCGACCTGACTGCCAAAATTATAGGGGGGAAAAATCTTGACTGGGATGTAAAACATCAATACTTCACATCAATCTTCTTCAATTATCTTTGAATAGCAAAACCAAAAAAAAAAATATTCAAGACAAAGACTACGGTTAATTAAATCAAACCTAAACTGAACTGAAAATCAGATCTTGCACACACACACACACACACACACACACACACACACACACACACATACACACACACACACACACACACACTTATTACTGGATGACTAGCCAAATCAATAAACTCATATATAGATTCTACAAATCATCAGCAGTCATTAGCCCTAAAATTGTTATGAAATAGCCAATTGTTTTGAAACAGCCATTGTACTTACAGCATCATCTTTGTAACGTCTGCTAACTAGGTCTGCTTCTGGCACTGGTGCAGGACTCGGATGCTTATACTGGAAAAAATCATACTTCATGTATAAAACGCATTTGAAATTTGAAATGAGTATTTTTTTTCATTTCAGAAATGAAAAAAGAGAAATTTTATGGTTCAATATACATGTAGTTATTTGTAAAACATAGACTTTATTTTGACTCTGTAGCTTTTTGCAGAAAATATTTTCCATTATGCTGACTTAGTTGCCAATCTTAGAACCTCTTAAGGTCATTGTCGAGGTTCAAATCCCATTTCAGTGATTTGTCTATGTTTGTTTAACAAAGGTCAGTGGTTTCATTATTTGTACTTTTCATTTTTACCACCATCCTTGAACTGACTATCTTGATATAAGTGAAGTAATATTGACTTGGACAAAAAAGTCCATTAAACTACTCCCATTTTCTTCTTGGAATTGGAATTTTATAATATCGCATTTCCAGTAATTGCGACAGAATCAAACATTTCCGAAGCCAGTTCTGCATAAATATACAATTATGAGATACCACTTGGTAAATACAAAACTCTTTTAAATAAAAAATTCAATTTTTTACAATCAAATATTGGGTTTAATAATTTTATTCACCTGTAATTCTCCCTCTCTTCAAAATCAAATAAAAATTATTATTTTTTTACTTAAACATCGTTTTGATATATCATTGTAAAACAAATAAATGTATTTTTCATTTTTTTTTACCTTATATTTTTTAAGAACTTCTTTCCTTGGTGATTCATAAGAGTCACTTCTTGGATAATGAGGCGGAGGGTAACCATAGTAACCAGGCATGGAGAATGCCATTGGTGGAGGTGGGTAAGCTGGTGCACCATGCTTTGTTGACCTGGAGGGCTGTGATTTGTGGACATCTAACTGGTCTCTCCTTCTGTCTTTTTGTCGATCTTTATGTCGTTTGTGTCTCCCTGGAGGAGGAGGTGGAGGATAATAGACAGGAAATGGAGCCCCAAAAACAACAGGTGGGGCATGGTATCCAGGGTAACCATATGGATTTGGGTAAGGTTGAGGCATGTAGTATTCCTGTCCCCCTTCATCACCAGACTCCTCCCCACTATCCTCACCCCAACTGTCATAATCATCTGGGGATCTAATAAAAAAAAAACCCATCTAGTTTTAAATGTATCAAACTTTGTCCAAATATTATTATTTTGCAAATACTGGGGTGATCTGTTTTAGGATGGGAAAGAAAAGAAGAGTTTATAATAAAAAAAAATTCTTAAAAAAAAATTTTTAAGAAAAAAAACCAGACCAAACACAAAAACTTTGATAAATGTTTCATATAAAGATGATTAACGAAAGATCACACTTGATAAAAATAGCTCACTTTGAGCAATGCTTAGATAATAAAATCTTTCATTATATAATCTTCTCAGTAGTCCATACAATAAAGCCATGTAATAAAAATCATAATACATGTGTAATATCAATTTTGTGACCTTGGTAACCAGTGCAAACACTTCCTTGATGACGTTCCAATGTGTATGCTATCATGTCAAATGTTGTTTTATTGACATACTTTTAACATTGGTTTATTATTTAAAAGTTTAGTAATTTAAATATCATAAAAAAAAAGAAGAGATATGAATGAAAAAAGTGTGTTTTTTTTTTTTTTTTTTTTTTTTTTTTTATTTGTTATTTGGACAAGTCAATATAAATTTTTTGACATAAATGTACACATAAAATGTGGTACATGTAGTACTTCTTTGGGCACATGCACACAATTGTAAACATGACTCGGGTGTATTTTGATCAATCCGTTCTTTTTTTATATAGGAAGACAGGTTTTATTTTTACAAAAAAGAGAGAGAGAGAGAGAGAGAGAGAGAGAGAGAGAGAGAGAGAGAGAGAGAGAGAGATTTATGTACACCTAATGAATTCTGAGAGAGAGAGAGAGAGAGAGAGAGAGAGAGAGAGAGAGAGAGAGAGAGAGAGAGAGAAAAGATTTATGTACACCTAATGAATTCTGAGAGAGAGAGAGAGAGAGAGAGAGAGAGAGAGAGAGAAGGAGAGAGAGAAGAGAGAGAGAGAGAGAGAGAGAGAGTTTTTTCTGGAATAGAATCTTACATTAATGTTTCTGTAATATTTATTAAGATTGTTGAATAATTTTTATGCAACTCAACAAAGCCTGTTGCATGAAAAATCATTCAATGACTTCAATAAATTCCATATTATAAAAACATGAATGTAACATCCTCTAAAAATAGATCCAATATGTCTATTCAGAGCAAGAGTTTTGTAAGCTGAAGTCATATGAGTAAATAAAAAAAAAATTAAATTATATTTCTCTTACTGTCTCGACCTCCTGTTTACTGGTGGAACTACTCCATATTTATTTCCTCTCAGCTTGTCATTTTTTCTTAGTCTCTCATGTTCAGGAGTCTCAATTCTAAAATATTCAAGAATAAATTGTATTTTAAATATGTCTTGCTTTCCCAATTTCAAAAAAAAAAAAAAAAAAAAAAAAAAACAATAGAACTTGCAGCATCTAAAAAATGATAATCTTTTTTCCAAATTACAAGACTTAATAGAGACATGAGAGTAGCAACCAAGTTGTTTAAAGCCTTGAACACCCCAGAAGCAGTTGCCCTCTAGTGAATCAGGGGCCATAACTCCATATCTATTGGATTGGATTAATGGTGTTTAACACTCTAGTCAAGAATCTTTCAATTATATTCAGGTGGTCAGTTCTGAAATGGTGGAGGAAGTGGAGTGCCCGAAGAAAACCATCAACCTTTGGCAAGTGAACTGACAAATTTTCTCACACTAAGATCTGTCCTGAGTGGGATTCATATCTAGGTGGTGAGAGACACTGTGATCTGTAAGCATGCTTTGGACCACTGAGGTCCCAAAATATTTATAAGATGAGATTGATAACTACAGTTTCATGTCTTGATGATGTCTGCAGTAATAAAAACAAATTAGGTCACTTGTGACAGCTCAAGAGGACACTTTTAGTGCTTCAGAAAATATGTTAATAAACATACTTCTTGAATTCTGCTGAAAATAAAACATACATTTAAAGAAAGGGTCACACTATGCAATTCTATGGATGTTTTAGCATCATTTATATGCTAAATCTACAGAAGCTCAGTTAGTAGAGTACTTGCTTTGTATGTAGTAATTGCTTTGTATGTGGTAGGTTGGGGATCAAACCCTGACCAGGACTGACTAAGACTTGAAAATAGGTAGTGACTTTATTATTTTTTTTTTTTTGCCAAGCACTCTGCTTTTAGAAATGAAAGTCACTGGGTCCTTCGGAGGAGACCTAAAAAAACGATGTCCCATGACACGGCAGGAATGGCATGCTAGTCAACTGTCCCTGTACATTGCCCTGAGGGCTCTGCAAAGGTCAAAATTTATGCCACTTCAACAACATATGGTGAGATCTCAATGTAAGTGCAATATTCTTGACTGGGATGTTAAACGCCATTCAATCAATCATTGTATATGCAACTTCAGCTATAGCTGGTGAAGTCTCAATATAAGTGAAATATTATTGACTAGGATGTAAAATGCTATTCAATTAATCAATTTATATGCTGACCAGAACATATTAATTACCTAGGTAATTGAGCAGGTGAAGATGGTTTTCTGTATTTCCCGTAAGGTGAATGACCCCTGGAACCTTTTCCTGAACGTTGGCGATGTGGTGGAGTTCCTCGACTTTCCTGGTCACTCAATTGTGACCTAATACGATTTAAGCTAAAATAGAAAATAAACAAATACATTCATACTCTAATATTAAGTAAGAAAATTAGTCTGAATGAGTATAGAAAAGTCCATATGAGTTCAATTCTTTAACATAGAAAGTATATGGAAAAAGTAAAAAAAAAATATCAAAACCTAAGCAACAAAATAATTTTGTCTATTGTTTGAAGTATATTGGAATTCACCAACATATTATAATATACCCAATAATGTTTTTGGAATGAAGTGGAGTAATGGTAATTCAAGTCAATATTCTTTCACTTCGGCAAGCATTCTGACAAACATTCTCTCACTGGAATCTACCTAAGCTGGATTTGAGCATAGGCAGTGAGATCGAAGCACTGTGGTCCTTAAGTTTAGATCTGTATTAGACCACACAGTCATAGAGGCCTATAATGTTTGCAATTGTTTGAAACTATACAGAATCGCTTTATTGGAAGTATTTTTCTAAACATGTGCAGTTGTCTGAAAAAGCTCAGTTGGCATAAGCACTTGTCTATCATGTGTAAGGTCCTGGGTTCAATCCCAGTCTGACTCTGCATTTTTTTCTCCTTCTGTTATACATGATGTGATGCTTTTGAAAAATGGAAATTAAACTTTTAATAACCGGACCTTGAAATAGTAGTTCCACAAAAATATTTTAGGGGTAAAATGGGATTCTAAGAATGCCAGTCTATTTGCCCAATTGTTTTTTTTAATCATACATGATTAAATACATGGTAAATTCTCCACATAAATAAATGATTTGCCCCAATTTTTTGTAATTAAACCAAATCGCTTTAGGACAAACATTATTTTGTGAATTATCAACCTCATCCTCATCACCAGTAATCCTGTCACCATCACTAGAACTAGAAGTGTTCGGGGTCTATCCAGACTTTACCTCAGTGGACTCCAACTACAGCCATCTGACATTGGGACTAAAACAAGCCCACAGTAGAAAACAAGCCCACAGGGGCTTTTTGTGGGCTTGTTTTAGTCCAATCCGCAATCTGATCAACCAACATAGTTTTAATCTTCTAATCACAAGTTTTGGAATAGCTAATCATTTCACTGCACATCATGTATAGTTTCCTCATCATTGATGTCCAACATGGATTTTGACGAGTACCTCTATTGAAGTTCAAATAACCATAAAGGAATGGAACCAACTAACAGCTTGTGGCACCTCAGCTTCATCACTAGCAGAATTCAAGGAGTTGACATTCAGACACTCCTTGACATCATCACTATAACACAACAACAATGTGTTGTACACTGCTCTAGTTGTAGCAGCAGAACTTTTAACACCCCAGGAGGGTCCGGTGTCCGGAAGAAGAAGAAGTTGAAGTCTTGCGGTACACTTGTAAGTTGTAACCAATTGTCTACTGTACTTTGGTTTGTTAATTAAAGATGTGAATCATTCTAAATAAAATTTAATTTTCTATTTAACACTTGTTGTACCTCTTTTAATTTATTCATTAATTTTTTTAAATAAAAACAAGCACCTTGAAAAAGACGGAGGGTATATTAAACACACTCATAACGCCATATTTATTATCCTAATTTGAATACATTACCTATCTTTTTGTTCTTTCCAATATGATTCTGCATGTAACGCCATAACTTATCGATAAAAATCACTATTCGTCACATTTTCATCCTGCATAACTGAAGTTGTTTACATCGTTGTCATCCGCGTCCGCCATTTTTATCACGATATTTACCACGAGAGTTAGTCACTACGTTCCATAACCAATTCATACCACGACCATTTCGTACCCAAATCAGGCCAATTCGTAGATAATGATACTTACCTACACATTTACTTCAAAAGTATTTTATTTATTTAAAAAAAGAAGTGTTTCTTTAAATATTCTTTAGTCTGTATAACGACGAATATTTTGTTTTTAGGCACTAAAATACTAAATACTTCAATATATAGAATTAACAAAACAAAAAATACAACTTGGCCGTTCACAGTAACATTTACTACCAACCTCGTTATGAGGAAGGCGTTCACATAAATACGGATTTACTAAAATACGTAAAATTCTACGAAGAATATCTAAGTTTTATATAATTTCATTTCATTTCATTTATTTTATTTTATTTTATTTTATTTTATTTTATTTTATTTTATTTTATTTTATTATTTTATTTTATTTTATTTATTTTATTTTATTTTATTTTATTTTATTTTATTTCATTTCATTTCATTTCATTTCATTTCATTTTATTTCATTTCATTTCATTTACGATGATTTCATTTTATCTTATTTTATTATATCACTAGTAATATATTTACTTGGATGATTATTTGATAAAGCAATTTTGACCCTGTCCTCGGACCGTCCAGATCTTTCCGGTATAATTCTCATCTCATATACTGTGCTATCAACAACGGTTACATAATTATGTCGACTTACTGCATTACAATTGCATAATTTGGCTACTCGCTCGGATCAACTAGTCTCACATGGAATGTTCTTGCGCATGTATTATAACAGCTCACAGGAATGGCACATGTACATATACCTCACTGACTTCGGATACCACATGCACATACCATATATTTAGTCTAGCGGGTTACCATAATTTGTACAATTAATGGTACAAAGTCACTGGAAAAAATTGGTATATATTGATTGCACGTTACATACTAAGTAACTTATTTTTTTAAACAAAAATACCTGTTTAATTTTAATGAGTCATATGTGTACATTTCGGAAATTCATTTCTCATCAGTGACACTGGAAGTCGAAAATGTTGATAGATAAAAAGTAATCAAAACATTTGAAAATTAATGAATCCAAAGTTCCAAAAATATATGTATCCAAATCTAGCTACGGAATATTTTGCATGAGGAAACACTGAAACATTAATTTTAAATGAATTTCAAAAAATTAGGACGTCTGAAAATTTTGCTACACGTACATTTTCTAACAGCACAAAGTCCTTGGTACTGAGTTATACGGATACCCTCATATTTGAATTTGGTTTTGGTTTTGTTTTATCATTATTATTATTATTATTATTATTATTATTATTATTATTATTATTATTATTATTTTAGATATGAAAATAACTTGAACTTTCATTTCTGCTGGATTCCTTTTTAAATTATGGGAATGGTCAACAGCAACTCCACGTGTTTATGGTTTTATTATTTTTGCAATTTGTTATTATTTGTTCATCATGCGGGGTGGGGATTGGGGCTCATTGGGTGGCCGAGTGGTCTATTGAAAGCGCGCCCTTACGGATCACATTCTTTCAGCGCCTCGGTTTGATTCCCACTCGGGCAAATCCCTGTGTAAAAGTTTGTCAGTTCGCTTGCCGAAGACCGGTAGTCTTTTCCGGATATTCCGGTTACCTCCACCATCCTAAAACTGACCGCCTCGATATAAGTGAAAGAATCTTGACTGGATAAAGACCATTACCACCGCCAACACTTTATTATAATATGCTTATGACACCATTCAATTCTAATGCTTCAAAACTATACTGAAAACTTTACCAACTATTTGCTGAACTCCAAACATTGTAAAGATATTCGTTTCTAGACGGTAGACCATCGCCTCAAGAGGGTTAGTTCGTGGGTTCTAACCCCAGCTATGTCATACATAATACTTTAAAATTTTTGATACCTTGCCTGGCACTTTTTATTTAGAAAATAAAGTGTCGACTGGTTGATCCGGTCCCGGTAGCAAGAAAATGTTACTGGGGGATTGGAATGCTCGTCTGCAACATACTGATGTGTAAGCTAACGATTAAAGACGCCCCGAGTGATATTGAGTTTGATTTAATGGGGTTTAACGTCACAGTCAAGAATGTTAACTTATATTGAGACGCACCAGCTATAGGTGTAGAAGCAGAAATTTTTACCTTTGCAGTGCGCTTAAAACAATGTGCAAGAAGGGTTCTTTAACGTGTCACGCCTTGCCATGAACATTGGGCGTCGATTTTAAGGTCTCCCACGAAAAACCCCGTGGATTTCATTTCTAAATGCCGAGGGCTTGGCGATAGAACAGTCACTACAAATTTTCAAGTCTTGGTCAGACCCAGCCGGGGCACAGGGGCTTGTATTTATTGATAATTCCCTTTTTCTGACGAATACCCTCTTTCTGGCCAAAACCCTGGAAGAAATTCTTATTTCTTCCAAGGTTTTGGCCAGAAAGAAGGTATCTGCCAGAAAAAGGGAATTATCAATAAATACAAGCCCATGTGGCCGGGGTTCGAGCCCTGACCTTTCACATAAAAAGCCAGCATTCTACCAACTGCGCTGTTATATAGTAGTCGCCCTTAGTGCGTCCTAGTACAAGGCCATAAATCACCCACAAATCTCACGCAAAAACGTTAAACCCTTAGAAATAAAATAAGCCTACTCTCGTCGCGAAATGCTGAAAAAATTTCCTTACTCTGTGCTTATGTTATTATCCACTAAGTACTGTCTTGTTATGTGCATGAATATTCCTTGTCGATATATATGTTGATTGATTTATTGTTTTAATGGGGTTTTACGTCCCAATCAATAATATATCACTTATATCGAGACGTCACCAGATATAGATGAAGCCAAGTTGCAGAAATTTTGACCTTTGCATTGCGCTTAAGGCAATTGTCATATACCACTTTTTCAATTTAATCGTAAAAATGCATTCAAAAAGTGGTATATATTGTCATATATCACTTTTAAAATGTATTTTTTACGATTAAATTCAAAAAGTGGGATATGACACAATGTACAAGGTGGATTCTTTGGCGTGCCACGCCTGTCGTGTCAGGGGGCATCGGTTTTTAGGTCTCTACCGAAGGGCCCCGTGACTGCCGACTGCTTGACAAAAGAATAGTTATTACCAATTTTCAAGTCTTGGTCAGACCCCGTCGGGGTTCGAAATCCGATTCCCACATACTAAGCGAGCAATTGACGATATATATATATATATATATATATATATATATATATATATATATATATATATATATATATATATATATATATATATATATATATATATATATATATATATACAGTGTGTGTGTGTGTGTGTGTGTGTGTGTGTGTGTGTGTGTGTGTTAAATGTATCTAATGACCTTGAAAAAATAAAAACAACACGCGTGTACAAAATATTCATAATTTATATATCGCCAATACAAGAAATTTATGGGACGGTTATTTATGGCACGACACATATCCATTTATATTAATAATAAATCATTAACCATTCTCCTAAACAACGTTTTAAAGAATATTTTTATGGCACAAGTATATGTAAGAAAAAAGAATACTTTGATATATATAAAATACTTTAAAAGTAAATGAATATATGGATACAAAATCATCAAAATCTTTGATTTAGCTCTTCATTAGCCCCAGTTTTACACTTATTCCTGAACTAAAATTTTCCTTACCTTAGTTTAGTAAATTTTGACAATTTTTTCTTTATTTACAAATCAACATTTTTGTCAAAATTATGTGACAAGTATTATATGCTTGAAGTGATCTTCAAAATGACACTTTTGTTGCTGAATATTTTACCAAACAATCAAATTATTAGGATTTCAAAATTGCTGGATTTGTGTTCAGGGAAGAAAATCTTGGTTAACGAATGAACGTGAAACCGGGGCCTGATTAAACTTTGAATTTCCTTAAATACTAACACGCATGCATATATATATATCACTCTTTTTTTAATATTTCGTCATGGAAAAAGCTTTGGAGTTGAGTAATGGTGTTTTACCTCGGCCAAAATCAATTATCAATGATATCGATGAGGTCAAATTTGTGGACGATGGAGAAATCCAGAGTTCCCGGAGAAAACTCGACTTTAGACAAATAAACTAAATAATTTTTAAGGCTTGATATCTTTAGATCTAAAACACATTAAAATATAAAGCCAAACTTCTCGGACCGGGGAGAGTCAAGGGGGTCCTGACTTCCCCTTTTCAAAATTAGGGGGGGGGGGGGAAAGAAAGAAAATGTTGAAGAAAAAAGGCTTTAAAATATTTAGGGCTTATTCAAAGTTTTTTACTACTCCAGGAGAATTGGAAATTGTGTTTTTTGAAATGTTATTATTCAGAATTTTCCAGGGGAGCATCCCACCGGACACCCCTAGCATGGACGCGCCGTCAAAACGCGATTCTGCTTCAGCGCAATACTTGTTTCTTTATTCTGGACCCCCCCTTTCTATTTTCTGGATCCGCCTATGACACTATAAGTAATCAATTTCATGGGTTGCAACATTGCTGTCAGGTGCCACAGAATAAGATTGTTCAACAGTCACGTGATAAGCTGATTTACATATCGCCATAAGACATTTTCTATAGAATTGTCATGTGCTACATGTACATTTGAATTGCATTATTTCATAAAAATGCAAAAGTAACACATGACAGAACTAATCATTTTCATTGGTTGGAACATTTCTGTCAGTGCTACTTTTGAACTTTATTGAATCAATGATTATTAAATGACATCTTATAAAAAAAAAAAATTAGAAGCAACAGGTACACCCCACAAATGTTACGATTCAATTGGAGCACAAAGTCAATTGTAAAATAATTCAAGCTGAGCGAAAGTTAATAATTAAAAATTCAAAAAGTGATTGTTCAACTATCACGTGATAAGCTGATTTACATATCGTCATAAGACATTTTCTATAGAACTGACATATGATACACTTGAATACTAGTAGCATTATTTCATAAAAATTCAAAAGTAGCACATGACAGAACTAATCAATTCCATTGGTTGGAACATTTCTGTCACGTGCTACTTATATACTTTTATACAATCAATAATTATGAAATGACATTTTATAAATTAAAAAAATAGAAGCAGGACACTCCAAATATTTCACAATTCATCTGAAGTAAATAGTCAATTGCAGAGTAATAAGACCTGGGGAAAGTTAGTCAAATAATAATAAATATAGAATGTAATTGTTAAACTGTCACGTGATAAGCTGATTTACATATCAGACATTTTTATAGTACAAAGTATAGCAAAAATGTTTTTGTTTTGTAATCTTGACCAAATAGAGTGTGCACGCTTAATGGTACATGTAATAAAGAAATATATGTGCCATGTGCAGAATTTTTTAAAATTTTTACAAAAAGAATTATTTAAAATTTTGCACATGACAATATTTTTCGTAGGTAGGCACTTGATTTTTTAAAAATTTTGTCCTGTACCAAAATGAAATTACTGCAATAGAAATCACTGTTTGAACACCATTACGACAGAGTCTTTTAAAATCAGCTCACATTACTTTTTATGTAATACGGTTTAGGTTTCAAGTATTTTTTCGTAATAAGTGCTCTTTCCTCTAAACGCCCGTGCGTTAGAATAAAACTTTTTTTTAAATATTCCATTAAGGCATAAAAATGACGCGTGCTTCTTTTGATTGCGATTTTTTTTTCATAAAAGATTCACATTTTTTCATAATAGTAGCAGACGACAAAAGTGCGCTTTCTGGTAAGCATATCTTCAGTTTTTGAAGCCTGTTTTTTGTCAAGAATATCTTTTTTGGGTGAATTTTCTTTTTAACAAATTCCATACTACCACGCATAATCTGCCCAACGTACCTGTAATACATGTAAAATAAAAAAAATCTATTACAACAGAACAACTCAAAGCTATAACCTAATGCAACATCTACAGGGCCTGTTTTGCGGGACTTTAATCAAACTTGTCTAAAATATTCAATTTTGCATCCGTATATAAAAATTACATGCCTTCCATTTGACATTATCTAGAGAACAAAGAATACGGTCTACAATGGAGAAGGGCGCAGTGGCTGAGTGCTTCAGGCTTTAGCCTTCAAACTCACCGGGTTCGACCCCAATCAACCACAAGTGAGAAAGGCTTTTCGTAATGGTAGGATTGGCTCGATACCGGGTTTACGGTGTACCAGACTGAGCGAACAAAGAATATCATCTGCAGTGGAAAAGGGCGCAGTGGTTGAGTGTTTCAGGCGTTAGCCTTCAAACTCACCGGGTTCGACCTCAATTAACCACAAGTAAGGTAAGTTTTCGTGATGGTAGGATTAGCTCGAAACCAGTTTAACGGTGTAACGGACTGAGTGAACAAAGAATACGGTCTGCAATGGAAAAGGGCGCAGTGGTTGAGTGTTTCAGGCGTTAGCCTCCAAACTTACCGGGTTCAACCCCATTCAACTGCAAGTGAGAAAAGTTTTTTGTTATCGTAGGATTGGCTCGAAACCAGTTTTACGATGTACCGGACTGCAAACATTGTAAACAAGTATACTTGCACTTTCAGACCGTAGTTAGTGCTCCCTAGTACAATGCAGTTATGCTTTTATATCACAACAAATAAGTTCTTTAGGTAAAAATTTCTGCCACTTCACCTACAGCTGGTGGCGTCTCGATATAAGTGAAACCCCAATCAATTAATCAACATAAACACAAAATTAGGCTTTATAAATAGCTCCGCGTGACAAAACGCATTAAGGCTACGACTCCTTTCCATCCATTAAAAACAGCTTACCAAATATTAAATTTCTTAATCTTCTTGGGTCAAAATATAAACAGAAAAATAATATAACGGCAAATACTGCAAACAGCTTTGGCACTATAACGGACCATCTGCCTACAAATAAACAAAAATACAACAAAACAGTCACAATGTAGAGTAGCTAAACAACCTGCAGCCAAAAACATGTCAACAACCAACACTAGCAATAATTAGGTAAGTAGGTTCATCATAAACGCGGAATGAACCAGAAACATAGCTAATTATGAAAAACAATTTATCTTCACATCTTCGGCTTTATTAGAAATGTTCATCTATGTACTTTCCATAGAAAGCAACTAGATGCTCCCAACCTATAGTTATTTCATATGGTGGGTCAAACGACAACTAGACGCACCTAACCTATAGCTAGTTTAAATTGCAGGTCAAGCGAAGAACCCACCTTTAACAATAGCTAGTAATACCTTAACATGGGCTGATGGATTGTATAGGGTTAATTGAAAGGGACAGCTGATGGGGTCAATGATAAGTGAATGTGGTTTTATAATTACATTAGAAGAAATGAATTAGACATCTAGAAACACAGTTGTTTTGTACTAAATTTTCATGAAATAATGTATTATATAGTAGCACATGATACGACTACCAAAATTAAAACATATTTGTACAAAGTTATTTTAAGATCACCGATTCTAGAACTAATGAAAACATTCGTTAGTAAATATATTGCTGTAAAATGCTGTAGAAAATGTTATGTAGGAATGAATTTTCGAAAGTGCACATACAGAACATCAAAATTAAACAGGTATTTTTGTTAAATATATGCCAATCGGATGTAGTGTTAAACACCTAAAGCTAATCATCTTAGATTCTGGTTACGTTATTTTCACTTTTTTATTTGTTACATTTACCAAAGTTAAATCAAACACAAACATACCAGTCCATGTCCAAATCACAATCCCAAAAATTGATAAAACACAAAAATACCAGTCAATGTCCAAATCACAATTCCAAAACCAAATGAAACACAAACATACCGATCGATGTCAAAATCACAATCCCAAATCACACACCGTTCCATTTCCAAGCCACAATCCAAAAACACAAAAATACCAGTCCATGTCCCAATTACAATCCCAAAACAAAATCAAACACAAAAATACCGATCGATGTCCAAATCGCAATCCCAAAAGCAAATCAAAAACAAACATACCGGTCTATGTATAAACCACAATCCCAAAACCGAAAAAAAACCCACAAACATACCAGTCCATATGTCCAACCCACAATCCCAAAACACAAACATATCGGTCCATGTCCAAATCACAATCCCAAAAGAAAATCAAACACAATTATACCGGTCCATGTCCAAATCAAAATCCCATAACCAAATCGAATACAAACATACCGGTCCATGTCCAAATCACAATCCCAAAATAAAACTTTCAAAACGGGCTAATGAGTCATTATGCAACATACATGAATCTCCTTTAGTTAACTGCAAAAAAATCACATTCTTTCCATGTATCACCCGTTCGCGGATTAAACGTTTTGCAACTCGACGCCACAAATTAAGCCTAACGCTAATCCCTTCATTCTATAAGAGCACAAAAAAATAGTCAGAGTTAAAGCTGCATTAATTTTTTGAATTTTCTGAATTTATTTTGATTTTCTAAAAATGTATTTTTTTTAAAAAATAGATATCTTCTATCCACGATCCGTGACATTCATTTTCTAAAATTTCATTTCTTTTAGCTGTAAGTAAATGGAAACCTCTGTGTTTTACGATGGTAATTATGAGCTTGGAGCATGCGCACGGATGTACGGAAAACCCTAGAATCGAAGGTGAAACATGACAGATTGCATTAATTGTCCTTCTTTAATATCCAGATGTATTTGAAATGGTGTCACAAATGACAAATTCAACGAAGTTCTGTGTTTAATTTATCGTATTTCACCGTTTTGAAAGTTGTGTTTAAATGACCCAGGTTTTGATGACGTAACCATGTTCTAATATTAGATCCCAAATGCTCCATCTCGCTGGGTAAATACTGTAATTTCTGTATTTATTCGAGCTTTTATCGTTGAACCAAATGTAACATTGTTCATTAGGAACATCATTAATTAGATTAGCACCGTTTTAATTTTTTGTTTGGAAAACTTAATGCAGCTTTAAAACCCGTCGATCAAAAGTAACTGATTTTGAGCTCGTGCCTCGAAAAGACAAGAAATTCACTATTGATAACTGAAATTTCCCCCTACATTCAAAAAGAAAGGAAATTAGCGGAGTTCAACCCTGTCAATCACTAATACATTACCTGGAACATTCCGGTAGGCGTGTTTACAAACTAAGCTTAGGGTAGTTAGCTCGTCTGAAGTAAAATAAAAAAAATCACTTTTGAGAAAAAAATGACTTGTCTTTCACTTCACAAGAAAATGAAACCCGTAAATCACAAGAACACTGGTAGGTGCGTCTACAAATTAGGCTCACCTTTACTGTAGTCTATTTCTTCACTATAGAATTCCCATGACTTTCCCTTCACTCCACAGGAACATGAAATGGGCGGGGTTCTCTGGTTGATTTTTCCTAGGTAGTAGGATATATATGTACAGTTTCCGATGAAGCATGACTTGTCTTGTATCTCATACCCGGAGCCTTCTACTTGACTGGTTCCCTGCAACATACGTCATTTATTTAATTACTGCTTTGTGTGAAATTGACACAAAAGTTTAAAGATGCATTAAAGCTGCTTTTTTGATTTTCTTAAAATTAATTTTAAAAAAAAAGAAAACTTCTAATCACCATTCATGAGATTCGTTTTTTTTTAACATTGCATTCCTATTAGCTGTAAATAAACGGAATGTGTTGGTCAAATATTTAATGATGATTATTATTCGCTTGGAGCATGCGCATTGATGTAAAGAGACTCGAATGAATCAAAGGTGAAACCTGAAATAAATTGCATTTACTGTTCGTCAATTGATATCCAAATGAATTAGAAATAGAATTATTTATTCCATATGAGTCACAAATGACAAATTTAACGAAGTTCTCTGTTTATTTTATCGCGTTTCACCGTTTTGTAAGTTGTGTTTTCATGATCCGGTTTTTTATGACGTAGCCATTTTCTAAAATTAGATCCCCCAGTTCTATGTCTCGCTGGGAAATTACTGCTATATCTCTATTTATTCGACCTTTTCTCGTTGATCAAAATGTATCATTGTTCATTAGGAACATCATTAAGTAAATCAGAGCCGTTTTAATTATTTCCTAGGAAAACTTAATGCAGTTTTATGTTTACCCATTATTAAAAAAATCTATTTTCTTAAAATATTTTTATCAATTTAAATTGGTTGTTATTATGATCTATGCGTTTCATTTAAAGTTTTTCATTTTCTGAATTATTTTCAATTCTTTTTAAATAGATAACTTCTAATCACGATTGTAAGGTTTATTTTATAAAATTTCATTCCTATTAGCTGTAAATAAACGGAATCCTCAAATACTTAAATGCAGTTTACCCATTATTCAAAAAACCTATTTTCTTAAAATATTTTTTATCAATTTAAATTGGTTGTTAAAACGATCTGTGCGTTTCATTTTCTTAAGTTCACTCATATCAGCCCATATTAAATGAAAATTCTAAAAGCTTGCGGCAACTCGATAATTTAATATGTTATTTATCAGTTTGGAAGCATGTGCTGAAGTTCTACATGTATGTAAACAATGTCGTTGGCAGGAAGAAAACGTGTTCGTTTGAGAACGACAACATATTCTGCAAAGAAAAGAACAAGGGCAAACTGACACAAGGATTCGAATCGGCTAGGCTAAGATGGAAAAATGGCTCTAAATAAAACAAGTTTGACTTAGACACGCACGCCAAAGTGGTCGCATATGCATCTTTGTTGCGTTTCTTGACGTTGCCTCGTTATCGATAAAGAATCACGTGATTATTGTTCTAAAATAAGATCTTTGGTAGATCAAACTAGCAGTAGGTCTACCCGTGAAATTCAACCTAAGTAAAGATTTTATAATGAAACCGTATATATTTAATTTTTCATGACAGGCATAGTTACGAAAAAAATGTACCGTTTATATATTATGTATAAGAAAACTTAATTCAGCTCTAACTCCACAGTCAAGATTTTTTTACATATCGAAATATAGATATTTCTGGGAGAGTTGAAAAATCGCACAAGCTGGAGTAATCACAGACCAACTGTTCAACCTTCTCAATCTTGGATTTGATTCTATGCAATTACTAGTACTTCGCTACTTTTTAAAGAAACTTCTTGGGAAACCCTAAGCGATAGAAGAAAAAAACATAAGTTAATCCTTTTCTACAAGATGTACCACAATATCACTCCAGCTTATCTGTCAAACATCATACCACCACACAATTTTGAAGTACATTCTTACAATACTAGACATCAACACAATTTATTATCTATACACTGCAAAACCAAATCTTACTTCGACTCCTTTTTACCTTCAGTTGTTAGAGATTGGAACGATATTCCAGAAAACATAAGAAATTCCTCTTTATCCAGATTTAAAGCATTTTTAAATAAGAACATACAAAAAGTGCCTAAATTTTATTTAAAAGGCAATCGTAAAGGTCAGATACTCCATGCACGACTGAAAATGCAGTGCAGTGCTCTAAATCACCATCTTTTCCAAAAAAAAACATTATTTCTAATCCAACTTGCGCCTGTGGTATGGTTGAGACCACCAGTCATTATCTTTTTCAATGCCCTTATTTCACTCGGCAAAGAAATGTCCTTCTAGCTCTGTTAAACGACTATACTGTTACTCAAAAATTACTTTTATTTGGTGATTCAAATTTATCTGATGAAGAAAACACTTCGATATTTTTAAAAGTCCAAGATTTTATAGTTGATACAAAAAGGTTTTCCTGAACATATTTCTTCTTATTTATTTAATTACAATTGTTAATATATACTGTAAAATAACATAGGCAAGTGCTATTTGTGTATTATGTGTACTGTTGTGTATATAAATGTTATGTCGGTCTACAAATGTATTTTTCAAATTATGGGAGACGGATTTATAGAATGGACTATGTAAGTCCATTGTTTCCGAATCCTTTTGCTTATTACATAAATTGTTACAATGTAATGTTATGATATTTAATTCAATAAAATACTGTTTAAACTAATTAGAAGAACTGGGATGTGGAAACCGCTACTTTGGGCTTCGCCCACTTTTTGGATTTGAAACATGTTACATAACGTTTGATGTTGAAATAAAACAATACATATATAGTTGAATTAAACCATTTCCCAGTTTCACAATCGTTCCTTAACTAAGATTTTCCTTAACTAAAATCAGACAAATTTAAATTTTAATAACTTTGATAGTTTTTGAAATATTTAGGAACTTACAGTGTCATTTCAAAGACCACTTCAAGCTTATAACATTTTTATGCAAAATGTTTGTCCGTAATTCCAAAAAAGATTAACAAAATTTGCTAAATGTAAGCTAAGGAAACTGAGAACTGATTGTGAAACTCGGGCCTGTCAATGTATATATGACACACGGCAGTCTTCCTTAAGGTTTTGAAAGTCATTCATTGGCGCACATTTGGTGCAAGCTCACAAGTTTTCAACAGCCTAATAAAGTCGAAGCATGCGAGAGCATTGCAGCCTACTCTTACTTTAACGAACTTCCGTCATGCGCATGTTAAATCGTCTTGTTATGACAGTCGTATAAGAAAATGCGTTTAGATTGATCATGAGATAATTTGGTAATTAGACTTTCTATAAAATTAACGATAAATCATTGTCACAAACTAAAACAGTACTTGTGTCTTAATACAAGCAAGACAAATTACTTCTCTCAATAATTTGATTTGATTTGATTTAATGGGGGTTAACATCCCAGTCAAAAATATTTCACTTATATCGAGATAACACCAGTAAGTAAAGTTGCAGAAATTTTAACCTTTGCAGTGCGCTTAGGGCAACGTGCAGAGAGAATTCTTTAGCGTGTCACGCCTGCCGTGACACGGGGCATCGACTTTTAAGCTCTCCTCCAAAAAGACGCCGTGACTTTCATTTTTTAAATGCCTAGTGCTCGGACAAAGAACAATTACTACCTATTTTCAAGTCTTTGTTTGACCCGGCTGTGGTTTGATCCCAAACCTCACACTGAAAATGCGCTTAGAACACGTGATAAAAAAATCTAGTTTAAGCTTACCTCTTTATTATGAAGTATGAATTTCATGCTGGGTTCGATCCTGATACCCGGTATAGTACATAGGCAGCGAACTCTGTTTTCTATTTTTTCAATTTTCACCTTCGTAAATTGGGCTCCTAAAAGAAGAAAAATACAAGTCTAACAATAATAAAAAAAAAAATCTCATAAAAATACAAGTCTAACAATTAAAAATAAATAATCTCATAAAAATACAAGTCTAACAATTAAAAATAAATAATCTCATAAAAATACAAGTCTAACAATTAAAAATAAATAATCTCATAAAAATACAAGTCTAACAATTAAAAATAAATAATCTCATAAAAATACAAGTCTAACAATTAAAAATAAATAATCTCATGAAACGCTTTTCATTTATTTTTAACAATACTTTCAACTATTTTGCATAGAAAGGGGAGTGTCCATTCGTTCAAAGCCTGATTAGTTTATTCAATTGATAAATTAATTAATTTACTCTTTACTTAACTTTAATTTAATTTTATTTTTTAAATTTCTTTCAAACTTTCAAATATATTGTGATATGTTTTTGTAAAGAAAACGAAGAAGGAATAGAATCTCAACAAATTGAAACACATTGCTTTAAAACCGTCGCGCGCGCGCGCGTGTGTGTGTGTGTGTGTTAATAAACCAAATGGTTACGGACCTTCAAGAAGACAAGAAGACCCTTAGATTTTATCAGTTTGTTTTCTGGGATTTGTGAGAGCGAAAATGCATCTCACTTGATAGTCGTTTAAGAAAGTAACTAAAAGAGATCGTATAACGCCCATTTGGTGCTCCAAATATTAGGACTTACAATGTACTTAGAGAGCCCATACGGCATTTTGCTTGCTGATCACGAACCTCTAGACTACATTTGTCCGAGTTTTGGAGAGAACACTGTGGTATTTTATTAGTTTTATTTCTCTGTGGCTAGTACCAAGTTCTGCTATGCATATATGGTTTTCAGTTACACATGTTACACACTTAATTTTTGAATTTTACATAAAACTAAGGTCTGTTCCCTCATGCAAAACATTCCTTAGCTGGATTTGGATTCACATATTTTTGGAACTTTATTCATTAATCTTCAACTGTTTGGTGTATGTTTTTAATTTATCAAACTTTTTGGCCCATAGTGTCACTGATGAGGAATGATTTATCGAAATGTGCACATTTGGCACATCAAAATTTAGAAGGTATTTGTTATATATTTACTACCCCTGAGCGGGTACCGCTGCTGGTGGAGTAAAACTCCCCGAGGGTATCCATAACTCAGTAGGCAGTGCTTTTGCTGTCAGAAAATATATCATTTAGCAAAATTTTCAGTCTACTTTATTTCTGAAATTTATATAAAACTAAGGTCTGTTCCCTTATGCAAAACATTCCTTAGCTGGATTTGGATTCACATATTTTTGGAACTTTATTAATTAATCTTCAACTGTTTGGTGTATGTTTTTAATTTATCAAACTTTTTGGCCCCTAGTGTCACTGATGAGGAATGATTTTCCGAAATGTGCATATTTGGTACATCAAAATTTAGCAGGTATTTGTTATATATGTACATATTTAGTCAAATAAAAAAGCACTTACCCCAATCAATAGCCACTTTATAGTCTATACTATATTTAAATGTTGTACGTCTTTGTGAGCAATAGAACGTTTCATCTTTGTCGGGATGTAAAGAATGAATCCATATCACAATTCCTTGTTGAATACTGCTATAACTAAACTTGCCATCAGGTGAGCTATCTCTGGAGCAGGACTTGGGCTTCTTACAACTAACGAGCTCCGTACCGTTCCCATTGATCCACGATATTGGCTCGTCAAAGTTTTCTGCAGTGCACTGAAGTATATAGCTGTCGTACAAAAGCACCGAGCCTGATAAAGGGTGAACGTACAAACCGCCTGAAATTTACAAAAACAAGGTTTTACCGTGGTTTTTTTTCCATCGGACACCACGCTCGCTCAGATTGTAGTAAGCTTGGAAAAGATCGGCCGTTAGGATCCCAAATCGAGTTTGGCCAATACTTGAGGAAACTGAGATTTTTTTCGACAAGCCTTCGACATTTATGGTTCTTTAGTGTAATACCTTTGAAACCGATGCCCCGTGTATTCCTCTGAGCGAATTGCAATGATCAAAATTTCTATTTTCTCGCCTACACCTGGCAGCGTCCTGATATAAGTGAAATATTCTTGACAGGGACATGAAGCTACATCCATTAAACTAACAACTTTGTTTTTTAAGTCATAGCATCTAACAACCCAAAACCTTCAAGAAAATCTGAAAACAATGTTACATTGGGTTTTAAGAGCTATTCGTACATGTAGACCGAATTTAATCTGACCCTACCTTTGCAACTATGTGTAGGATCAGAACAAGTTCTATATTAAAAACCTGGTATTTTGGGGTGTCCGAAAGGAGAGCCGCCTCATATCGTTTTTGACTGAAAATAGTAGCAGAGGTGTAGAAAAAAAAACAACTAATCCATGGCTACAAGTAGGTACGTAGTCTGGTTTTGAAAATGGAAGAAGTCGGCAAACATCAACATCGAATTATTAATCAAGCAGTAATGACATCTTGAAATATATAAATATTTTGAAAGTCAGATCATTCACATATCGATCGAGATTAGTAACTTTTCTAAAGTTTCACATTTTTTCAGTCTGAAGCGAAATAAGGCAGCACCCCTTCCGACACCAGTTTGTATTTGAAAAACCTGGTTTTTAATATACAAATTGTTTTGACTATACGAAACGACGTCAGACATAAAGTGTGTTAGGGAGAAAATTCGGACTATAGTAAAGGTGACTGTATGCTTCGTTAAACTGGTTTTAGCAAATAAAAATGGATGTATATGAGAACCGTCAGAATCATCTGCCAAAACAAGGTCACCACAAAATCGGGTGTATTTTTGTCATTAATTCCAATGTCCCTCCAGAGGGCCTCGATGTCTGAATATCTAAAGCCTGGTTCACAACTCCTTACCACCTATGTTCAATCCTGCTTTGATAGATACTAAAGTAATTTGGATTGTCAGTTCGCTGGTCGAAGGGGTTTTCCCCAAGGTGTTTCAGTTTCATCCATAACGAAAGAACAAAATGCCTCGATATAAAACTAGGACGTAAAACTATTACTCCTTTCCAAGGCTTCATTTTTTTTTAAAATTATTATTTTTTTCTCAAAAATCTTCTTATTTTATTTATTATCGTATTCTAAATTTCCTTGTCATTTTTCAGCTAAATTTGAGTTTTTTGAGAAAACGGATTAGAAAAAAAAAATTACAATTGAAATACACGTGCTGTATTTGTTCACAATACAGGTGTAAGTTTATCACATTTTTTATATAATTTTATATATGCATTACTAATATATGAACATGCATTAGACAGCATTGCCGAGTGATATTATCATTGGATTTCAAAGTAAATAGATGTGGGTTGGAACATAACTCTCAATTTGGAAAAAAATCTTATCTTCTGCCCACACTACACTTGTAGAAAATTCATTCGTTAGTACCAAAGCTAATAGATCAAAACCCAAGGTTCTGTGACTTAGTGATCGATATTTAAGCAGTATCATTGAGGAGAACACATGTGGCTCTCAGATGATACTGAACTAGACAAAACATGATAGGACAAGAACACATGTGACTTTCAGAATATATGACTAGGACAAGAACACATGTAACTGTAGGAAGATACTGAACCAGACTTAACACGAAAGGACAAGAACACGTGTGACTGTCAGAATATATGACTAGGACAAGAACACGTGTGACTGTAGGAAGACACTGATCCAGATTAAACATGATAGGACAAGAACACATGTGACTGTCAGAAGATACTGAACCAGACATAACAAGATAGGACAAGAACACATGTGACTGTCAGAATATAGTACTAGGACAAGAACACATGTGATTGTAGGAAGATACTGAACCAGACTAAACAAGATAGGACAAGAACACGTGACTATCAGAATATATGACTAGGACAAGAACACATGTAACTGTAGGAAGATACTGAACCAGACGTAACACGATAGGACAAGAACACACGTGAATGTCAGAATATAGTACTAGGACAT